>CAWUFW010013093.1:0-497935 GCA_963921515.1 Calotriton arnoldi
CGAAAGTTTCCAACTTGTTGGGGCGCTCCGGTCCGCTCCTATCCTGAAAGTCTCGGGTGATACGTCAAGCGGGGCCGAGAAAAAGGGGGTCCCAAAACGCGTTTTCCCCATTCATTTTTCCATAGGAACCTTTAGTCGCAGCTACAGCCCGAACTGCTGAACGGAATTACACCAAATTTGGCAAAGAGGTAGCCCTTGGTTCAGTGTCGTGCCTTTTGCTTAAATGGTGTAAATCCGTTCAGTAGTTCCTGAGAAAATCAAAAGTAAAGTCACATATATATCTGGGCGGAGCCTAACCACACATGTCATCGTGAGATCTGATTGGCTGTCAGCACTTCATCCTGGAATTGCTGGCAGCCATCTTGGGACCAATATAAATGATAGTACCTCATTGAAATGCATTGTAGTGAATAGAAGATTTTGAGGGTCACCAAAAGGAGAACTATAAAGGGTGATAACAGGCTTTAGTTACATTAGAATTTATTTGTTGATGGTACCATACTAATTTTAGGAATTGTGGTGTATTCTAAGGTGATTTTACCATGTGAAAAACCTTCTGCTGGGATATCATGAATCATGTTTGAGAGAACACTATTTTCTCATGCTTGTCCCATGGAGGTTTGGAAGGTGCTCCAGAAGCTAAAATGAGAGCATATTTTCTGTAAATTCACATTATCTTTCTCACTCATGTGAGAATGAAGTCTGACATTCTCAGTAAAACATGTACATCCAACAAGGGCAGAGACTGTCAGTTGATTCCTTTGTGTTCTACTGCAGCTTCCCAGAGTGTTCTAAAGAACAACTAGAGTGCTAACAGCCTTACTTATGACAAAAGTATGGCACACCTGAAGCCATCTTGATTGGAATAAACTGGTAACACTTAAACAATTTAATTTAAAAAGGAACAAAATGATGGGGTTCATTTTGTCATAGAAATTATGGTTAGTGCTGTAGAAAGAAAAATTAGGACATGTTTCAAGTGTGATCTCAAATATCTTCCTGTTATATTTCAACAGGAGCAGCCTGCCTGTTGATGCCTTTGTGTTCTACTGCAGCTTCCCAGAGTGTTCTAAAGAACAACTAGAGTGCTAACAGCCTTACTTATGACAAAAGTATGGCACACCTGAAGCCATCTTGATTGGAATAAACTGGTAACACTTAAAACATTTAATTTAAAAAGGAACAAAATGATGGGGTTCATTTTGTCATAGAAATTATGGTTAGTGCTGTAGAAAGAAAAATTAGGACATGTTTCAAGTGTGATCTCAAATATCTTCCTGTTATATTTCAACAGGAGCAGCCTGCCAGTTGATGCCTTTGTGTTCTACTGCAGCTTTCCAGAGTGTTCTAAAGAACAACTAGTGTGCTAACAGCCTTACTTATGACAAAAGTATGGCACACCTTAAGCCATCTTGATTGGAATAAACTGGTAACACTTAAACAATTTAATTTAAAAAGGAACAAAATGATGGGGTTCATTTTGTCATAGAAATTATGGTTAGTGCTGTAGAAAGAAAAATTAGGACATGTTTCAAGTGTGATCTCAAATATCTTCCTGTTATATTTCAACAGGAGCAGTCTGCCAGTTGATGCCTTTGTGTTCTACTGCAGCTTCCCAGAGTGTTCTAAAGAACAACTAGAGTGCTAACAGCCTTACTTATGACAAAAGTATGGCACACCTGAAGCCATCTTGATTGGAATAAACTGGTAACACTTAAAACATTTAATTTAAAAAGGAACAAAATGATGGGGTTCATTTTGTCATAGAAATTATGGTTAGTGCTGTAGAAAGAAAAATTAGGACATATTTCAAGTGTGATCTCAAATATCTTCCTGTTATATTTCAAAAGGAGCAGCCTGCCAGTTGATGCCTTTGTGTTCTACTGCAGCTTCCCAGAGTGTTCTAAAGAACAACTAGAGCGCTAACAGCCTTACTTATGACAAAAGTATGGCACACCTGAAGCCATCTTGATTGGAATAATCCGGTAACACTTAATACATTTAATTTAAAAAGGAACAAAATGAGGGGTTCTTTTTGAAATAGAAAGTATAGTTAGTGCTCCAGAAAGAAAAATTAGGGCATGTTTTAAGTGAGATCTCAAATCCTCTTCTATTTCATTAGAAAATTCTGACATGCAGACTGAAACAATCACTTTCAATACCAGCAGCAGACTACCAGTTAACTCCCTGGTGAGCAGTAGCTTTACTCCAGTGATCTAATGAGCAACTAGAGTGCTAACATTCTGAATTTATGGCAGATGTGAGACACATCTGAATGCCTTCTTGATGGAATCAAAGTAAAAAACTGAAAGCATTTCCTACTGAGGAGACTGCAGTAAATGAAGAAATTAGGAAACTTCATAACAAAGAAGTCTTCCAAGATGGCCACCAGTGAAAAAAGAGCCCAAATGTAGCACAAATATTACCCAGATGTAGCCCACATATAGCCCAATGACAAAAGTGTGCAAAACACTTTTTATTTTTAGTTTTTTTGCAGTTTTATGTAGTGCAGACTGGTCAGGTATTGGAGCATTGCATCATAAAACATGACCCCCTACACTACAAAAACACCACTGCACTACCTTAAACCCTAAAACACTACCCCAGCACGACCCCCTACACTACACAAGCACCACTGCACTATCCTAAACCCTAAAACACTACCCCCAGCACGACCCCCTACACTACCCAAACACCACTGCACTAACCTAAATCCTAAAACACTACCACCAGCACGACCCCCTACACTACCCAAACACCACTGCACTACCCTAAAACATGACCCCCTACACTACACAAACACCACTGCACCGCCCCTAAACCCTGAAACACCAGCCCCAGCACAACCCCGTACACTGCCCGCACACCACTGCACTGCCCTAAACCCTGAAAACCAGCCCCAGCACAACCCCGTACACTGCCCGAAAACCACTGCACTGCCCTAAACCCTGAAACACCAGCCCCAGCACGACCGCCTACACTGCCCGAAAACTACTGCACTGCCCTAAACCCTGAAACACCACCCCCAGCAAGACTACCTACACTGGCCGAACACCACTGCACTGCCCTAAACCCTGAAACACCACCCCCTGCACGACCCCCTACACTGCCCAAACACTACTGCACTGCCCTAAACCCTGAAACACCATCCCTCAGCACGACACCCTACACTACCCGAACACCACTGCACTGCCCTAAACCCTGAAACACCACCCCAGCACGACCCCCTACACTGCCCGAACACCACTGCACTAAACCCTGAAACACCACCCCTGCACGACCCCCTACACTGCCGGAACACCACTGCACTGCCCTAAACCCTGAAACACCACCCCCAGCACGACCCCCTACACTGACCTAACATCACTGCACTGCCCTAAACCCTGAAACATCACCCCCAGCACAACCCCCTACACTGCCTGAGCACCATTGCTCTGCCCTAAACCCTGAAACACTAGCCCCAGCACGACCCCCTACACTGCCCGAACACCACTGCACTGCCCTAAACCCTGAAACACCACCCCCAGCACGACCCCCTACACTGCCCGAACACAACTGCACTGCCCTAAACCCTG
The DNA here is from genome assembly GCA_963921515.1 of Calotriton arnoldi. Lineage (NCBI taxonomy): Eukaryota > Metazoa > Chordata > Amphibia > Caudata > Salamandridae > Calotriton > Calotriton arnoldi. The sequence goes on from CAWUFW010013093.1 coordinate 3,576, forward strand.
AAACACCAGCCCCAGCAAGACCCCCTACACTGCCCGAACACCACTGCATTGCCCTAGACTCTGAAACACCAGCCCCAGCAAGACCCCCTACACTGCCCGAACACCACTGCACTGCCCTAAACCCTGAAACACCAGCCCCAGCATGACCCCCTACACTGCCCGAACACCACTGCACTGCCCTAAACCCTGAAACACCAGCCCCAGCACGACCCCCTACACTGCCCGAACACCACTGCACTACCCTAAACCCTGAAACACCAGCCCCAGCACGACCCCCTACACTGCCCTAACACCACTGCACTGCCCTAAACCCTGAAACACCAGCCCCAGCACCACCCCCTACAATGCCCGAACACCACTATACTGCCCTAAACCCTGAAACACCACCCCCTGCACCGCCCCCTACACTGCCCGAACACCACTGCACTGCCCTAAACCCTGAAACACCACCCCCTGCACGACCCCCTACACTGCCCGAACACCACTGCACTGCCCTAAACCCTGAAACACCACCCCCTACACTGCCCGAACACCACTGCACTGCCCTAAACCCTGAAACACCACCCCTGCACCGCCCCTACACTGCCCGAACACCACTGCACTGCCCTAAACCCTGAAACACCACCCCCAGCATGACCCCCTTTACTGCTCGAACACCACTGCACTGCCCCAAACCCTGAAACACCACCCCCAGCATGACCCCCTACACTGCCCGAACACCACTGCCCTAAACCCTGAAACACCACCCCTGCACGACCCCTACACTGCCCGAACACCACTGCACTGCCCTAAACCCTGAAACACCACCCCTGCACGACCCCCTACACTGCCCGAACACCACTGCACTGCCCTAAACCCTGAAACACCACCCCCAGCACGACCCCCTACACTGCCCGAACACCACTGCACTGCCCTAAACCCTAAAACACCACCCCCAGCACGACCCCCTACACTGCCCGAACACCACTGCACTGCCCTAAACCCTAGAACACTACCCCCAGCATGACCCCTACACTACCCAAACACCACTGCACTACGCTAAACCCTAAAATACTCCCCCAGCAAGACCCCCTACACTACCCGAACACGACTGCACTGCCCTAAACCCTAAAACACTCCCCCAGCACGACCCCCTACACTACCCGAACACCACTGCATTGCCCTAAACCCTAAAACACTCCCCCAGCACGACCCCCTACACTACCTAAACACCACTGCACTGCCCTAAACCCTAAAACACTACCCCCGCATGACCCCCTACACTACCCAAATACCAATGCACTACCCTAATCCCTAAAACACTACCGCCCGCACAACTCCCTACACTACCCAAAGACCACTGCACTACCCTAAACTCTAAAACAATACCCCGCACGACTCCCTACACTACCCAAAGACCACTGCACTACCCTAAACCCTAAAACACGACCTCCTACACTACACAAACACCACTGCACTACCCTAAACCCTAAAAACTACCCCCAGCACGAACCCCTACACTACCCAAACACCACTGCACTACCCTAAACCATAAAACACTACCCCCAGCAGTACCCCTACGCTACCCAAACACCACTGCACTAACCTAAACCCTAAAACACTACCCCCAGCAGTACCCCCTACACTACCCAAACACCATTGCACTACCCTAAACCCTAAAACACTACCCCCAGCAGTCTCCCCTACACTACCCAAACACCACTGCACTACCCTAAACCCTAAAACCCAAAAACACTAACCCCAGCACGACCCCCTACACTACCCAAACACCACTGTACTACCCTAAACCCTAAAACACTCCCCCAGCACGACTCCCTACACTACCCAAACACCACTGCACTACCCTAAACCCTAAATCTACCCCCAGCATGACCCCCTACACTACACAAACACCACTGCACTACCCTAAACCCTAAAACACTACCCCCAGCACGACCCTCTTCACTACCTAAACACAACTGCACAATTTGTTACAGGCGTTGCAACGCAGACCTGTGGTGCTTACTGGAAGTACCTGGTGGGCTAGTTGGGCCCCAAGGACTCTCAGGATTCAAGGTGACCTAATCCCCCAACTTAAAACGCGCCACGGGGCGCGTTTGCACAGTGGTGAAGGGAGGGGCGGGGCCTCAGGTGACATGTGCACAAACACGCCCTGTGGTGCGTTTTAAGTTGGGGAGATAATTCCCTTTGAATCCTGGGGGCCAACTAACCCACCAGGTACCTTCAGTAAGCACAACAGAGTTGCGTTGCAGAGAGGTGAAAAAGGTGCGTGGCCTCGGAACGCCTCTCTGCAACTCAGCTCTGTGGTCCTAACTGTAGGTACCTGGGGGCTAGTTGGGCCCCAGGGACCCTCAGGATTCAAGGGGACTTAATCCCGAAACTTAAAACGCGCCACGGGGCGCGTTTGCACACATGTCACCTCAGGCCCCCTCCCTTCACCACTGTGCAAACGCGCACTGGCTCTGGTTAGTCAGAGTCAGTTACCACCAGTACCCGTCTGAAAAAGTTGTGGGCACAGGATGATTTTGCAACAAGGCCTCTTTCTGCTCCTCTGTTGGTTCTTTCTGCACATCTTTTGCTTCTTTCTGTGCATTTTTTCTTCTTTCTTCACATGTCCTACCTCTGTTGGCATAGTTAGAAACTAGCATTTAAAAACCTTTGAAATTCACTTAAAAATCATAGGTTTCAGGCACGTTATAGTTAGAAATTAGCATTTAAAAACCTTTGAAATTCACTGAAAAAACCATAGGTTTCAGGCACGTTATAGTTAGAAATTAGCATTTAAAAACCTTTGAAATTCACTAAAAAAACCATAGGTTTCAGACACGTTATAGTTAGAAATTAGCATTTAAAAAACCTTTGAAATTCACTGAAAAACCATAGGTTTTAGGGACAGTTATAGTTAGTTGGACATTGCACTCGTACAAAACCCGTGAAATTCCCTGTTATAGTTAGTTCAGCTAACTATAACTCGCGCCCCGCAATGCACTGCTGATGACGTCACATATTACATCACTCATGACATGGTCAGTGACATCACTGATGACATCACTGATGACATCTCAAATGACATCACTGATGACATCATCCATGTGATAATTTCATGCATCTTCTCACACCCTAATATAACTTTTGATACACCCACTCTAAATTACAGACTGCCATTCTCAAAACCATAGACACTCCAACACCAAAAACTACATACCCACTCACTGATTCTTAGGTCTACACACACATCCACTCACTCACCTGTACAGTCACTCATACTTACAGTCACTCAGTACAGGACTATCATATGCACTCATACACCTATATAAATACTCACACACCGCCACTCATCCATAGAGGTACTCACACACCTAGTCAGTCATGCAAAAATTAATCACACACCCATTTACTCACCTATACAGTTATACACACACCAGCTCACTTACTCATACAAATACTAGCACATTCTTACGCTCTTATACAATAACTGATACAAGCACACACGCATCCATACAGCCACTCTCACAATAACACACTCTCACTTATAGCCATTTAAATACTCTAACACACATATATACTGCCTTTTACATATGTAGTTACTCGCACATGTACCACTGAGATATACATTCACTCACTAACACACCCATACACACACTCACCCACCCAAGCAGTCCATCACAGATGCACTCTTGAAATCATGCACCCAGTGAATCACCCACTCACACATCTATGTATAGAGTCACACACACCCCACTCACACAAACACTCAGGCAGCCATACAGATACTCAGAGAACCAATCAATAACCCATATAGACACTCATGTAGCTATTCGCAAATCCATGCATCCACTTACACACCAACAAACAGACGGATACAGACATTCACACAGTTTAGTCACTAACCCATGCATTCAGTAAGATACGTTTAATCACTCACTTGTAGAGTCAGTCACTCACGTACTAAATCATCCATTCAGACACTTATACACCCACTCATTCTTCAATACGCCTTTCCCTATATATTAAACATATTTAAACTTTACAGAAACACACAGTCACTGGATGATGTCATCAGTGATGTCATCAGTGATGTCATTTGAGATGTCATCAGTGATGTCATCAGTGATGTCACTGACCATGTCATGAGTGATGTAATATGTGACGTCATCAGCAGTGCATTGCGGGCGCGAGTTATAGTTAGCTGAACTAACTATAACAGGGGAATTTCACGGGTTTTGTACGAGTGCAATGTCCAACTAACTATAACTGTCCCTAAAACCTATGGTTTTTTCAGTGAATATATAATATATTTATAGATATGTTTTCATGGTAGTACATTTAAAAAATAACCCCAAAAATGTATTATACTGTAAAATACATATTTGTTAATAATAGTGTTAATAGATATATATTATAATATACTCAAGAGTTGGCTCTTCCCTACATAACCCCCATACTCAAACATAAATATACAGCATCTCCCTGTGTATATAAGAATTTAAAGCATTTAATTTGATTATATGTATGTATCTAGATATGCATATTTCTTTGTACAAATATGTATAATAATAATGTTTTAAATATATAGACATCCTTTACTCCATGTTCAATGTGCAATGTGTTATAATATCAAAACGACATGACATTGGTACTGGCAGTTCAAACAACTATTGGTGCAGTTGTTTGACATTATTTAAATAGCCATACTATGTTTCTACATGATTTTCTGTAGCATTTCACACAACACAGCTTATACTGATGCATTAGGCGTTTTTTATAATGTTGTAACAGCATGCAGTATGTTTACAGTATCTAAGAAAATGCAACTGTATATAGAAAGAAAAAAATGGCGCTTACCAGATTGACAAAGGCTGTCGTTACAGCCGAAACGCGTCTCTCCTGGTAGCTGGGTCGTGGGAGGCCCATCACAATAGAGAAGCCGTATTCCTGCCATCCTCGTGTGCGTGCCCTTTTCCTTTGGGAGCAGGGGTTGTGTGATATATATATATATATATATAGATAGTTATAGTTAGGACCTATTTTCCATAGGAAATCCGCAACATTCTATTTGAAATAACTCTTGCGGCGGTTGACGAATCTTCGTGAAATTTTCAAACTTTATGGCCCGCTCCGGTCTGCTCCTACCCTGAAAGTTTCGGGTGATTCGTCAAGCGGGGGCCGAGAAAAGAGGGGTCCCAAAACGTGTTTTCCCCATTCATTTTCCCATAGGAAACTTTAGCCACGGCTACAGCCTGAACTGCTGAACGGAATTACACAAAATTTGGCAAAGAGGTAGTTCTTGGTTCAGAAAGAAACCTTTTTGTTAAATGGTGTAAATCCGTTCAGTAGTTGCGGAGAAATTAAAAAATAAGAGTCAAAAAATCAAATTCCCATAGGAAACTTTATGCAAGGCTACAGCCCGAACTGCTGAACGGAATTACACCAAATTTGGCAAAGAGGTAGTTCTTGGTTCAGAAAGAACCCTTTTTGTTAAATGGTGTAAATCCGTTCAGTAGTTGCTGAGAAAATCAAAAGTAAAAACACATATATATCTGGGCGGAGCCTAACCACACATGTCATCGTGAGATCTGATTGGCTGTCAGCACTTCATCCTGGAATTGCTGGCAGCCATCTTGGGACCAATATAAATGATAGTACCCCATTGAAATGCATTGTAGTGAATCGAAGATTTTGAGGGTTACCAAAAGGAGAACTATAAAGGGTGATAACAGACTTTAGTTACATTAGAATTCATTTGTTGATGGTACCATACTAATTTCAGGAATTGTGGTGTGTTCTAAGGTGATTTTACCCTGTGAAAAACCTTCTGCTGGGATATCATGAATCATGTTTGAGAGAAAACTATTTTCACATGCTTGTCCCATACAGTTTTGGAAGGTGCTCAAGAAGCTAATATGAGAGCATATTTTCTGTAAATTCACATTATCTTTCTCAGTCATGTGAGAATGAAGTCTGACATTCTCAGTAAAACATGTACATCCAACAATGGCAGAGACTGTCAGTTGATTCCTTTGTGTTCTACTTCAGCTTCCCAGAGTGTTCTAAAGAACAACTAGAGCGCTAACAGTCTTACTTATGACAAAAGTATGGCACACCTGAAGCCATCTTGATTGGAATAAACTGGTAACACTTAAAACATTTAATTTAAAAAGGAACAAAATGAGTGGGTTCATTTTGCCATAGAAATTATGGTTAGTGCTGTAGAAAGAAAAATTAGGACATGTTTTAAGTGAGATCTCAAATATCTTCCTGTTATATTTCAACAGGAGCAGCCTGTCAGTTGATGCCTTTGTGTTCTACTGCAGCTTCCCAGAGTGTTCTAAAGAACAACTAGAGTGCTAACAGCCTTACTTATGACAAAAGTATGGCACACCTGAAGCCATCTTGATTGGAATAAACTGGTAACACTTAAAACATTTAATTTAAAAAGGAACAAAATGAGGGGGTTCATTTTGCCATAGAAATTATGGTTAGTGCTGCAAAAAGAAAATTTAGGGCATGTTTTAAGTGAGATCTCAAATCCTCTTCTATTTCATTAGAAAATTCTGACATGCAGACTGAAACAATCACTTTCAATACCAGCAGTAGACTTCCAGTTAACTCCTTGGTGAGCAGTAGCTTTACTACAGTGATCTAATGAACAACTAGAGTGCCAACATTCTGAATTTATGGCAAATGTGTGACACATCTGAATGCCTTCTTGATGGAATCAAAGTAAAAACTGAAAGCATTTCCTACTGAGGAGACTGTAGTAAATGAGGAAATTAGGAAACTTCATAACAAATAAGTCTCCCAAGATGGCCACCAGAGAAAAAAGAGTCCAAATGTAGCACAAATATCACCCAGAGGTAGCCCACGTATAGCCCAATGACAAAAGTGTGCAAAACACTTTTTATTTTTTGTTTTTTTGCAGTTATATATAGTGCAGACTGGTCAGGTATTGGAGTGCTTTACATGAGCATTGGTTACATCACACAAGGACAAATTCATGTTGGTTGACCCCTACACTACCCAAACACCACTGCACTACCCTAAACCCTAAAACACTACCCCCAGCACGACCCTCTTCACTACCCAAACACAACTGCACTACCCTAAACTCAAAAACACTACCCCCAGCACGACCCCCTACACTACCCAAACACCACTGCACTACCCTAAACCCTAAATCTACCCCCTACACTACACAAATACCACTGTACTACCCTAAACCCTAAAACACTAGAACCCAGCACGACCCCTACAGTACACAAACACCACTGCACTACCCTAAACCCTAAAACACTACCCCCTACACTACACAAACACCATTGCACTACCCTAAACCCTAAAACACTACCCCCAGCATGACCCCCTACACTACACAAACACCACTGCACTACCCTAAACCCTAAAACACTACCCCAGCATGACCCCCTACACTACCCAAACACCACTGCACTACCCTAAACCCTAAAACACTACCCCCAGCACGACTCCCTACACTACACAAACACCACTGGACTACCCTAAACCCTAAAACACTACCCCCAGCACGACTCCCTACACTACCTAAACACCACTGCACTACACTAAACCCTAAATCTACCCCCAGCATGACCTCCCACACTACACAAACACCACTGCACTACCCTAAACCCTAAAACACTACCCCCAGCACGACCCCCTACACTACCCAAACACCACTGCACTACCCTAAACCCTAAAACACTAACCCCAGCATGACCCCCTACACTACCCAAACACCACTGCACTACCCTATACCCTAAAACACGACCCCGTACACTGCACAAACACAACTGCACTACCCTAAACCCTAAAACACTACCCACAGCATGACCCCCTACACTACACAAACACCACTGCACTACCCTAAACCCTAAAACACTACCCCCTACACTACACAAACACCACTGCCCTACCCTAAACCCTAAAACACAACCCCCAGCATGACCCCCTACACTACACAAACACCACTGCACTACCCTAAACCCCCTACACTATAAAAACACCACTGCATTACTCTAAACCCTAAAACACTACCCCCAGCACGACCCCCTCACACAACACAAACACCACTGCACTACCCTAAACCCTAAATTGACCCCCAGCACGACCCCCTACACTACCCAAACACCACTGCCATACCCTAAACCCAAAAACACTACCCCCAGCATGAACCCCTACACTACCCAAACACCACTGCACTACCCTAAACCTTAAAACACTACCCCCAGCACTACCCCCTACACTACACAAACACCACTGCACTACCCTAAACCCTAAAACACTACCCCAGCACTACCCCTACACTACCCAAACACCACTGCACTAACATAAACCCTAAAACACTACCCCCAGCACAACCCCCTACACTACACAAACACCACTGCACTACCCTAAACCCTAAAACACTACCCCCAGCACGACTCCCTACACTACCCAAACACCACTGCACTACCCTAAACCCTAAATCTACCCCCAGCACGACCCCCTACACTACCCAAACACCACTGCACTACCCTACACCATAAAACACTACCCCCAGCATGACCCCCTACACTACACCCACACCACTGCACTACCCTAAACCCTAAAACACTACCACCAGCATGACCCCCTACACTACTCAAACACCACTGCACTACCCTAAACCCTAAAACACTAACCCAGCACGACCCCCTACACTACCCATACACCACTGCACTACCCTAAAGCCTAAAACACTACCCCCAGCACGACCCCCTACACTACTGCACTACCCTAAACCCTAAAACACTACCCCCAGCACGACCCCCTACACTACCCAAACACCACTGCACTACCCTAAACCCTAAAACACTACCCCCAGCACGACCCCTACACCACCCAAACACCACTGCACTACCCTAAACCCTAGAAAAGAAACCCCCACCCCATGCCCAATCCCCCTTACCTCTCACTCCTCGTGGTTCCTCTCTCCTCGTGGTTCCTGCTTCACGTTGTCTCTGAGGGGCGGTGCACGCTGCTGTGAGGAAACGGAACAGCCTCTGTTTCCTTACAACGACATGGATCGTCTACATGTTTTTTAGAACGCATGGTCATTTACCATACATACCTTTACAACAAAATCGGAGGGACGCGACTCCTCCCCTCACTCTGTCACTTCCTGCCGGCTCAATTAGGTATTTAATGCAGACGGGGATTCGGCCGCGCTGTGAAGGGTAAGCTAACGCTGCGTGGTGAAAGCTACCGAACATTTTTATATTGGGCTGCAATTGATACTGATACTGTTTTATGCTTTTAAATCTGCTTAAATCTGTTTTTTTTTAAACGGCGCTTGTTCGCTTGTAATTCTTTTTATGGTGCTCTTTTATAAATCACTCACTTGCTTTGACTTGCTCCTGGTCGCTGTCCCGTTCCGTCACGGCTTGCTAGTGCCGGTTGATCGGAGGGACGCGACTCCTCCCCTCACTCTGTCACTTCCTGCCGGCTCAATTAGGTATTTAATGCAGACGGGGATTCGGCCGCGCTGTGAAGGGTGAGCTAACGCTGCGTGGTGAAAGCTACCGAACATTTTTATATTGGGCTGCAATTAATACTGATACTGTTTTATGCTTTTAAATCTGCTTAAATCTGTTTTTTTTAAACGGCGCTTGTTCGCTTGTAATTCTTTTTATGGTGCTCTTTTATAAATCACTCACTTGCTTTGACTTGCTCCTGGTCGCTGTCCCCGTTCCGTCACGGCTTGCTAGTGCCGGTTGAACGGAGGGACGCGACTCCTCCCTCACTCTGTCACTTCCTGCCGGCTCAATTAGGTATTTAATGCAGACGGGGACTCGGCCGAGCAGCGGACACGCCGCCGGCGCGCCGAAGGCGCGCCTAAGGCAAGCCCGTCTGCGCCCATCCGGGGCCGGCTGGTGCCAGGGGCCAGTCCTTATGCCCGTTTTGTAAATTATTCAGCTATGGAATTAAAAGAGTTGCAGGGGTACTATGAAATCACGGACAAGATTCGTCTTAGCCTGATTGAGCTGGGCATCCTTAAGCCGAGACTTGTATCTACTGAAATTGAGTCCTTTCTAGCTCCTCCTACTCCCACGATACCATCCATCCCTGAAACCTTCCAGTGCGAGGAAGTTAATGGTCTTTCAGTTTACTACCTGAACACTCGGTCCATGGTGAAGCATCAACTTGAAATCTTTCAACTTCTACAGGCGGAAAGACCTGACTTACTCCTCCTTACAGAAACATGGCTCACTGAAGATTCTGCCCCTGATATCTTAGCGGCAGTACCAGACAATTATTACATCTTGCAAACTAATTGGTCTTCGGGGAAAGTGGAGGGGAGTTGCTGCTATTATTAATAAGGACTATCAATTTAAGCCATTAAGGGTTACTGGCCCTCCCTCTGTTGATGGTTTAGTCTTCAGACTTGAATCTCCCCAATCGTCCCTTACCTGTGTCCTTTTGTACAGACCTCCATATTATATGCCTACTTTTTCACAGTCATTGGGCGAAATGATCTCTCATCTAGCTATCGATCATGCCGGACTTCTTATTATTGGTGACTTTAACTATTGGCCCAATGACGAACAGGAGAGCACCAGTTCAATTGAACTGGCAGATCTCCTTTCTGGAATGAACTGTATTCAACATGTGTGTGAAGCTACTCACATAAAAGGACACACGCTGGACCAAGTCTGGACAGCTAACCTGAAGATTTCGACTCTTCAGGTCTCCCCTTGTACTTGGTCGGATCATTATTCCATTGCCTTCACCATTTTCGAGGTGTGCCCCACTAAAACCCAACTACCTAAGAATAAGTTGTTTAGAAGCTGGAGAAGTGCTAACATTGATCACCTCTGTTCACTTCTAACTACTTCAGCCCCATCTTTGTTGGAGCTGTTTCAAACTCAGGCAGAGAGTATCAAAATTTGGCTCGAATCCGCTTGTGATTGTGTTCCTCCTTTGAAAACCATTAAAACTGTGAGATCTCATGATGCGCAACGATGGTTTTCAGATGACCTCAAAACTAAGAAGCTGGCGTTGCGTCAAGCTGAACGCAGGTGGAGACACCAGTATTGTGAAGAAGGAAAGACAATATACTCTACTCTATTGAAAGAATACAAGAAGTCTATTACTCAAACTAAGGCAGACTACTTCTCGAATAGGATTCTTAACTCAACAAATAAATCTAAAGAAATCTTTTCTATAGTAAATGAGCTGTCTGCATTAGATAGAGTTACGCCTAACTCAGCCCCTTCTCAGTCCCTGTGTGATTCTCTTAACCTATTTTTTTGGAGAAAATTGTGGCAATCAAGGCCAGTATTCCTACTCCCATTTCTCCCATAGTTGCCTTTGATACCTATAAGTGTCCATTTCAACTGGCTCAGATTCCCTTCATCTCTTATGAGATCTTTTTGGGTCTGTTAAAAAGGTCGGATCAGGCTCCCCGACTGACTGTTGCCCCCTCATGTTTTTCAGGAAATCTTCGCCAGATGTCCAGACCCTCCACTTTTGTTTCTTAATAACTCACTTAAGTTTGGTATAGTCCCCAACCTCTTTAAAAGCGCGGAAATTATCCCCATTTTAAAGAAACCGGGTGTGGACCCTTCCATTCTTAGCAACTACCGCCCCATTTCATTGCTACCCTACCTTGGAAAGGTCTTAGAAGCTCATGTATCAAACCAACTTAGTTCTTTTGTTGAACAGTCTCATGTTCTGGACCCTCACCAGGCGGGGTTCCGACCCGCCCATTCTACAGAGTCAGTCATTCTGACAGTCCTAGACGAACTCAGAGGGGGGGCAGATAGAGGCCTCACCCAGGCCTTGGTACTCCTGGACCTGTCTGCAGCATTTGACACGGTCGACCATAATATTCTGATCGATCGTGTCAACAAGGCCGGGATCCAGGGCCTGGCTCTGAAGTGGCTTTCTTCCTTCCTCAGAGACCGGTTCCAAGCGGTGCGTCTTGGTAATTTCTCCTCTACCAAGATAGAACTGACTTGTGGGGTTCCCCAGGGCTCTTCTCTTTCCCCGCTCCTTTTTAACTTGTACCTACTCCCTTTAATCTCTTCCTTGAGAGAAAGGAAAGTGGGAACATACAATTATGCGGATGACCTTCAATTGGTTTTCGACATCAATCTTTCATCATCCTCTGTGTCCCATTTTCAAGACACGATGATTTTTATAAGCGAATGGATGAATAACAACCAATTGAAGCTTAACCCCGACAAAACTGAGCTTATCCTTACTGGAGGGTTCTCCAACCCATGGAATTCCAACTTTTGGCCATCTACCCTTGGTAGTCCCCCTCTACCGGCCAGCTCAGTTAAAAGCTTAGGTATAGTGATAAGCAACGATCTGAGCATGAAAGCTCAGATCAGCGCCGTTGTCTCCGCTGGTTTCTTCCAACTTCGGAGAATAAAGAAGATCAGTAAATTCTTGTCCAGGGAAGCCTTGATTTTAGTTGTTCTGGCATTGGTCATCTCCCGCTTGGACTATGCTAACTCACTCTATGTCGGTATTCCTGCATACCAATTAAAACGCCTTCAGCTGGTCCAGAATCAAGCTGCCAGACTGATTTTTCGCAACCTAAATGGCATCATGTTAAGCCACTGATGAAAAGCCTTCATTGGCTTCCAGTGGCCAAGCGCAGTGCATTCAAGTTAGGATGTACTGTTTTTAAAGCCCTTCATGGCAACAGCCCAGCCTTCATTGCTTCTAAGATTTCTCGCTATGTCCCCTCTCGCAATCTGCGTTCCTCCCATCAGAATCTATTGGTCACTCCTATTTTTAAACGTAAGAAACACGGAGGGTCCAGATTTATGGTCTTAGCCCCTCTGTTCTGGAACTCGCTCCCTATGGAGATGAGGTCTCTAACCTCTCTCACTCTATTCAGAAAACAGCTAAAGACCTGGTTGTTCGCACAGGCGTATGGAACCTAAGCCATCCATTCCTGATGCCACCTTTTCACTCCCCCAGCGCCAAGAAACCTTTGGTGAACGTGCGCTTGATAAATGCTTTTAACATAACATAACATAACAAAATTCGTTGTAAAGGCATGCGTGGTAAATGACCATGCGTTCTAAAAAAATGCGTAGTAATGACTTCGTGATGTACAACGCATGCGTGGTAATGCATGCGTTGTAATGGTATCGCAAAGTAAAAAAGTCGTTGTAACGGCTGTTTACCGATCGAAGCTGGCCCCTGTTCTTCAGTGAGACGTTTATTTGATTAATTAGGAGGAAGGAATGTGTTTTTTTTACCGAAAAGTGCATTCCCGGCTGTTGTATTGTGAAAGTGTCCGCGTGGTCTGGTTTCACTTCCGGTGAGAGAGTGGAAGAGTCTGTTTGGATCTAAAGGAGTTCTGTTGTTGGACGGGGCCGGCGCAACATGTCATCAGAAAACATAGCTAATGGAAAGCGTCCTCCTGAAGTGTGGAGCAGTGCCATGAGAGGTCAACGAGTGTGCGTCCCACTGCAGTATGACCGTACCGCGTGACCCATGTGCCACCTCCAGGGTACGGGAGGCAGAAGCGGCATCGCAGGTCCTCTTGAAGACCGTTGTAGCACTAATTCTACATTTTGGTACTAGGGCATTTTAACTTTGTTGTTCCTGCCAGATACAAAGAGAAGATCCTGTGTTATTCAGTGCCCTCGTTACCTTTTTTGTGGGTTGTGGTGCTTGTCACTTCGCTGCCCTGGCGGTGCACACGACTGGGCACCCCACCTCGTGTGCCATCTGCAGGGCCTCTGCCCTCGGATCACTGGTTTCGGTTTCTGGAGTGGCAACATAAACAGTTGCTCCCAAAGGACTAGCCTGAACACTTAGGTGAATATCCCCTGCACCAGCATTCCACGGAAATTCTTTCCTAGCTCTCCCACGTCAACGAGGACGTCCATAATAGCACGGCTCCGCTCGCGACACCGTATGACGTCATCGGAGCCATAAGAGAACCTCGTCGGCGTGCTGACGTCAGTTCCACCCATTTTTCCGTGCCACCGAGGCAAACAGGGGACCGAGACATTTTCACATGTATACATAGTATAATAAATATATATATATATTCACTGAAAAAACCATAGGTTTCAGGCACGTTATAGTTAGAAATTAGCATTTAAAAACCTTAGAAATTCACTGAAAAAACCATAGGTTTCAGGGGCGTTATAGTTTGTTGGACATTTCACTCGTACAAAACCATAGAAATTCCCCGTTATAGTTAGTTCAGCTAACTATAACTCGCGCGCCCGCAATGCACTGCTGATGACGTCACATATTACATCACTCATGACATGGTCAGTGACATCACTCATGACATCACTGATGACATCTCAAATGACATCACTGATGACATCACTGATGACATCATCCAGTGAATGTGTGTTTTTCTGAAAATTAAATATGTTTTATATATGTATATCTCAAGGTCGATGGAAGAATAAATGGGTATATAAGTGTCTAAATGGATGATTTTGTTTTGTAAAATTGATTGTATAACTGACTAAGTGTATCTTAGTGAATACATGGGTTAGTGAGTAATGTTTAAATATGAAAATATCTGTATCAGTCTCTCACTTTGTGTATAAGTGGCTGCATGGGTTGGTGAGTAGCTACATGAGTGTCTATATGGGTTATTAGTTGGTTTTTTGAGTATCAGTATGAGTGTCTGAGTGTCTGAATGGTTCGGTGGGGGGTATTACTTAGTGCATCGATGCATGAATGAGTGACTCACTGTTTGTATGTGTTGAAGACAGCATGTGTGCAGGACTGTATAGGTGGATGAGTATGTGTATGGGTGTGTTAGTGAGTGAATGACTGTCTCAATAGTGTCTTTATGAGTAACTAGATATGTTTTAAACTAGTATATGTGAGTATTGGTGTATATAAGTGAGTATATGTGAGAGTGAGAGATTGGAAGAGTTCCTGTACAAATAAGTAGGTGTTTTTATAAGTGATTGTTTAAGAGAGTAAGTATGTGTAAGTTTCTGTAGAAGTAAGTGTGGTAGTGTGTGTATAACTGTATATGCAAGTAAATGGATGTTTGATACTTTGTTTGCATGTGTGACTATGTGTGTGAGTAACTCTATGGATGAGTGGCGGTGTGTAACAGGATGTATAGGTGTATGAGTACATATGATGAGTGAGTACATGTCTGAGTGACTGTATAGGGACTGTTGGTGAATGAGTGGATGTGTGTGTAGATCTTGGAATTACTGAATAGGTGTGTTGTAACTGGTATTGGTATGTCCATTGTTTTGAAAATGTTAGTTTGTATTTTTGAGTGTGTGTATCAAAGGTTATATTAGGGTGAGAGGAGGTCTGCCACTCTATCACAAGGATGATGTCATCAGTGATGTCATCAGTGATGTCATTTGAGATGTCATCAGTGATGTCATGAGTGATGTCACTGACCATGTCATGAGTGATGTAATATGTGACGTCATCAGCAGTGCATTGTGGAGTGCGCAGAGTTATAG
The DNA here is from genome assembly GCA_963921515.1 of Calotriton arnoldi. NCBI lineage: Eukaryota > Metazoa > Chordata > Amphibia > Caudata > Salamandridae > Calotriton > Calotriton arnoldi. The sequence continues at coordinate 19,043 of CAWUFW010013093.1, forward strand.
TTAGCTGAACTAACTATAACGGGGGAATTTCTATGGTTTTGTACGAGTGAAATGTCCAACTAACTATAACGCCCCTGAAACCTATGGTTTTTTCAGTGAATATATATATATATATATATATATATATATATATATATATATATATATATATATATATAAAAATATATTTATATATATGTTTTCATAGTAGTACATTTAAAAAATAACCCCAAAAATGTATTATACTGTACAATACATAGTTTTTAATAATAATGTTAATAGATATATATTATAATATACTCAAGAGCTGGCTTTTCCCTACGGAACCCCCATACTCAAACATAAATATACAGCATCTCCCTGTGTATATAAGCATTTAAAGCATTTAATTTGATTATATGTATCTAGATATGTGTATTTCTTTGTACAAATATGTATAATAATAATGTTTTAAATATATAGACATCCTTTAGGTCTGCTTAACAAATGTACATATTACTTATGGTTAAAATATATATATATATATATATATTCTATGCTTAACATGTATATAAGTCACAGCATAGTTTGCATATAAGTTATTTGATTAGATTAGATGCTTTTATTTCTCCGTTTATTCATCTATCACAATATTAGATATTATCATAACTATATTTTAAAAAATGTGATAAATAAACTAAAAAAATAACAATAAATACACAAATAAATTAACTTAAAATACAGCAACAGTTGAAAGTCTACGTTTATTAAATACAGCTTAAATCTTGATATATTACCTTAGTTATACATGTATACCCTCCATGGGCTTATGTATCTATATAGTTTTACTTTACTCCTACTGTCAATTTTTAAAAAGCAGGAAAAATATTATTTAAAAAAATGAGTCTTTCAAATGCACCTATGTTTCATCCTATCTCTCTCGCTATATATCCTCTATCTCCACTCTCTGACTCATCTCAAAACTCATTCTACTACTATGATCTCCAAAATAACCCTTTTAGACTCTTCCCTCCTCTATCCCTCCTTGCATCAACCCAAACCTCATTTTACTACTATGATCTCCCAAACAACTCTCTAAATTCTTTCCTCATTTATCCCTTGTTAGACTCATCCGAAAACTCTTTTTAATACCATGATCTCCCTAATCCATTTTTGGAGACTCTTCCCTCCTCCATCTCTCCTTTACTCACCCCAAACCTCCTCTCACTAATATGATCTCCCCAGGGCCCTAGCCACAGGGGGACCCAGTGGGGCCAGACCAGCCCATATTTCTGCCTGCCCTTTTAAAATATGCTTAATATATTTTTTTCTTTTTTTGACTATCGATTTTTATGGTGTGACTGTTGTGGTACGAGCAGCAGATCTGCGCACAAACCTGCCACGGAGTCCTTGGCTCGACTGTGTAAATACCGTGGCGCCACACCTCCAGTCAGGGTGTAGTGCGCAGCTGCAAGAGAGCTGGGTCATGCCACTACGGCTGCTGGGAGCATCTTTGCATGCTTTTCCTTCTATTCTGCTACCGTTTCTTTTGCCCAACTCGGTGCAGATTGAACCACCGCAAAAATGCTAAGTCAGCCGTCAGACAAAGCAATGGTCTGGTACAGTAATGTTTGTTAATTATCATGCACCCCTGTCTCTTCTCTCACCATGCCAGCAGTGATTTAAAGGGGCGTGACTTAAGTCCTTACAGCGATCCCTGGTCAGAAAGAAGAAAGAGAAAGTATGGCAGAGGCAGGTAGGAAGATCGAATAATGAAGTTTTAGAATCTGCTAACTTGGCATTATATCATTTAACTAGAGCAGACTGAGGTAACATCTGTCCACATACATGCTTGATGTCTTTGAAGCTGCATAGATGGAAACAACAAATGTTTTTCTAAACAATAGACCAAATTGTTTGAATGAAATTACTTGTTTTCATCGTTAAACCAGTGCTTAATTTGAGCCGGTGGTTTCCGGTGCTCAGCACCAGCACTTAATTGTCAGCACCGGGGCCCGTGACAGTCTGCCACAAGGTGGTGCTGTCTGGCTAATTTAGAGATGACCACAACAACACTTAATGATTAACTCAATATACATTAAAAATGAATATTACGCCACCCAAGGTATTCTTATATCTTTGGGGGCCTGAAATAGTCCGAACTGTCACACTTGTAGGAGTGTGAATGTTAGTACTTATGTTGTTACTATCATTGGCGGCGCTGGCAGGGGCAATGTGTGGTACAAGGTGCAGTGGCCTCCTGACAAGAGACCTGGCACTTATTTTTTTGCAAATTAAGCACTGGGTTAAACATGGCTAAACAACCTACTACCACTCTTTAATGATCTTGTTTATTTATTTAAGTGGGTTGAAAAGGGGGGCGGGGGTCTCTAAATTAAAATTAAGGCTTAATACATGTAACCCAAAAGCCTGTCCTTCACACAGCATGCCATCTAACAAATATATAGGTGTCTCCTTGTGAGTTTTCTGTTATTGCACCCAGACACATAGATCACATCAAAAGACAATCCAGACCTATTAGCTTTCCCAGTGCCTGTTAGCAGTATCAAATGAACTGGCAATAACAATGATTTTGTTCTGAATAAGTAGAATAAAAAGGTGAGACTTTGAATTGGTGATTACCAAGTCCTGTAGAAAGCGTAGTGGTTTTTAGAGTGTTTCAATCACACCTTTTCTCTCCTTAAACTTCCTCTGCAGTCTTTCATTCTATTAGACACTAACATCTTTTTTCTCTTCTCCATCTCTCTGAAATCCTTCATTTACATACCTAACAAGTCACCTCTTTCCTCTTCAGCACTATTTTCACTCTCTCCTTCATGTAATTCCTTTTATCTCCCCCACTTCACCATCACCCCTGCATATATAAACTATCCACTCACCTGTGAGGACAGCATTTTCTTTTTGTGCGGTCAAAATTTCCACAGTGAACAACCCCTTCACACACTTTACCATAGAATCACAACTGCAGTTACTACTTATGTGACCATCGCCATGTGCGCTCTGCAAAGAGGCTAAAGACTGGATGTGCATGTAGTCTGCACACCTCTATGATGTACTGACAGCCATCGTGAGAAATTCACACTGCCTGCGGCTTCTGCATAAACACTTGCCCACAACTGAATTTGACCAGACACCTGGGGGTGACTCCGTAAACAGTATACACTATACAAAAGTTGTGTTGCATGATAAAAAAACTGCACATGAAACACAACATCTGGATAAAGAAAGTACTCTTAGGGAATGTAACATGAAGTAAAACATGTCAAATGTAAATAGGGACTGCATTGCCGACATGGATTACCTTAAGGGTTTTTTCAGTCATTATTGAGAAATCAATCAGTGTTTTTGCCTGCATAGTTAAGGACATGAGTATATGGCCCGAAAGGGACCTGTTTCAAAGTCACTATATAATTAGTCAGTATATAATACTGTTACACACAATAAAGCCACCCGAGTGATTTTCTTAAAACATTTTCTAATCTATAACATTATGTAATATGTTCATGTTATACCAGCCTGCTCCTACACATACACAAAAATGTGACTGGATGTCCTCACACATCACTAGGTGTCATGCTTCATCATAGGACTCTCCACGCTCTTCAAAACCCCAGTTTGATGAAGAGGGGGCCTACGCCCCGAAATCAGGGAGGCACTAATTGCTAAATATGGAATTGTGAGAAATATATACTTAAAAATCAATTTGGTAATCCAGTCTGATTTATGTACTATATAGGATACCATCTGGTATTAAAAACTAAATGTGGGCAATAGGGAAACTAGTACCCTAGCCCCACTAAATCATCAGCATATTTCTGCCTAGTGGCTCAGCAGAGTCAGAGTCCATGGCATTTGTCAGGTCGGGCATCGGATCCTCTGGTAGCATATATACAATGTACATGCCACTATGTCGGTGGTCTAACCCTTGTTGCCACCCTATATTCCTAGGTCCCTAGATACCCTAATCAAGAGACATCTGGGCCCCATGGAGGAAGGGCTCAGCAATCCCTGTAGTCACACATACACCAAGGTGCATTCCTCGCTGGCCTCCTAATGGTACCTGCTCCTTTCTCCCTATGACCTGCCAGGTCTGTGATCCAGCAGGGTCATGATTTTGATGTCAGTGACCTGAGAGGAAGCATTGTTGGCCTAATGAAATTTGAGTGCAAGGATTGTACCAAAGACCCCTCTGCAAGTACAACTATTGTCACCTACAGAAGCACCTTTTTAAAAGTATTTACAGTTATGTACATGTATTGTGTTCAAAACAGATGCAATCCCAACACAAAAGAGTACACTACTACCATAAAACAGAATAGGCTCTTAAAGCCCAGTTGCAGGCATGAATGTCATTTATGCTGTGTTATTGGAGTGTCTCTCCATTGCTTTGGTTAGGCTCAGTGTGCAGCTAACTGTCTGTGAATTGGGTTTGTCAGGTGTACTACATTTAACACTTTATAAGTCTGTTGTGGAGAGGAAGGTGATTGCCCAGAGCATGCCATAGGCACAGCAGCGCTGTTGCTGAACTTCCTTTCCCTCCTGTTGTGGTCTTGTACCCACATCTGCTTGATTGTTCATAACTGCCAGGGGCCCATGTCATGCGTGGCACTTTCGGCCAGTCCAGGCATTTTACCAACAGACAAATTCTTTCTGGGACTTGGAGTTCACTTTTGGCCATTCTAAAAATGGCATTTTAAGCCCCAGAATGCAAAGCGATGTTGGATAAAAGGCTAGGACTGGCTGAAGGTGTAACACATTCTGTGTGGCCAAGTTATGTTCTTGGCCTGAAAGTTCCTCCGAAATGTTTGCTCACTTTATTTAGATGTTGTTGTATGTAGCCATTTAATTTTTGCTTGCTGATGATTTTGTGAAAGGTCACCTCAGTTTCAGTTCTTACTCTTGAGTGTGCCCATTATTGATAATAAAAGTGATTGCTAATTTGTGTTGTTTAATTTTGATGCTTAATTCCATTAACAGATGTTTATTAAGTTCTGCAAAATATAATGCTTTATGAAACTTTTGTACTCTGGTGTAACCTCTGCCTATCCATAGTATTAAATGTGAAGTTTCATTCTGGGTGAGAACAGCTTTTGAATCTATCCATGATGCTGAGAACTTAGAGAGATCAAATGTTTAAAGCAAATAGCTTGTAAGATATCATATTTGAAACTTTAAATTTGAAAATCTTTTAGTTTAAAAACAGAAAAGTTAATAAAAGTATTTGAGTCTGAAAAAAGTTAGAATATGAATTCAGATTAATGATATGATATCACGTTTAATAATGGGCTAGAATAAAAAATAAATAGGGACTGATCATCCTGCTGCTTCAGACACTCAGTAATCAGGGTATTACAGTTGATTGAAGCTGGGTGTGCTTTGCTGACCGGAACGCTTTGCCCTGTTTCTCCTTACTTCCCCATGCTAGCAGATGCTTGTCACCCCTTGCATCATCTTTCCTCCTGTTGCAAGAGTCTCTTCAAATCCTAATTACACATACCCATTTGAAATGGGATGCTTCTGCCCATTGGCTCTGCACCATGTCATAATGAAGACCCTTCTTAAGTGGTTCTGTTGGGTTTGAAATTTGTATCGACGACTGTTAATATTTTTTTGGACTGCATTTTCTGATCGCTATTCTTTCAGACAAGTAGATTCCTCTTTCAAACAAATACGTTTTGCTGTTTGATTTTAAGCCAAAATGTTATAACCAAAATTACTCTTGAAAGTGGCTGTTGTTTCACATGCGCTAGTTTCATCTTTCACATGTATTAGTAATGAGCTCTGTGCCCTCACTATTGTGTATTCACTGTAGCACTTCCCTTGTTGTTTGGAAACATTTGTATTGAAAGGCACATTGTCTTTACTCATAATCAACAATAATCTTCTACAAGCAGTAGCGTTGTACTTTACATGGATTGCTGGTGTACACTATTTACCCTTATAGTATGTGCGCGTCGAAGGCACTACATAATTAATTGGGTCAGTTTTATATTTATTCCAAAGAAGCCCTATAAACCCTTTCCATGCCGAGGATGTAATGGTTATGTCTTCGGCTGCGGTGCTGTGCCAAGGACTTAACCATTATGTCCTCAGCACAGCAGTCAGAAATCCCTAGGTATTTCTTTTTTTCTTTTTCAGCCTTGGGAGCTTCCCCAGCTGCCTGAGGCATTTTTTTCAGTGTAGTTTCATGCGTGCTGACTTCATTACACTGAAACTGAAAGTGAAATGAGCCCATCGGCTCATTTCACTTTCACTGCCTAAGTGCTCCTGGGGCAATCTCAGCCCCCGAGCATGTAGGCAGACAGGAGAGATACCATTGGAATGGGGAGAATCTCACCTTTCCAATGGTACCCTTCCCTAGTGGATCCCTGCAGGGATCCACCCACTAGACTCCAGGGTGGGAGAGCAGCCCCTTGAGCAAGGGCATTTGCTCCCCCAAATAAATCTGGCCATTTTCAGTATTCCCCCCCCCAATCTTCCCCCGGGAGGGGCAGAAAGCACACTAGACACCAAGGATTCTTTCTTTTGTGAAAATGTAGGGGTGGGGGCTGCCCTAAATAGGCATTATAATGCCCACACCCCTCCCGAAAATTGGCACAGTCTTTCTGCCCCCCCAAGGGTGCAGATTGGGGCAATAGACTCTGATCTGCCCCCCCACCCCACCTCCGGGAGGCAGAAAGCCCCCCAGGCACCAGGGATGAATTTTATTTTTTATAAAAGAGGGGTGGGGGCTGCCCACAATGGGCATGCCAATGCCCCCACCCCAACACAAAAGGGACAGTCTGTCTGCCCCCCGGGAGGCAGAGGGGGTTATCACCCCCGATATGCCCCCACGGGGGCAGAAAGCAGACTAGACATAAAGGATATTGTTTCTTCCTAAGAGAGGGGTGGGGGCTGCCCAGAATGGGTGTGCTAGTGCCCCCCCACTCAACAAAAAAGGGACAATCTTTCTGCCCCCCTGGGGCAGATGGGTGTTATTACCCCCGATCTGCCCCACGGGGGGCAGAAAGCCCACTAGACACCAGGGATTATTTTTTATTATAAAAGACGGATGGGGGCTGCCCACAATGGGCAAGTCCATGCCCCCACCCACGGTTATAAAAAGAGAAATCTTTCTGCTTCCCCTGGGAGGCAGAGGGGGGTACTAGCCACCCGATCTGCACTCCCGGAGTGCAGAGAGCCCACTAAGCGCCAGGGATTTTTTGTTTTAGAATATGTAAGGGTGAGGGCTGCCCAAATTGGCCATGCCAATGCCCCCATCCCCCAAACAAAAAAGGGACAGTCTTTCTGCCCACCCTGGAGGGCAGATGGGGGTTTTTACCCCCGATCTGGGCAGAAAGCCACTAATCACTAGGATTTTTTTTTGTTTAATAAAAGAGGGGGGTGCCAATAATGGGTGATGTCAATGCCCCCCCCCAAAAAAAATAGCCACAGTCTTTCTGCCCTCCTGGGGGGCAGATGGGGGCAATAGCACCAGAGATATGTTTATGGGCATGTCAGGGAGCGGCCCCTTAGGCAAGGGTTGCTCCCCTTTTTTTAGTGAACACATTTTTGCTGCTTCTACCCCCCTGGGGGGGGCAGATCAGTGATATTTTTAGGCACATCTGAAACCATTCGTCACTAGCGAAAGTTTCTGCGTGTGTGTGAACTGGAGTTCGGCTGACGGTCTGTGTTTACTGGCGTTTGGCTGGCTGTGTGTGAACCTGCATTTTGCTGGCAGTGTGTGTGGACCTGTGCTTAGCTGGCAGTGTGTTTGGACTGTTGCTTGGCTAGCGATCTGCGTGGATGGCACATGTCTGGCAGTGTGCGTGGACTGTCACTTGGCTGGCGATGTGCGTGAACTGTCGCTTGGCTAGCAATGTGATTGGATGGTGCTTGGCTGGTGGTGTGCGTGGATGGCGCTTGGCTGATGGTATGCATAGATGGCATTTGGCTGGCGGTGTGGCTTGCGTGGATCCTCCAGAATCCCCTGCAAACCTCATATTTAGCTAACAATTCACACTTTCCTCACATTTTGGTGTGGAAAATTTGTCGGATCATTGCGCTGGCACAAATTTCCCACCACCCAGCATTTCCCTCGGTCTCCTGAAAAAAATGATACCTCACTTGTGTGGTTGCCCAAAGCAGAGAACCTAAAAACTTAGAAAATGAAAAACTGAGGGGGAACCAAAGTGGGTCCAGAAGGTCAGTTTTTTCCATAAGTTTTTAGGCTGACACTGCTTTGGGAACCCACACAAGTGAGGTATAATTTTTATCGGGAGACTGAGGGGAACGCTGAGTGGTGGGAAATTTGTGCCGCTTTGGTGATCTCACATTCTTCCCACACAGAAATGTGAGGAAAATGTGACTTTTTAGCTACATTTGAGGTTTGCAGGGGTTTCTGGGTAAGAAAACGTTGGGGGATCCACACAAGCCATTGACCCCTGGACCCCCCTGTGTGTCTAGTTTTCAGAAATCTCTGGGTTTTGTAGGTTTCCCTAGATAGCCCCCGAGCCCCGGACCATAAACACAGGTTGCCCCTTGCAAAACCAGGTTATTTTGTGATCAATATATTTTTTTTAAACTCTTTTTATTGATACATGCTCAATACACAATACACTTAAAGAGTAGTATGGCATGGAGATTCCGGCTCTGCATTTTGTTAAAACAAATCAACATGAATATTGGTTTTGTAGGATAATCAACAGTTTGTTCTTCCCCTTTCAACCCCCCCCTTCCCCTGATCCTGGTAGGCTACAAAATGCTTAGCTGTATCGCTGTCCCCTTCCGCTCACACCACGCCACCACAATATACAAGTGAGTGTTAAATAGACGATGTTGTGTAGGTAAAACTCTACTTCGCTACAATCCTCTATATGTCTACCATTTACTCCAGATTTTTTCCCACATTTGTGGGCAGACCCTGCTTAAGTATATGGTTATCTCAGCCAAACTACACCAATCAAGGCCAGGCTTCCAGTCCACTATTCTTGGTGAGGCAACCGCCCCCCAGCATCTCGCCACATTTCGCTTTGCCACCACTGCCGCCAGGGATAGCCAGATTTTCGTGCATCGTGGCCATGTCTCCTCTCCAACGATTTGTAATAGGAACCATTTGGGTTTAATTGGGACCTGTTGACCCACTACCTTGGCCATTACCCTTCCCATCCCTTGCCAGTATTACTGTATGTATGGACAGTCCCATAGTGTGTGATAGAAGATCCCTTCCTGGCCACATCCCCTCTGGCAGTGGCTTGTCATCGAGCGGCCTATTCGATGTAACATTGTTTTGGCGTGGTATGTCCGGTGAAGAATTTTTATTTGTATCAATCTGAACCTGGCTCATATTGCTTCCTCCCTAGGGCTTTGTAATGCATCCACCCATTCATCATCGCCTAGGTTTCTCAGATCGCACTCCCATGTGGTCTTTAGTGGACCCAGTATATCAGGGGAATTGTTTATTATTTTTTTGTATATTTGTATATTAGCGATATTGCTTTGGAGGTTAACAGGTCTGTGAGTAATCAATCTTCTAAGGGGGAGGCGTCAACTAGGGTTTCACCTTCAGTGATGTGCTTCCTAAGGGCATGGCCTAGATATTTTAACCACTCGCCCTGTCCCATTTCATATTCTTGTTGTAACGTTTCAGATTTAATGTAAGCTTGGTCTCTCCACAGTCCCCGAGTTTCTCAAATCCCATTAGTTTCCACTTACTAAAGTTCTCCAATTTTTTAACCTGTGGGAGTCCAGCACTGTTCCAGAGTGGAGTCATTTGTGTCAGTCTTCCCTCCCAACCTAGGTATTTGTTAACCGTGCTCCATACTGTTGTTACAGTGTGAGTGTGGGTAGGGAGCTCTCTTGACCGCCTCGTATTGCAAAGTAATGGAAGAAACCCCTCCACTCCCATCGCAGCTCTATCTACCCTCCATGCCGGGTCCGTTCGGTCTCCATACATCCAATCATTGACTGTGACCAACTGCGAGGCCCAGTAGTAACTTTTAATATCGGGGATGGCTAAGCCACCTTCGTAGACTCCTCTTTGCAACTTCCAAAGCGCTATGAGAGGGCCCTCCGCCCCAGAGCAGGGAGCGTAACTCCGCCTCCACTCTCTGGAAAAAGGTGTGGGGAATTTCATAGGGTGTGTTTTGTAAGATATATAAAAGTTGGGGAAGTGTCATCATTTTGTATAGGGCTGCTTGGCCCATAAGTGTAAGAGGAATCGATCGCCACTGTTTCACATCTTTTATGAATCTGTCCAGCTGGGGTGTTAGATTAAGGTGGTAAAATTCTTGCGGGTCTCTGGTCAACTCGATTCCCAGATATTTAAAACTCTGAGTCTCTGTTCGGACTTTGCATCTAGAGGTCAGGTTGGGGATGCCACCTGTCAGTGGGAATAGGAGGGATTTGTTCCAATTGATCTGGTAGCCCACGTAGTCTCCGAAAATGCGGAAGATTTGGAGTATTCTGACTACTGATTTTCGCGGTTTGAGTACATATAGTAAAATTTCATCTGCGTATAGGGAAATGCGTTCCTCCCCTCCCACCGGGATGCACCATATCAGGGGGTCCTGCTGGGTCCATGCCGCGAGTGGCTCTAATGCCAGGGCAAATAATAATGGTGAGAGAGGGCAACCCTGCCTCGTTCCTTTCTGTAGGAGAAACTCCCTGGACACCGAGTCATTGACTCATACTCTTGCCAAGGGCCAGTGGTAGAGCAGCCTCACCCAGCCAATGAAATTATGTCCGAACCCCAGATGACGTAGTACTGCAAAGAGGTAATCCCATTCCACACTATCAAAGGCCATCCTGGCATCCAATGATAGCAGCGCAGTGGGTTCTGTCTCCGCCCCACCTGTTATGTGAAGGACCCCAAACAGTTGCCTTAGGTTCAGTCTGGTGCCCCTGTGGGGCAGAAATCCAGATTGATCCGGGTGTATCAGGAAGGTGATCACCTTGCAAAGATGCATGGAAAGGATCTTGGCTAATACGTTCACCTTGTAATTAAGTAGAGAGATCGGTCTGTATGAGCTACAATTTGTTGGCGGTGTCCCTTCCTTGGGGATCACCACTATCAGTGTCATCCTTTGATCACTGGAAAGAGCTCCCTTCTCCCACGCCTCTGTGAACATGGCCAGTAGGTGTTCTGTTATTTTGTTTAACATGCATTTGAACAGCTCTACAGTTAGGCCGTTTGGCCCTGCTGCTTTTTCTGATTGTAATGCACGGGTTGCGCTATCAATTTCATCTAGTGTTAGATCCCCCTGCCTCCGTGAGCTGTGGTAAGGGTATATCTTGTAGGAACTCTTTACATTCAGTCTCTGATCTTCATGTCGTCGAGGAATATAGTTCCTCATAATAAGTGACAAAAGCCTCTGCTATCTCCTCCCTGGTTCGGTGATGTCGCCCCTCCGCATCTATAATCTCCGGAACCCACCTACTCTTAGTTCGTCCCTTATCTAGCCATGCCAGGAGTTTGCCTGCCTTGTCCCCCACCTCATATCTTCTATGTTGGGTAGCAAGGGTCTGTGCTCTCGCACTATCTTCTAATTGGTTTTTCAGCTCTTTCTGCTTTAATTTTAGTTGATGTTGTAGTTCCTGAGTTCTAGTTGTATCCTCTACTCATGCTGTCCTCTAGGTTAGCTATCTCGGTCTCCAGAGTATCTCTCCTTAACCTTGCCTCATTCCGGGCTGCCCCTATCATGTCCTGTTCCTGTCCTCTCAGCACGGTTTTAAACGCCTACTACACTATGACCCCAAAGTCCACTGAGCTCAGGTTCTCACTGAAGAAGCGTTTGACCCCCTTCCTGATGCCTGTTGAAATGTTTTTATCTTTAAGGTACCAGGGAACTATCTTCTGGGACAGGGTGTGGGTTCTTCTTGGGCCTCTCAGGGTTACCTCCACTGGGGCGTGGTCGGACACCCCTCGTGCCACATGTTTGGCCTCCGTAAAGTCACCCAGACTGCCGGCTTGTGTGAACAGATAGTCGAGTCTGGATAGGCTCCCGTGGGCTGCTGACATGTGTGTAAATTGCTTAGCAGTGGGGTGGTGGCTTCTCCATATGTCATTTAAACCCAATGCTATTAGAAAGTCTCCCAATTTGCCCACCCTTCTTCCTGTGGCAGATCCCCCCATCGCATCTAGGTCGGCAGAAATTATGTCATTCATGTCCCCTCCATTATCAGGCCACCCTGCGGAAATTCAAGAAGTTTGTGCCCCAGTGCGTCTAGTGTGGGCGTCTGTAACCCCGGTGGTGCATACACTGAACAGAAATTGAGTCGTCGCCCTTCCCAATAGACGCTCAGTGCAACAAATCTGCCCAGTGGGTCTGTCCACACCTTATCTCTTCTAAGGGGGAGCGAGGTTCTACAAAGTATGACTGCACCCATTGAGCCCGTAGTGTAGCCTGAGTGTGCTAGCAATGTGTAGCCGAAGCGATTCAGTGCCATACATCGATTGCCTAGGAGGTGCTTTTCCTGCTGCAAAATGACATGTTGCTGAACTGCATTACTACAGTTTGTTTGATCCTACTGTTCAGGCCGTTTACATTCCAGGACCATATTCTGATTTTCTTCGTGTGGCTATCCTGAATTTCCATAGCGTGTGTTTGTTTCCCTCCCATGACATCCCACCTGGGCTTGTTTGTCTTCTGTTGTAGTGTGGTGTTCGCCAGATGGAGAACTGTTGTGTCTGATTTGCTTTGTGTGAGCACACCAATAAAATGTTATAACAATGCAACAATAAGACCCCCTACCAAACCATGGTTCCCCCTCCCCCCTCCCTGCTACCTTGCTAAATCGGCTATTCATACCCCAACTTCCCGACCTGCAAGGAGCCTGTCGCCCTAGTAACTGTTTGCTCTAAGTACACTATTTGCGGGGGCATCTCAGCCGTGCCGAGTGCATAGGAAATCAGCAAAACTTTTATTGACCCCTTTCTTCACTTTGTCCTTGAGTTAGCAAATCTGTATCCCCCACTGAGTATTGAGTTATGTCTTGGATGAATCGTTGCAGCCTCATTGTGATCGATAATTTTGATGCCTCCACAATACATTTTGGGCCCTTCCCAGTCGCGGGCACTTGGCCCAACCAGACAAGTGAGGTAGCATTTTTATCGGGAGACCTGTGGGAATGCTGGGTGGTAATAGATTTGTGCGGAACTGGTGATTTCACAACTTTCCCACACAGAACTGTGAGGAAATTGTGATTTTCTTAGCTAAATTTGAGGTTTGCAGAGGATTCTGGGTTAAAAAACTTTGGGGGATCCATGCAAGCCACACCTCCCTGGAATCCCCACGATGTCTATTTTTCAGAAATGTCTGGGTTTGGTAGGTTTCTCTAGATGGCTGCCTAGCCCGGGACCAAAAACGCGGGTGACTCCCTTGCAAAACCAGGTTGTTTTGTGATAAAAAATGTTGATGTCTCCACAATAGGTTTTGGGCCATTTCCTGTTGCAGGCACTAGTCCTACTCACACAAGAGAGGCACCATTTTTATTGGGAGACCTGGGGGAATGCTGGTTGGTAGGAAATTGGTGTCGGCCTGGTGATCCCACAACTTTCCCACACAGAAATGTGAGGAAAATTTGATTTTTTAAGCTAAATTTGAGGTTTGCAGGGGATTATGGGTAAGAAAACATTGGGGGATCCATGCAAACTACAACTCCCTGGACTCCCCCGGGTGTCTAGTTTTCAGAAATGTCTGGGTTTAGTAGGTTTTCCTAGATGGCCGTCGAGCCCGGGACCAGAAACTCGGGTGACCCGCTTGCAAAACCAAGCTGTTTCTGATAAATAATTTTGATGTCTTCACAATATGTTTTGGGCCATTTCCTGTTGCAGGCACTAGGCCTACCAACACAAGTGAGGTACCATTTTTATCGACCGACTATGGGGAATGCTGGGTGGGTGGACGTTTGTGGCCCCCCGCAGATTCCAGAACTTTCCATCACAGAAATGTGAGGAAAATGTGTTTTAAAAAAAATAAAGTTTGAGGTGTGCAAGGGATTCTGGGTAACAGAACCTGGTGAGAGTCACACAAGTCACCCCATCCTGGATTTTCCTGGGTGTCTAGTTTTATAAAATGTACAGGTGTGCTAGGGTTCCCTAGGTGCTGGCTGAGCTAGGGCCATAAATCCACAGCTAGGCACATTGGAAAAAAGGGCCAGTTTTCAGTGGAAAAATGTGATGTGTCCACGTTGCGTTTTGGGCCGTTTCCTGTCACGAGCACTAGGCTTGTCCACACAAGTAAGGTATCATTTTTATCGGGAGACTTGTGGTAATGCTGGGTGGGTGGAAGTTTGTGGCTCCCCACAGATTCCAGAACTTTCCATCACAGAAATGTGAGGAAAATGTGTTTTTTGACAAAGTTTGAGGTTTGCAAGGGATTCTGGGTAACATAACCTGGTAAAAGCTACACAAGTCCCCCCATCCTGAATTCCCCTGGGTGTCTAGTTTAAAAAAATGTACAGGTTTTCTAGGTTTCCCTAGGTGCCGGCTGAGCTAGGGCCCAAAATCCAACAGCTAGGCACGTTGAAAAAGAAGGGTCAGTTTTCACTGGAAAAATGTGCTGTGTCCACGTTGCGTTTTGGGCCATTTCCTGTTGCAGGCACTAAGCCTACCCACACAAGTGAGGTACCATTTTTATTGGCAGACTTGGGGGAATGCTGGGTGGGTGTAAGTTTTTGGCTCCCCGCAGTTTCCAGAACTTTCCATCACAGAAATGTGAGGAAAATGTGTTTTTTGATAAAGTTTAAGGTTTGCAAGGGATTCTGGATAACAGAACCAGGTGAGAGCCACACAAGTCACCCCGTCCTGGATTCCTCTGGGTGTCTAGTTTTAAAAAATGTACAGGTTTTCTAGGTTTCCCTAGGTGCCGACTGAGCTAGGGGCCAAAATCCACAGCTAGACACTTTGCGAAAAATGGGTGAGTTTTCAGTGGAAAAATGTGATGTGTCCACGTTGCGTTTTGGGCCGTTTCCTGTTGCAGACACTAGGCCTACCCACACAAATGAGGTACCATTTTTATTGGGAGACTTAGGGAAACACAGAATAGTAGAACAAGTATTATTACCATTTATCCTTCTATCCATTTCTGCCTTCCAAATGTAAGACAGTGAGGAAAAAATAAGTCATTTTGAACAATACCCTCTAATTCACATGCTAATATGGTACCCACAAATTCCGGGATGCACAAATAACCAATGCTTTTAAACTCCATATCTTATTCCTATTTCAGAAATACATAGGTTTCCTTGATACTTATTTTTCACTCTTTATATTTTACAATATGAATTACTGTATTCCCAGTACGCAATGGAAATCCATTATAAGGTACAACTCAGTTATTGGCTCTTCGTACTTCGAGATCTTCGTGAACCTACAAGCCTCATATATACTCGCAACCAAAAGGGTCCTACAGACATTACGGTATATAGTTTTAAAAAATCTACCATAGTTAGAAGAAGTTACAGGTGAAAATGCAGGCACAAATGGCTGTGTTTTTTCCTCGAAACTTCAATATTCATTTATTTCAACTGTTACTTTCTATAGGAAAACCTTGAAGGATCTTCACAAATGACCCTTTGCTGAATTCAGAATTTTGTTTACTTTTCAGAAATGTATAGCTTTTGGGATCCATTATTGGTTTCACACCCATTTCTATCACTAACTGGAAGGAGGTTGAAAGCACAAACAATGGGAAAAATATGCTACGTCCCAGTAAAATGCCAAAACTGTGTAGAAAATGTTGGTTTTCTGACAAAAGTCTTCCTGTTCCTTAAAGCTGGGAAGATGGTGATTTTAGCACCACAAACTCTTTGTTGATACCATTTGCAGGGAAAAAGCCAGATGCTTTCCTCTGCAGGACTTTTAACCCTATTTTCCCCCAAAAAACAAACTGTAGCTATATTTTGCCTAATTTCTCGGTCCCCTCCAGGGGAATCCACAAACCCCTTGTACCTTTAGAATCCTCAGGATGTTGGAAGAAAAGGACGCAAAAATGGCGTGGATACCTCATGTGAACAAAACGTTATGGGGGCCTAAGCGCGAACTACGCCAAATAGTCAAAAAAAAGTGTGGCACAGGGGAGGCCTGACAGCGAAAGTGTTAATGCTTACCCCTGTTTCCTCAGGTTTTTAGGCTTACAAGTATGCCTCTTGTTTCATCACTAGAGTAAAAGGCAAAGGCAAACAAACACATTGGAAGGGTGCTACATTACCTTTAATTTCTTCAATTCTCTACCATTTGAGGTGCAGCAGAATGAGGGATGGGGTGGGAGGTTGGGTGGATGGTAAGGGGAGGAGTTTTATAACTGTAATATTTGTTTCCCCCATAATCTAGTTTTAGAATAGATGAGAATAAGGGGGACATGGTAGTACCATTAGCATCTGCATTATCTAATGCAAGGGAAGTTATGAAAACCACAGATTCAGGCAGTGTTCTCCTTGTGCAGTGGCAAATCCAGGAAAGCATTCATGGTTTACTGTATGATAGAGTACAGGCAGCAACTGACTTCACCACTTAAACATTTTTTTAAAAACTGAACTACATGCCTTCAACTAAAACCACAATTCCATAGTTTTCATACATTTTTAGGTAAAATGTAAGTTTCAAACTTTAAACTTTTCAAACTTTGAATCGTAATTTGTTCTTTGTATGTATTGAAGTATGTTTTTGGAATTAGGAACATAGGTCATGAGTTGAATTTAGCTGACCATCTTCAGGAACCAGCAGATACATAGTTAAATCCCTTCACAGATCTACCAAACCAGTGCATATCAACAGGCCTCGGTCATTCAGTGGTCTTTGGAAGTCTTGCACACTAAAAGACTTTGGCAGTTTACACATACTTAACTGTCTATATTTTGTCACATTACATTGCCTTATATGTAGGTTCACATATTTCTGAGTGCCACCATCCGTGACGGTCATTACAGTCAAGCGAAAAGAGGCTATGGATCATGAAATGGATACTCAAAGATGGGATACATCAATACCCCATTGTATCTTGATGCTGAGCACCTGAAGATTCTATCTATGACAATACAGAGTACACCGAACCTCAATCACAATGCAGAGCACCCCAAGCGTTAATTATACCACTATACAGAGTACTCGAAGGCTCTGTCCATTATCTATGCACAATATGCCAAGGCACTTTCCTTTAGCAATAGATTACCCCAAGTCTCAATAGTGTTTTAAGACAGAGTACCTAAAGTCTTTATCTTATGATAATAATAATAAAGCATTTTATAAAGCGCATGGTTACACCGGTGTGTCCCCGCGCTGAGATGACAGAAAGAAGGGTGGGGGGAGGGGGGGACCAGCCTCTAGACAGTTACAACTGACCTACATAGCCAAGTTTTAAGTCTTTTGCGAAAGGTTATTTCTGCTGGTTCCGCATCAGGGGCATCGGTAGGCCGTTCCATGTTTTAGCCGCCAAATAGCTGAAGGAGCGAGCCCCAAGCCTAACCCTCTGCACCCTAGGTACCATCACTAGGTTGGCCCTAGATGATGTTAGATTCCGTGAAGGTATGTAAGGTTTTATCATGGAGCGTAAATATTTGGGACCCTTGCCCATCAGAATTTTGTGGCAGTTACACATAGCCTTGTAAGTGATTCTCTTTTCCACTGAAATCCAGTGGAGAGTCATCAAGGCGTTAGAGATCAACGCCCTTCTGGGGAGATTCAAAACTAAGCGAGCTGCCACATTTTGTATCTGTTAAAGTTTCTTCAGGCTTCCCTTGGCCTCCCCAAGGAAGAGAACGTTACAATAATCTATTTAAGAGGTTACTAAAGCATGCATATCTCAGTACAAAATGCTAAAAGACTTTCTCTAAGACATTTTCCTATTTCCAGGTCGAGAATCCCAAGGCTCTTATGTATCTCATAAGAGAGCTTATAGTTCAGTTAAATAAAGATAGGAAGTGTCACAGTGCCTGCCCTATGCTAGCACCATATGGAATACCCAGCAGTTGTAGATGTCACCAAACTAAGTAGTCCAAAATTCTATTCCATTACCCTGCGGATTAACATACAGTTCTGGCTATTCACTATTTAGAGTACCCTATGGCAAGATCCTATCTCAATACTAGGTACCCAAAAGGTCATCCTATTCAGTCAACATGCAGCGTACATTGTAGGTTTATCCCATTTTCATTGGAACATACCAAGGCTTTCTCCTATGATTGTACAAGGTACTCCACAGTTCTTTTCTATCATCATCTGCAGGGCAGGTTGCAACTTTGCTAATGTGCAGTAGAAGCTGGAACTGCTGGAAAAATGTTCCTTAATACTTGGGCTTCAATTTGGAGTGTCACAAAATTAGCCTTTGTTTGTGCAAACCCCCATGCCCCACCACGGATTTATTTAGGTAGTTTCACAACCACTATTCTAACAATGTTTGTTTTGTACGTGTGGTAAGCTATATGGTTTTAGCATGTGACCAAAAACATGGTTGCTATGCAAACTAAAAACTGTTGGTTTTAAAACTTTTTTTAGTGACTGTGGTGTTCAGAAATAGACAAATCAACATCAGCAGGAAATGAAGCGAGAGAACACAAAGTGAGCTCTTGTGTCATTAGGTCACTTTTTGCTGCATTGGCAACCAAAGGCATATTATTACTACCAATGCTGCTAGAAAAACTTGCCCTGATGAACAGAATCAATTGGAAGGAAAGAAAACCTCCATGATCCTGTGGCATCCTGCACTTACATCCACTGTAAGGAGATGAAGACCAATGCATCTGTACCATTAGAGACAATAGTCCAAGCATATTTTAGAAATTACCTGCCAAGGTTATTGACGTCTCTACATAGCCCTGTCCCTTTGAATGTCAGGATATAGTGGACTGATTTTTGTTATGGTTGTGAGTCAGGGCACAAGCCTGGGGCGCCCCAATCGCAACCCAGAAGGGCCACCACCCCATTTGATCATCAGGTCCCTGAGAGGGGATAATGCTCTTCATTACTAATCTGACCATTTTTTCATTGCTTATGGAACACCTTGAGTTAGGTGGACTGTCCTGTTCAATAAACTATACGGGGCAGATTTATTATTATTTCACTCCATGCAATGCAGCAAGCTAGCCACATTGCTGAGCTGCACTAAGGGAAAGGGCAGTAATACGCCGTATTTGACATGATACAGCGCATTCCTATCCTTTCTTTGCTCTGGCGCACAATGTGCTGCCTACCGCCAACGCAGGCACCCTTGTGTCATGGTGCAAGGGTGCCTGCTTTGCAGACAGGATTGTTTTTGTGCAGGAAGTCAATTTCCTCTTTCTATGTGTGCTGCAGAATGCAGCACACATAGAAAGAGGAAAGAGGAAAGAAAGAGGAAAAATTAAGATATTTTTCCTTGTTACGCCTCACATGGGGAGGCGTAGCATTTTGACGCATTCCCAGGTGTACCAGTAATGACAAATCTGAGACTGCACCAGAATCCAAGGGTGGATGCATGCGAACACACACACTCCACACATGGAACTCCTCCCTGGGGCAGAGTAACGCAATGCAGTGGTTTGTGCTGTGTTGTTTTACTCTAGATTTATCAAGCCACGTAAGGTGGCCATGCGTTGCTTGAGAAATCTGACTTAGTAGTTGTGTCGCTCTTCCACCCCCTTGCGTGGCACAAAGGCAATGCAACTCAATAATAATTCTGCCCCTTAGTATCAAACAGAGTTAGAGGAGGTGGCACTGTAGTATGTTATAAGACTTCAGTATTTACATTAAATAAGAAAGTTGTTTGAGTGTGATATGGGGACTCAATGTAATTTGCACACTTTGGGGTGAATAGTCATTTGATAGGTGACTACAGTGGATTCTGCATTGCATTGCTGCCTTCTCCACAAACATATTCCATAGTTATTAGGTTTGCCCTGAAAAAGCCTTTTTTGATGGGATTCGTATAATGAATCGTTTTGAGAAGTGATAAGTGGCGGCTCCTCCGCTAAGGCGGAGGAGCGTTGCCCTACTGCTTAGCAGCAGTGAAATAAAGGAAAAATAAAATGATAATAACTTGATGTTATTATCATTTTATTTTTTCCTGCTGTGGCAGCTTTGCGGGCGGGGCTTCTCTGAGAGGAGCAGTGGGAGGAGTGGTGGCACACTGAAAGTGCGCATGACTGTTTGGCCGGCGTCTTGGGCCAGCCAAACAGTCATGCACACTTTGCATGTTCTCCACCCAGTCTGTATTACAGACTGGGTGGAGAACATGCCCAGGCTCCCACTGCCTGTCTGAGCGCCCAACCACGGCGCTCAGATAAATCACAACGCTGCATTGCAGCGTTGTGATTGGCTTAGGGGAGCCTGGGTGCTTCCTGCTCCGGCCCGACACAGAGGAGAGCGGAGGAGAGACGCAGTGATAAGGTTTTTTTTACTTTCTTTTTTACAACCTCTTACCACCGCCCCGCCTGCCCCCTGCCCCGCCACCCCCGATCCGTGCCGGCCGCCACTGGAAGTGCTCCTCGTGAAGAAAAATGAAGACCATCTCCTTGGCAGCAGCAGCATACAAATCTAATGCTTCTGCATATACATCAGGTGCCAGATCCTTACAAAGGAGGTGGATTCATAGGACCGTTTCAGAGAGGGGAAATATTTTAACCCACCTGAAAGGGGGAGTGATGTGTAACTTTATTTTTTAGCCCTGTGTCAGACATACATTTCTCTTCAATGATAAATATTAGAAACTTGTTTCTATATAGCACTGTTTCTAAACACTGTAAATAGAAGGTGTTACAATCACTAAGCTTACTGATCCCAGAATGGTGAAAGACTGAGTTAGCCTTTCTTGGATCTTACCTAATTAGTGCTACTCCATCTGTTGTACTAAATTCGTAGAGTTTTGGATTTAAGTGTTGCTTAAGGTGCGCTTTTCATTTCATAGTGAACATGTAGATGCGCTTTATAAATCGAATGAAGTGGAAGTTGGTTTAGAAATAATTGCTGATTCTTCCTTTGCTTAGGTAATCAAGGTCTGGTTTGGTGGTGCTTACAATAAAGGCGGGCATCTTTTTGTAGAGAATCAGCTTTTTGCTACCTCTTTGAATGCTAGAAGACGAGGAATATTTGTCAACTTTGCCAGCTGTAAATTCTTGGAATTGGCTTTCTGAAGAGGCAAGGATGTGCCACCAAAGCACATTTTCTTGAAGGGTGGAACGGACAGTGAGTTTGCCTAGTACAGGTGGAACAGTATCAAGATGATGGTGGTCCAGAATTTCTGTAGGAAATTTTGGAGAAAACAATGTGGCAGAGGGTTGGCATGATGAAGAAACAGTTTCTCAGACTTTCTTCACTTGTGACACTGATGACAGGGCAGTGCCCATGATAACTCCCAGGTTTTTTGCGTGTCATTGGAAGTGATCGGGTTCCTGAGACCAGATGGTTGTAGGGTGGTAATCTTCCAATTTCCCACCGTTTTTGATGAGTTAAATTTCAGGCGGTTGATTAGAATTATTTGTCAACGGCTTGGAGGCGTTGGTCTAGAACAGAGGATAATAGGCCAGGTTTTTTCAGCCTCAGGGTGCAGTGGGTGTCTTCTGCATGGCTGTAACCGGTCTGATTGAAGGATCAGATGAGTTCTAGTAGTTGGTGAAGGTGTGGAGAGATGATGAAATATTGTGGGACTCCCTATTTAGTGCAGAAAGGATTTGAAGAATATGGTCGGCATGAGATGATGCTTCATCTGTTGGAGGGATAGGAGGTTCCTTAAGTACCAAGACCTGCTAGCCTTAGAACCCATGTGGGGTGATGCACTGAACCAAAGGCAGTGGATGGGATTAGTAACGATAAGGCAGCCCATCCATTTCTATTGACACTGGTCTTTCAGCCATTCCAGAAAGCTGTTTGGTAATAGAGAGTAGGTTTTTGTCCAAGCCTTCTGTGTTGGTGAGGCTGCCAGGAATGACCTTTTACACATTGGTTTCTAGTTAGTAGCTTCTGCTAGAGTGGGGTTTTGTTTGTTTGTGATTTGCTTGATGTAGGCAGCCATAAAGTCATTGGGATAGATGCATGCTGTTGGTGCCTGCATTAGAATCCGACAAAATCTTCTGCAGATTCAATGGCAAGAATTTAATGTGTGTAACTGGAAAATCAAGTTAGCAAAATCCAGACTCTAATACAATGTGTTTTTCCAGACAGTGAATATATGTAGTACTCGTTCCAATATGTCTGTCTGAAGGACTTGTTCCCTCAATTTCGGGAAGAAACTTTTTTTGTATTGTTTCTAATAATGTTTCCCTACAGTTGAATATGCATATGTAATGTTCAAATATATTATATCCCAAATTCAGACATACGGCCATTATGCCAGCATATTTCTTGCATGAAAGATATATATATGCAGTCTCTCATATATGCACAGAATGCAGGCATCTGATATACTTATAATATGGAAACCAAAGATACACACCAATATGAATGCCTCTGATGCATGGCTAGTGCTCAATTGTTGGATGTATAAAAATAATATCTTACTCTTATATGTTGTTTCATACCCCATTTTTGAAGGAACTACTTGCTGTAAATAACAGGTGCTCCTATTACCCACTCTACTGGTAGTCGCTTGATTGACCTAGGAAGGATGAGAGACTGACTCGGCCTTGCTGGATTCAAATTTGTGACCTGTAGATCACAACAGATGCCAGGGGTAAACGTTAACTAACTTTGGGGCCGATTCCGATTCGGGCCGGAAAAAATACCGACCGACTCGGTACGGGAATTTAGTCCGACCGACTCGGACCGGCGCCGTACGACCCGGGTAGTACGATGAAATGCATGTGAAATCCGACCGACTCGGACGGAATACAAAACGACCGACCAAGCCGGACGGAAACAAGCCATCCGGCCGGGAAATCACGCGAAACGAACTGACCCACACGCACTCGGATTGAACCTGAACGAAACGTACCTGCTAACTCCGACCCGCGTAGTACGATGCTGTGCGTGCAAAACACGACCGACTCGCCCGGAGCACAAGCCGTACGACCGACACGCATACAAAACCCAGCCGAAGCAACCCAATACTACGCGACCGACTCGTACACCGCATATGAAACCTAGCTGACACACAGCGGGAACGAGTCGGACAAGATCGCACCAGACAACTGCAGCGTCCTACTCGGACACAAGAACGACTCCTACATGCACCAAAAACACCAAGGAAAAATTAGAAAAAAAGGGCCAAACAAGCAATCACTAAGCCAATAAATACAGGGAGGGAAAAAAATGGAACAAGGACACACCTCCAACTCCACCTACATAAAGGCCACAAATCCCTACCATGATCCTTTGCAAATTCCACTGACCTGCCAGACAGAACACCATCACACAGCAACCACAGACACACTCACAGCTCATACATCACACAAGCCACACACCATTACCACACCTACAAATAGCACCCTCACACACACCCAGCTAAACCTACACTCACACCCCCACTTGCACACACACACACATCAATCATCACCACCACCCATCACCATGCCCCCAAAGAAGAACCATAAGTTCCTAGATTGTGAATTGGAAGTCCTGGTAGACGAGATCCTGAGGGTAGAGCCACAGTTGTTTGGTACATTGGTACAACAGACCCCCATGTCGCAGAAAACCAAGATGTGGGCGAGGATTGTCGACAGGGTGAACGCACAATCACCATGTTTGCGCACAAAGGAAGACATCCAGAACAGGTGGTATGATGTGCGCAGGAGGGTCCGGGACCTACTCAAAAAGGACTACCTCCTCAGCCAGCACACCGGCGTTGGCCCTCCTGCAAAACCAGTATACCTCAGGCCCTGGGAGGAGAAGGTGCGGGCCATCCTACCACCAGTGAGCGTATACGGACTAACAGACATCCCAGAGCCTGGTGAGTACACAACTAATATACACAATATGGTGTGACAACACACACACATCACAGTCAAGGGGATAGGCAAACCATGCACACTTAGCAAATACACAGCAACCAAAAGATATTCATCCCAAGATGTGAATGCTAGTCAGACAAACACAATACCTGCCATCTCATAGTGATATGTAACTGTGTCATGACATCTACAAACCTACCAACAAATACAGCAAGGCAGTGGCACAAATAGAACCAACAAACACTCCCAGATATTTACCCACCACTAGAACACCACCTCACAGGGAAGCTCACTGAAAGGAAGGAATTCTGTGTATGCTGGTCAAGTCAGTGTAGCCAATAGCATGATGGGAGTGGTAGTCACAGATATTGGTCACACCCACAATTGGCCCATCAACACCACTCTGAATCATGCTCACATCACAGGGAGTGGAAAAGGACACACAAGATGGCTGACACTGGGTACTGCTGGGGGGAGCACAAGGCCCTGCTGGGAACTGTGCAACAACCAACAGCAGGACACCACTGACTGACATCCTGAAAGACAACTTGCACTCCCTGCAATGGAAGCACGTTCCATGGTGGGATATCTGGCTGGGTGGGAAGGAGGACTCACAGCACTGACCATAGTTACAAGCACCTCCCCTCACACACCCCCTCAACACTAACTCCACATAACCCACCTGGGAGAATGCAATGCCTCACATCCTAACTGAAGATCCCACAAAGAACCACCACCGTGGGTTATGCTGTGTGAAGCACAAGGACACTCTTGGGACTTGTAGCCAAACAACTGCCAGGACAACACTCCCAGCCATCCTGTCAGCACAGGCACCCCACCCCACAGGGAAGCAGAGTCAAAAGGAAGGAAGGATGGGCATGCTGGGAAGGGGGTGGAGGCAATAGCATGATGGGAGTTGTAGGCACAGATATTGGTCACCCTCACAATTGGCCCATCAACACCACTCTGAACCATGCTCACATCACAGGGAGTGGAAAAGGACTCACAAGATGGCTGACACTGGGTAATGCTGGGGGAGCACAAGGCCCTGCTGGGAACTGTGCAACAACCAACAGCAGGACACCACTGACTGACATCCTGAAAGACAGCTTGCACTCCCTGCAATGGAAGCACGTTCCATGGTGGGATATCTGGCTGGGTGGGAAGGAGGACTCACAGCACTGACCATAGTTACAAGCACCTCCCCTCACACACCCCCTCAACACTAACTCCACATAACCCACCTGGGAGAATGCAATGCCTCACATCCTAACTGAAGATCCCACAAAGAACCACCACCCTGGGTTATGCTGTGTGAAGCACAAGGACACTCTTGGGACATGTAGCCAAACAACTGCCAGGACAACACTCCCAGCCATCCTGTCAGCACAGGCACCCCACCCCACAGGGAAGCAGAGCCAAAAGGAAGGAAGGATGGGCATGCTGGGAAGGGGGGTGGAGGCAATAGCATGATGGGAGTTGTAGGCACAGATATTGGTCACCCTCACAATTGGCCCATCAACACCACTCTGAACCATGCTCACATCACAGGGAGTGGAAAAGGACTCACAAGATGGCTGACACTGGGTACTGCTGGGGGAGCACAAGGCCCTGCTGGGAACTGTGCAACAACCAACAGCAGGACACCACTGACTGACATCCTGAAAGACAACTTGCACTCCCTGCAATGGAAGCACGTTCCATGGTGGGATATCTGGCTGGGTGGGAAGGAGGACTCACAGCACTGACCATAGTTACAAGCACCTCCCCTCACACACCCCTCAACACTAACTCCACATAACCCACCTGGGAGAATGCAATGCCTCACATCCTAACTGAAGATCCCACAAAGAACCACCACCCTGGGTTATGCTGTGTGAAGCACAGGGACACTCTTGGGACTTGTAGCCAAACAACTGCCAGGACAACACTCCCAGCCATCCTGTCAGCACAGGCACCCCACCCCACAGGGAAGCAGAGTCAAAAGGAAGGAAGGATGGGCATGCTGGGAAGGGGGTGGAGGCAATAGCAGGATGGGAGTTGTAGGCACAGATATTGGTCACACCCACAATTGGCCCATCAACACCACTCTGAACCATGCTCACATCACAGGGAGTGGAAAAGGACTCACAAGATGGCTGACACTGGGTACTGCTGGGGGGAGCACAAGGCCCTGCTAGGAACTGTGCAACAACCAACAGCAGGACACCACTGACTGACATCCTGAAAGACAACTTGCACTCCCTGCAATGGAAGCACGTTCCATGGTGGGATAACTGGGCTGGGGGGGAGAAGGAGGCCTGGATGGTAACCAAATACCACCAATGCAGGTCATGCACACACCTC
Source organism: Calotriton arnoldi (assembly GCA_963921515.1). Classification (NCBI taxonomy): domain Eukaryota; kingdom Metazoa; phylum Chordata; class Amphibia; order Caudata; family Salamandridae; genus Calotriton; species Calotriton arnoldi. The sequence continues at coordinate 45,203 of CAWUFW010013093.1, forward strand.
AACATTCACATTGACATGCCACAGGTTGGCAGGACAATGTGCTACACCAATATCACTCTCTGACTGTTACAATTTAGGAGAATGCAATGTCCTGGCCCACATCCAGAGGTACAGTCACAACTGGCAGGTGTTTGAACAATTGATGCCAGTAGAAACATAACATACAATCTGTGTCTCTCCCCAAAACAGGTGATGATGGGGACACAGCAGCAGACCAGGAGGAGTCCCTGTCCCAGGCTCCGGGGAACACTGAGCTCACTGGTGTGGATCAGCCTCTGCACTCCTCGGATGGCGAAGAACAAGCTGGACCCTCCGGTGTGAGTCATCATGCAGCACCAGCAGGACCAACATCTGCACCCCCTGCACCCACCCCTCCAACAACTGCCAACACACAGGCCACTCCTGCCAACACGGACACACCAAGGACCACAGATGACAACAGCGCAGGGACCCAGGCCCAAACTGGAGCTGGTGACAACGAGCCCAGGAACAACACCCAAGTGGGCCCACGGTCACCTGTGCGTGCCACTGCAGGTCCTGCACGTGTCGCCAGGGGTGGTGGGAGGGGTGGTAGACATAGGTCACTCCTTGCAGAGGGGTCTGGACTGCATGATGACCCACAACTGGCACGCATCGCGGATGCGTACCAGACTAGCACCGGAGAGGTCAGCCAGGTAGTGGGGATCCTCAAGGACATACAACAGCAGCAGGCTGCCCATCATGCCCGCTTGGACTCCCACATGTCCCGTGTCGAGACACACATGTCACGTGTCGAGACACACATGTGTGGCATGGAGTCCGAGTGGGACACATTGGAACAACTGACAGCGGTGCATAGGGACATACTGACATGCCTCCGCCAGATCAGCACCAACATGGCCTCACCTCCCTGTGTGCCCACAACATCTGCTGCTGAAACAACTGCAAATGCCACAGGGAGGGAGGAGGACTCTGGCAGAGAGTCCCCTGCACTGCTGCAGCCTGCACCTGAGGGTCCCCCCCTCCAAGAAGAGGGGCCGTCCGAGGAGGCCAAACTGAGAGGCCGATGGCCATCTACATCCCCCAGGAAGCCAACACCTGTTCTGGAACTTTTCCTCTGTGTGCAAACTGCACGCCCTGTCGAAGCCAACCCAACTCTCCCACATGACATGGGGAGCTCTAGTTGACCAAATGTATCAGATGACTGTGGACTTTACTCTGGACATTTCAGCTACCAAGACTTCCAATTCACATGGGAACTTTGGATTCCAATTTCTATGTACAGCACCCACCATCCTGTGCACCATCCTCACACCTGTATGTAAATAAACTCACCAATACACCATATCTGCCTCTGTTGTGATTCCAACGTGGTTTTTGTCATGTAGATGGTGATCTGCTAAATGACACTGTGCATGCTAACTGCTACAGCAAGTCCAACACTGTCATGTCAGTTATGGCGACGTGACACATATGAGGGAGACACACCACTAGGGCCACAAAACACATACACACCAGGGCCATCAGACTCATCACCTATACTGATGTTGCAACGAAATACAGTGGAATGCACAGACACGCCACCTATTCACAGTCACTGTCAACTAGACTACAGGTGCAGTAAGCAAATGTCAGTCAGATGTGTGACTACAGACAACGCACATCCCAAAGTGAAGCACAGGTTTATTACACATTTGCAACATGTTGTTTCCACTACAAATGCAAGCTAATCCAACCTGGCTGTGGCCACAAAGTCAAAAAGTGCAGAAGATAGAAAGTCCAGGGGTGTGTGGCACATCACCTGTAGGGAAACGACTGCTTCCACCTTGGAAGTTGAATCATGGATTCGGGGGATCCAAGTTGATCAGACAACTCCAGCAGCACCCTGTGAAGGACAGACATGACACACAGTCAAAACCACTGAAGAACAGCACGGAACGGCAATACTCATGTCTAATACATGTCACGAGATAACTACACAAAACCAAGTTAGCATGTCAACACTGTTGGGCAGTACAGACCACCTGCAAGGACACATCGCTGCACGCATGCAGTCAAGTAGCACATGGCCACACTCAAACAGCACCAGAGCACCACACACACATATCATGCAAACTCAAATCATTGACATTACAACCCTCTGGAGACTCACATTCAGCTGAAGAAGTTGGTGATGAGCTGTGTGCGGACATCACCATCATCATCATCTTCACTGGCATCGTGACCCAGGCCAGGATCTTCCACAGGTGGGGGACGTTGGTCATCGTCATCCAGGATGAGAGGCAACTCCTTCCGCACTGCCAGGTTGTGTAGCATGCAGCAGACGATGACAATCTTGCACACCTTTGCTGGGGCATATGGGAGGGCCCCTCCTGTCTTGTCCAGGCAGCGGAAGCGGCTCTTCAGGAGACCAAAGGTCCGCTCAATCACTTTCCTCGTCCGACCATGTGCCTCATTGTAGCGCATCTGGGCTGGTGTCACAGGGTTCCTGAGGGGTGTCAGCAACCACGGCATGTTGGGGTATCCCGAGTCACCTACAGACAGACAATTGCACATTAGCCGATTTGAAAATGTGTGCGGAAAACAACATAGCAGAACACACACAATGGTACAAAGTCAGTACACACCAACAAGCCAGGCACGCTGGTTCGGCATCTGTGACATCATCCTCGGGATGCGACTACTCCTCATCACGTAGGCATCGTGTGCTGAACCGGGGAAACGGGCACACACATGTGTGATGGTCATGTCTGCAAGACATACCACCAGAGCATTGATCGAATGGTAATGTTTACGGTTCCGGTATGCCTGCTCATGTGCCTGTGGTGGTATCAAAGCCACATGTGTCCCATCAATGGAGCCAATTACATGTGGCATCCTCCCCAGGGCATAGAAGTCACTCTTGACGTCAGTGAGTCGTTGACGTGTTGGGAAATAGATGTACTGGTTCAGGTATCTCAACATTGCCACCAATACATCGCGTAGCACACGGCTGAACATAGTCTGTGACATCCCACCAGTAGTTGCCACAGTGTGTTGAAAGGTACCGGTGGCAAAGAAGTGTAGGGCTGCCATCACCTTCACCTTGGGGGTCAGCGCTGTAGGATACGGCCGGCCAGGCTGCAAATGTGGGTCCAACCGCACTGCCAAATCCTCAATCAGCTGCCTCGTGAAGCGGTACCGTCGGATGCAGTCACGTTCCACCATCGTTGCCAGGTCTGGGAATGGTCGATGGACAGCAGGAGCCCTACAGTGCATAGGTGAAGAAAGCAAGATTGTCAGTCACACCACCTATGTGCCGTTCACCATACTCAATTTCACATGATACATCATTAACAAACACAAGTACTTGATGTGTGTGTCGTTCCGTTTGGACATATATGGCACCTACATGGACATCATCTAACATCTCTGTTCAACAAGTGTTGACAACAGGTTCCAGGGTGTGCTATGGGAAACCATTAGGCTGTGTCACAGTACCCATTTACTGCTCTCACGTTCCACACACATACCACAGTGACATGTCTGGACAGATGCTCCACAGGCATCACAGCTCATTGACAGGTAGATTCCCAGGGACCCTGTCTTGCCACATGGACACTGGCATGACATGGCGTATCATGTACACGTCAGAAAAACAAACATGACACCCACAGGTAGTGGCCCCTGTAGCCTCTGCAGGACAGACATGGACATCTGTGACACACACACACACACCATCAAAGTTCATGCACAAACCACGTGGATGTGGAGACTGTCTGCCATTGTGCACATGGAGTCAGAGACATGTGATACACAACATGCACACAGACTGTGGAGGCACATCACTATTGTTGGAATGGGCCACCCTGTGACGTACATGCCTTCCCACATGTGAGCCTGGGGGTATGTGACATGTCATACACATACACAACCTGGAAATGTGACCATGACACATGCTCAGAAATGAAAAGTTGCACACCACAGTGGGCAGGTGCACAACACACAAAGGACTCTGTCCCCATGAACACGTGCACAGCCTGGGTGTGTCTGCCCCCAAGTGCCACCCCAAAAACCACATGTTTACCCCCATACACAGATAAGGTAATGCTGCCACACATGCCTTAGATACAGTGTGGACTGGGTGTGGTGTTGTAGGTGTGCCCCTGAGTCCATGGAAAGTAAATGTGGCTGGCATAGGTTCACCAGTGACCAGCATGGTGACATATGCGTGTGACCTGTCCAGGGACGCGTTGTAGAGCAATGGGCCGATCGGTGTGCCCGGCCGGCCCATTGCATTGTATGTGAGCGGGTACGCGTTGTATCCCGGGTACGCGTTGTACAGCAATGGACCGATCGGTGTGTCCGGCCGGCCCATTGCATTGTATGTGAGCGGGTACGCGTTGTATCCCGGGTACGCGTTGTACAGCAATGGACCGATCGGTGTGCCCGGCCGGCCCATTGCATTGTATGTGAGCGGGTACGCGTTGTAGAGCAATGGACCGATCGGTGTGTCAGGCCGGCCCATTGCATTGTATGTGAGCGTGTACGCGTTGTAGAGCAATGGACCGATCGGTGTGCCCGGTTGGCCCATTGCATTGTATGTGAGCGGGTACGCGTTGTAGAGCAATGGACCGATCGGTGTGCCCGGCCGGCCCATTGCATTGTATGTGAGCGGGTACGCGTTGTAGAGCAATGGACCGATCGGTGTGCCCGGCCGGCCCATTGCATTGTATGTGAGCGGGTACGCGTTGTATCCCGGGTACGCGTTGTACAGCAATGGACCGATCGGTGTGCACACATTGGCTGGGGCCTGCATGGCAACGGACGCGTTTTCGAAGCTCCAACGAGTCTGATGCAGTGAATTCAGTTGGCCAGCCATAACAATGTTGCAAAATCATGGGTGTCATGAAGTTGAAGATTTGAAGGATGCTGTGGGCGTGAATTAGTGCTGCTATTCCATGGATTGGTCAGATTCAGAAGATGCAAACGACTTGGACCTATCACTTTGGACACATGGGACAGTATCTGCCTCTGCAGCACACATATAATGCTGGCTGTTCCCCTGAGAGCTCACTTGCCTGCACTACATGCTCCAGGACGACATCTGCCAACAACACTGCTGCTGTCTCTGCATCCTCTGGCTACTGCAATGGCACGTACTGTGGATAGAGCCCCAGCCTTCAGCCTTGAGGAGAACCAGGTCCTGCTGGACAGCCTCCTTCCACAGTACAGCAAGCTGTATGGGAAACCAGGGGAGCAGGTGAGTGTGCTGTCCACTGCCTCACTAATTGTGCATGTTGTCTGACTAGCAGGACTTTCAGTGTGCACACCACTGGCTAGCATGCCCACTGAGTAGTTGTCACACCCCAAAGTGTGTAGTTACATGCACTGAACTGGTACAGTGCAGTAACAGTGCATTCCAACTAGGTTTACTTCCCATGCAATGATACCATGTAGTGACTGCTGGCAAACTGTTCATAGCCATTGTTGCACTGCCTGTGTACATCATATGCCCCTGTGATTGAGACATGTATATCCAACTGTGTGATGCACGTATAGGTTGCATGTGTAGTAATGGCCTTTTCACTTTGTCATCCTCACAGGTTGATGCCCACCAGAAGCAGGAAATATGGCTGACCATCGCCCGGAAAGTAAGATCCGTGGGGGTCTACAGGCGCAGGATCCGCAACTGCCAGAAGAGGTGGCAGGACCTTCGTGGCTGGACCCGGAGGATCGCAAGGGTCCAGCTGAAGCTGTCGCCTCCTCGCAGGAGGGGCGGACACCGGACCCTGACCCCCCACATGCTCCGAATCCTGGCGGTGGTCTTCCCTGACCTGGATGGGCAGCGAGAGGACAGACAGCAGCAAGGAGGGGGTGAGTCCATGACTGCACTGTGCACTTTGTCTGACATGCTATGTGCCCTCCTCTGGCCTGGTTAAACTTCCACAGTACCTCAGTCATGTGGTCCAGGACCCATGTCCCTCATTTGTGACATGCCCACTTCTCCTCTGATACGCATATGTGTGGCCCTTATAGTCAGGAAATTGTGTCATTTGGGGACTGTGTCATTGCATTTAGCTTTGCTCAAGCTGGGGGACAGCATTTGTTCCCGTGACTATGTTGTGCGATTCATGGGTGGGTCAATTGCTTACACAATGCCTAAGTTCTGACATGTAATCTGGGTGTAACTTTGATATGTGGTCCGCTTGCTGCTCTGACTCACCACATGTCCCTGGGGAATTTGGCACACACCCATGCTGCTGGTGGGAACAATGTTTGGGCCTCAGGAGTATGTGTATCCAGTGTGTCACACATGCTTAGCCACCTGCCTACTGTCCAGGACTCATCCCTCTTACAGGTGGAGCTGGACAGTAATGCCTACTCCAGGTCATGCAATGCACTCTGTACTCCCACTCCCGTGTATCATCTGGCATGTTGTGATCAGTGTAATGTACCCTCAGGTGTCTGCCTCTGTCTCATTGTGCTGTGTCTTCGTTGTCAGGACTACTGGTATGTTTATCGGTTAGGGCTCAGCATGCCATCTGAGATGTGACCATGATAGACGATACTTCTGTGACTTATAGGTGTCTGATCACTTGACTGTGCACACAGGTGTTTGCGACTGTGACTTTCAGGCAGCTGTATTTTCATTCACAGCACACTGTGAGGTGCTCATGTTCAGAGAGTTGTGTTTCATGTCCCCCATATGTCCAGTTGGTATGACGTGGACAAATAGTAGTACAGATGATGTGGTATTTGGGGGATGGACATGTGCACTTGTCAGTCACATACCTTGCATTCCCCATGCCCTCGGATTGTGACACAGTGCAGACTGTTGTTGGCTGGCTGCCATGGCCATGTGACTTGAGACAGTAATGTATGACTTTGCACGCATTCCTGTGTCATGGCATTAAACTTCCTGAGACTGATCCTGCAGGGGAGTGACATGTGCAACATGCACCCCATTGTGGCATTGACTATACGGACATGGGTGCATCATGGTGTCTGGTGCTGGTATGCATCACATGCATTTCTATTTAGACTCTGGCCATCCCTTAATCCGGACACCTGCACTGACTCAGTGGCAAGAGATGTGATGTGTGCATGTTCACATACTTCACCGTGTTCCCTGCAATGTCCAACAACTGTGTAGGTGGTGCATGTGTCCACACTGGGGTCTTACCATCAGACAGGCACCAGACAGATGGGTGCAAGGGCAGGAGGGGTGTGAGTCCCATGGTTGACCATCAGACTGACAATTGGCTTCCCCGAATCTGTGTGAGGACTTTAGGCAATGTTCAACTAAGGATGCCAGGGCTTGCTCTGTAATGTGCTGTACTTACTGTGGTGTGTGCGGTCAGTGCAGGTGACTGATGTTTGTCTGTTTCCCTAATTGTTTGCAGATACATCCACGGCCACAGGAGGGGACAGCTCCATGGACCAGGAGGAGCAGCGGAGCCAGACTGGGTCAGCATCGGACGAGTGGTCAGAGGGACCCAGTGGCACGGAGGGCGAGGGGAGCCACACCGAGGAGTCCGCAGCACCATCCACCTCAGCTGAGGACCACAGCAGCTCGGAGGATGACTCCCTTGTGGAGGCGGGTGTCAGCAGCCACCAAAGGCCAGCTAGTCTGTCTGGCCCCGCCACCACCACCACCCGCCCTCCCATTGGCTCCCATTCCTGAGGTCCGTGGAGGCTCCCGTACTCGGGAGCGTGTCTCCTTCGTGCCAGGCACCGCAGCCCCTGCCCCTGTGTCCCCTGCTGCCCTGAGTGAGGAGTCTGTGTACCTCCTTCAGCAGCTCCATGTAGGGCAGACAGCAATGCTGAGTGTCCTCCATGCACACACCACTCTGTTGACACAGCTGGTGTCGTTCATGGAGGGCATCTCGACGGGTATGTCTGCCCTACAGAGGAGCAATAAGTCCATGGACTCCTCCCTGACGGCAGCAGTGTCCCTCCTCCAACAGTCCCTCACCCCTCCCACCTCTGCCCCATCCACACTTCCTGCCCCCCTACCTGTCCAAAGCACATGCACACCTGCACAGTCACCCAAACACACAGACACGAGCAGCACAGACACACCCAAGAGAAAGGCAAGACGTGCACACAAGCATCCTCAGGGGACTGATACCACAGACACAGGGGACGGGAAAACACACACACACAGGCATCCACATTAACTCCGCAGTCCTCCAAATCCTCTCCCTCCAAGAACCCTTCCCTTGCCTCGCCTGCTACCACACCTACACAGCAGATCTTCCTGTGTGACCTCGGTCTCTTCCCCTCCAATCCTGCTGATCCAGCATACCGGGGGAAGAGGAAGTCCACCCACACAGAGGGGAGTGCCCTCGCCCCCGGACACCCTCCCCCAGGCGCAGGCAGAGTGAGCCCCCACCCGCAAGTCCCCCGGTCCCGGAAGAGCAAGACCCCACCACCGCCCTGCAAGTCAACCACCCAGACTCTCACCTCCATCCCGCAGGCCACCACTCCACAGGTTCCACCGCCACACCCTGCCCCAGGTTCCCCCACACACCGATACCGCATCCCCAGACTGCTTAGGCCCTCCCCCTGCCACTTGCTCTTCCACCCCTAAACCAGGCACTCTGCCTGTTTGTGCCACTGGTGTGGAGACCGTGTCCCCCCTCTGTCCTGCCCAGCTCTTCTGCCCCCCTTCCACTACCTTGGAGTCATGCACTGCGGTGGAGTCCACAACAACCCTGTCTGACTCAGGCACTGCATTGGGGACCCAGTCCACTCCATCTGACCAGCCCACTGCAGTGGTTGCAGCACCAACACCATCAGACTTGAGCCCTGCGGTGGTGCCAGCCCCCCCTGAGTCAGACACCTCCACTGAAGTTGCCGGTGACACTCCTGCACCCACCTCCCCTTCACTGCCTCCTTCTGGCATCCCCTGATCCTGTCCCTGCGGTGCCTGGCCTGCCCCTCGTATGCCCCTCCAAGGGGGATGTCCCTTGTCCGTACCTGTGCAGGCAAGCAATTGTTGACAAGTTGTCACACATCACCCTGTTGGGACTGTATATTTGGACTGGCCATTGGCCTTAGTTTATTTTGGACTTTTGATTTGAGTTGCACACTTGCTGAATAAAGCCTCTTTTTGTTTACTTGTGGTTAATCTTTGGAGGTCCATGATGTAGATGTGTAGAATCATGCATTTGCTGTTGTAATAGTGTTCAGATCAGGTAAATGAAGTTTTGCTGTGATGGGCTCCATGTGGTCCATGGGATATGTGTCCTAATCTAGTCTTGATCTATAGCATCCTTTGCTGCAGTCTGAGGGTGTAATGTTCAGCATTTGACACAGGGATGTACGTTTAGCTTTTGTAGATTACCATCTTTGTCCTACAATGATGCACATCTGGTGGGCTTACCACTGTCCAATGTTCCTAGTACCCTGACTGTGTGCCCGTCTCCAATGGACATGCAGTTTAGCACATCAAATTTGGAGGACTCATCTGTGTACACAGTGCAAGTTGCTTGACACGTGTCTTGGGTGTATGCAGATGACTGACGTGACACTCCCGTGCCCAGGCTGATATGAGCAGAGCCTTCAGTGTGTTGTAGTTGTTGACTCACTGACCGAGTGTTCTGCTGACATGTTTGAGTCGTGCACAGACAAGGTTTGGCACAGCTGAGCTTCCACAGGAGTGGAGTGCCCTCATGGCAGTGCGTGATTCCGTGATATAGGCTGTGCCCGTGTTGTGTGTTGTGTAGGCATGTCTGTGCGTGTACCCTTCTCCTTTTCCTACACAGGCTGTGTCCCTACGGATGTTCCTGTTTGTGATGCTTGCTGAGTTGTTCTGTGTTCATCCAGCATCTTGGACCTGGTTTCTCCGGGATGTGGGTGCATGGCAAACTAATGTTAATGAGGTTGTCATCCCTAGTTGTCTTTGTTGTCAGGGCTGGGGATGTGGGCAAACGCAGATGGGACACAGTCAAGATTCCTCTTGGCACTTGTTGGTTACACGAGTAATGTGATTTTCTGTTTGTGTATGCTTTCAGTGATTGTGACACGTTGTGTGTGTGACTGCTGCCACTCCTCAGGGTCAGAGCTGCAATGTTGGAAGTTGTCTATGTGTGTCCTTTGTGGGTCAGCTTGGCTTCTTCATTGGTGTGTGACTATGGCCAGGATCCCATTGTTTGGGGTGGATTTCACGTAATGCCCATGTACAGCATACTGTGCAGTGTGTCAGACATTCACAAGTATTGTTGACTGGCCATGTGTGATGGGTTTCTGCACCTTATTTCCCCCACCACCCCTGGGATTTTCATGGGTGCATGTGCAATGTCAGCAGTCCATGTGAGCTTCACTGCTGCACATTGGTGGAGTTCAAGGTGTGTGGCGTTGAGTGTGTGCAAATGTGAGTTGTTGCACGGCTGGGGCACTACCTCCATATTGTCCTTGGCTGGCAGGCCATGCTGAGTGCTTTGTGCTTGTATAGGTGTGATGGTAGTTTGTTGCTCAGGACACATGGCTGTGGTTCACAGTGTGGATGACATCTACCTTTGCCATCACAGTGTGATTGTCATGCAGGCTAGTGTCACCACAATGTGGGGTCCCTGGGGGGAGTGCTGTGGTGGTTCTGTCTCTTGCTGTGTTTGTTGCTGTTCCTACAAGCTTGTGTGACATGTGTAATTTGGGCTCCCTCTCATCTCACAATGCCTATTTGCCCACATAGGGGAATCCAATCCCTGAGTTAGTTTTGTATGTGACTGTGTTGACATCTGTGTATTAGTGAATCTGGCCTCCTCATGTGTTGTGTGTTTGCCTGGGGACACTGGCACACAACCCCCCTCACCTGTTGTGTATGATATGCAGTGTGAGTCTGCCTGTTTGTGTTTGTGCATTTGCACCACTGCATTGTCATATCTTTAGTTTGCCATTGGCTGTATGTTGTTTGTTGGCTTTCCCCTGCTGGCCCTGGGACTGCTAGGTCATTGCGCACATTGATCATGGTTAGTATGTCCCATTGCTGCCATGGTATGGTATTTGTTCACATGACATCTACAGTCTCCACAGGATATCTACATTTGTGTGTCCATTGCTGCAGATATGTGGGTCTGCATTATGATGCTCATTTCTGTCATTGTGTTATTTGTGAATGTAGACAATGTGGGCCCCCATGGCTGATGTTTGTGTGCACATGGCTAGAATGATGTGTCATTGGCACTGCACTGCTTGCCTCACACAATCTATGTTGCTATGGGACACAAGCACTACAATGCCACTGTAGTGTTTGGTGTTGTGTGGCCAGGAATTATCCCTGCATTTTTGGTTTAGCAGCTTTTACCAGGACTACACTTACCTTTTGGGCACTGTGGTGATGGTGCTTAGGGCCCCATTGCCACGCTGTTCAAAATGTGCTTCAGCTATGGTGCGCACACTTACCTTTTGGGCACTGTGGTGATGGGGCTTAGGGCCCCATTGCCACGCTGTTCAAAATGTGCTTCAGCTATGGTGCACACACTTACCTTTTGGGCACTGTGGTGATGGGGCTTAGGGCCCCATTGCCACGAGGTTCAAAATGTGCTTCAGCTATGGTGCACACACTTACCTTTTGGGCACTGTGGTGATGGGGCTTAGGGCCCCATTGCCACACTGTTCAAAATGTGCTTCAGCTATGGTGCACACACTTACCTTTTGGGCACTGTGGTGATGGGGCTTAGGGCCACATTGCCACACTGTTCAAAATGTGCTTCAGCTATGGTGCACACACTTACCTTTTGGGCACTGTGGTGATGGGGCTTTGGGCCACATTGCCACAGTGGTCAAGGTCTGCTTGCATTGTGTAGGCCACACACACAATTATGTGTGGCACATGTGTTAGGGGGTCACATTGTATGTTCAATGTCATGTTCAGTGTTGTATGCATTTGACACAGACCACACACGCTTGTCATGGTGTTGGGGGTGGGATGTAATTTACAGACAGTCCTTATGTGGGAGTATGCTAGTTGTGTCATGCAGTACCCGTCCTATGAGTAGGGGTGGTTTTAGTGACAGGCATCCTGCCCCCCATGAGTGGGGATGGTAGTAGTGACAGGCATCCAGCCCCCCATGAGTGGGGGTGGTATTAGTGGTAGGCATCCATCCCCCTATGGGTGGGGATGGCAGTAGTGGCAGGCATCCCTCCCCCCATGAGTGGGGATGGTAGTAGTGGTAGGCATCCAGCCCCCCATGAGTGGGGATAGCAGTAGTGACAGGCATCCATCCCCCCATGAGTGGGGATGGCAGTAGTGACAGGCATCCAGCCCCCCATGAGTGGGGATGGTAGTAGTGGCAGCCATCCAGCCCCCCATGAGTGGGGGTGGTGGTGGTGGCAGGCATCTAGCCACCCATGAGTAGGGGTAGTTGTAGGGTGGTGTTGGTGGTAGGCATCCATCCCCCTATGGGTGGGGATGGCAGTAGTGGTAGGCATCCAGCCCCCCATGAGTGAGGGTGGTGGTGGCAGGCATCTAGCCACCCATGAGTAGGGGTAGTTGTAGGGTGGTGTTGGTGGTAGGCATCCATCCCCCTATGGGTGGGGATGGCAGTAGTGGCAGGCATCCAGCCCCCCATGAGTGGGGATGGTAGTAGTGGTAGGCATCCAGCCCCCCATGAGTGGGGATGGTAGTAGTGGTAGGCATCCAGCCCCCTATGAGTAGGGGTGGTTGTAGTGACAGGCATCACGCCCCCCATGAGTGGGGATGGTAGTAGTGACAGGCATCCAGCCCCCCATGAGTGGGGGTGGTGTTAGTGGTAGGCATCCATCCCCCTATGGGTGGGGATGGCAGTAGTGGCAGGCATCCATCCCCCCATGAGTGGGGATGGTAGTAGTGGTAGGCATCCAGCCCCCCATGAGTGGGGATGGTAGTAGTGGTAGGCATCCAGCCCCCCATGAGTGGGGATGGTAGTAGTGGCAGCCATCCAGCCCCCCATGAGTGGGGATGGTAGTAGTGGTAGGCATCCAGCCCCCCATGAGTCGGGATGGTAGTAGTGGTAGGCATCCAGCCCCCCATGAGTGGGGATGGTAGTAGTGGTAGGCATCCAGCCCCCCATGAGTGGGGATGGCAGTAGTGATAGGCATCCAGCCCCCCATGAGTGGGGATGGTAGTAGTGGTAGGCATCCAGCCCCCCATGAGTGGGGATGGCAGTAGTGACAGGCATCCAGCCCCCCATGAGTGGGGGTGGTGTTAGTGGTAGGCATCCATCCCCCTATGGGTGGGGATGGCAGTAGTGGCAGGCATCCATCCCCCCATGAGTGGGGATGGTAGTAGTGGTAGGCATCCAGCCCCCCATGAGTGGGGATGGTAGTAGTGGTAGGCATCCAGCCCCCTATGAGTGGGGATGGCAGTAGTGACAGGCATCCATCCCCCCATGAGTGGGGATGGCAGTAGTGACAGGCATCCAGCCCCCCATGAGTGGGGATGGTAGTAGTGGCAGCCATCCAGCCCCCCATGAGTGGGAATGGTAGTAGTGGTAGGCATCCAGCCCCCCATGAGTGGGGATGGTAGTAGTGGTAGGCATCCAGCCCCCTATGAGTAGGGGTGGTTGTAGTGACAGGCATCACGCCCCCCATGAGTGGGGATGGTAGTAGTGACAGGCATCCAGCCCCCCATGAGTGGGGGTGGTGTTAGTGGTAGGCATCCATCCCCCTATGGGTGGGGATGGCAGTAGTGGCAGGCATCCATCCCCCCATAAGTGGGGATGGTAGTAGTGGTAGGCATCCAGCCCCCCATGAGTGGGGATGGTAGTAGTGGTAGGCATCCAGCCCCCCATGAGTGGGGATGGCAGTAGTGACAGGCATCCATCCCCCCATGAGTGGGGATGGCAGTAGTGACAGGCATCCAGCCCCCCATGAGTGGGGATGGTAGTAGTGGCAGCCATCCAGCCCCCTGAGTGGGGGTGGTGGTGGTGGCAGGCATCTAGCCACCCATGAGTAGGGGTAGTTGTAGGGTGGTGTTGGTGGTAGGCATCCATCCCCCTATGGGTGGGGATGGCAGTAGTGGTAGGCATCCAGCCCCCCATGAGTGGGGGTGGTGGTGGTGGCAGGCATCTAGCCACCCATGAGTAGGGGTAGTTGTAGGGTGGTGTTGGTGGTAGGCATCCATCCCCCTATGGGTGGGGATGGCTGTAGTGGCAGGCATCCAGCCCCCATGAGTGGGGATGGTAGTAGTGGTAGGCATCCAGCCCCCCATGAGTGGGGATGGTAGTAGTGGTAGGCATCCAGCCCCCATGAGTGGGGATGGCAGTAGTGACAGGCATCACGCCCCCATGAGTGGGGATGGTAGTAGTGGTAGGCATCCTTCCCCCCATGAGTGGGGATGGCAGTAGTGACAGGCATCCATCCCCCATGAGTGGGGATGGCAGTAGTGACAGGCATCCAGCCCCCCATGAGTGGGGATGGTAGTAGTGGCAGCCATCCAGCCCACCATGAGTGGGGGTGGTGGCAGGCATCTAGCCACCCATGAGTAGGGGTAGTTGTAGGGTGGTGTTGGTGGTAGGCATCCATCCCCCTATGGGTGGGGATGGCAGTAGTGACAGGCATCCAGCCCCCCATGAGTGGGGATAGTAGTAGTGGCAGCCATCCAGCCCACCATGAGTGGGGGTGGTGGTGGTGGCAGGCATCTAGCCACCCATGAGTAGGGGTAGTTGTAGGGTGGTGTTGGTGGTAGGCATCCATCCCCCTATGGGTGGGGATGGCAGTAGTGACAGGCATCCAGCCCCCCATGAGTGGGGATGGCAGTAGTGGCAGGCATCCATCCCCCCATGAGTGGGGATGGCAGTAGTGACAGGCATCCAGCCCCCCATGAGTGGGGATGGTAGTAGTGGTAGGCATCCATCCCCCTATGGGTGTGTATGGCATTGGTGTTGGCCATCCCACCCCTATGGTTCTGCTGTTGCTTTTGTACGTCATTTGTGCATCCCTATGTGTGTGTGACATATTTCGGGTACGTTTCGTTTGTTTGTGTTGTGGGTGTTTGACTTACCGTCTGCGCCGTACGCGTCCGTACCGGTCCCGGTAATAGATGTAGAGTATTGGTAGGACCTGCGCGATGGGATTCATGGTTGGTTCATCTCGTTCGGGTTTCTCGTGTCTTCGACTCGTACTCGTCGCTGGCTTGTTCGTCTCGTCGCCGTGGATCGTCTTGTGGCGCGAATCGGAGCTTATGTGCAGCTCTCCCAGATGCTCAAATGTGCCGGACGTAGCGACGAGTTCGGCGCGTACGGAAGACGCATCCTACTAGTCCGGCTGGAAGGTGCTGTGTATTTGGTTCCGTGCGACTCGATTCGGCGTTTACGGATCCGGCTCGGGCGGGGAACAGGAGCTGGAATGGGTGAGTACGGCTCGGTCGGAATCTGTGCTGTTATGCGCATCGTACTTGTTCGTTCGGTGGAGTGTTCGAGTCGGTCGGAAAACACGCGTTCGGCTCGTATTTTTTCCGGACGAATACTGTTAGGTGCGCTTCCGGCCGACATCGGAAACGACCCCTAAGTCATTTCATTGAATATTTGCATAATATACAGGCACAATCTAAGGCATGAATGACATATTTATCAGGCAACTGATACATATTAGAGGCCTGCAAATTATTTATAGGCCAAAGACTGTGCAGCCCATGCATATATCTGAGAACTGAGGGATATACTGGACATATATTATAACCTGTAAAGAGCGTATTTGCCAGAGACTATACGCACTTGCATAAATCTGCTGCATGCATACCATTCATGCACGAGAGACCTTGCTGCAAACTGTGCATATCTGAGTGTGTAGCTTGCAGATTGATGGAGTTACAGCTTGATGCTCATCCAGTGACAGCAAGGGCGTCACTTCTACACCCAGATTGGCCTTGGGCGGTCTTAACTCGTCAATGACCAAACATTTAGCAGATAAATTGTATGCCACTTTGGAAATCTCAAGTGTGAGATTTTGATTGAGAAAGGGTGAGAACTGTAAATGTTCAGTAACTTCCACTGGGGTGAAGAAGAATTTAAGAGGGAGCTAATAAAATAAATATCGTTTTTCAGGCATTTTATGGAGTCTAGACATGTAGGAAGCAGTACAGGGTAGTGCAATCAATATGTTTTTATGTAGGAGGTGCATCTAAAAAGTGATGTCCGGTACATAAACCAATGTTGTGATGGGGGTCAAGGTGATGCCAGATTACACAGACCGGAAGGTCTGGAATGGGAGGGGACGGAGGGCATTGTGATATGAACAGTACCAAGTGCAACTCCTATTTTCACATTTTCTATTATCCATTTGCATATATTAAAAATGTAAGTCCCTGGAAGAAAGTGATTCTCCCAAAAACAAACAGCATGCTTGTCAAGTTGAGAATAAGGAAGCACAAAGCCACTCCAACTCACCTTTGTCTTTAAGATGCATTACATCATCATCATCATAAAACTTTATTCGGTCGTTAAGACCATCAAAGTGCATAGGCGTACAGAAGTATAGTAGTTAGAACAAGATTTTCATACTGAAAATTGTAAGCCAAAATAGATGACATTATTTATACAGCGACAAAACGTATTAAAACCCGAGCCATTAAAATCTAAAAAACAAATTAAAAGGAACTAGCTTCCAAGATGATAAAACCATACAAGCTAAAAACACATAGAAAGTACATAAAGTGCTAGTGCATAATTAGCAGAAATACAGTATTGCACAGTCTTCTGTAATTTAAACATGAGGCATATAGTAACATGATCATAAGACATCGAGTGTGGACTGGATACTTTGTGAGGAATGATACTTAATCTAATGGTATGCATTACATTCATATTTGACAAATGTTATGCATAGATTTACCCAAAATTCTGTGGGGGAGAAAAATATCTAAAGCTATAAGTACTGATCCAGCGCGATATTAGCAAACAGCATTCATACACCAGATACTCACTTGGGCCCATACATTCATACTACGCTAATACTTACGCTGGGTTTTATCAGTTGTTACTCTTTATCAAAATCCCTGCTACCAATTACTTTCCAAATGAAGAGTAATGACTTACCAATGAATCCTTTGCTAATTGGGAAATTTAAAATGAGTGACATTCATTATAGTACATAATCCTGAAATAACCACTGAGTCAGGAAGTTTTAAAATGTTTATCTAAAGATTTAGCAGAGTAAAATACAGAACCACACGGTACTTAATCGCAATACCCAAGATGAAGCATAGAATAACTATTGCTAATCAATGACAGTCCCTCAGAAAAGGAGAGGATAGAGACAGCAGCACAACTAAAGGTTGCATTATATTTAACTAAGTGCGAGAACCAAACCCCTTGGCCAAGGAGTTGGAAAGAATAGGACCCAGGAAGGATGAAGAGCAAAGACCTCCTCCAGGATCAGGACAGGACCGGTGACCTCTCTACAACGACGCCTGGGTCATTCCCCTCTCTGATACTCGACTTCTCCTTGATTCGCCCGTGTCTTCCTTCTAATGGACTCCGCCGCCCCCTCCTCAGGACCTCTCTGTCTGCAATCGATCAGCTTGGCAGTCTGGAGCTAAGAGCCTTTTCTCTCTGGTCCTCTGCTCTCTTGCAGCATCTCCTTCTTGAACGCCTGCTCCTAACTAAATTAACTAATGCTATATTCTATTATACCCTTCTATGCCCATGTACCTCCCCTTAATGTTGCTAAAATATGGGACCACTACTTCTGATTGGACAGGGACAGGGGGTGGATTCTCACACCATATTGATTTGTCTTGTATTTCTGAAGCCTATTGTTTTTAAACTACCGCCCCTTCAATTTAATACATTTGCTTTATTTCCCACTCGTCTCATGACAAAATTTACAATTTATTCATATAAAATGTTTCTTTTCGACGAGAACATCTTGGTATGTAGTGGTGTCGCCAGCAGGTCATGGCCTTGGATGATGTCCAAGTTGACTTCATCTCTTCCTTTCTCGTCAGCCTCTCAGGGCGCATGTGCAGAATATTTGTCACACGAGCTTTCAGTTCACCAAAACCCAGGCCCAAGTTTACGAACTAATAAAAGTCAAAGAAGAAAACATTAAAATCACAAATAAAATGTTTCACTGTATGCCCACTCTTTCTACTCTATTCCCATTTAATTATAAATTCTATCCCGCATTAGTAGCGTTAGAGAAACGACAGTTAAATAATGACATGAGAGCAAGCTGAAGCATGTGAAAACATCAAGCAGCCATTTTAATGCACACTGCGCAGAAGCAGAAATTTCCCACCAAGCAAGAAGAGACGTCACAACACGTGATATGGTTGAGACATGCGCAGTAAGGTTCCCGCGCTTTAGCGGCCATTTTGGATTACGGACAAGCGTTATTCATTAATAAAACACATAGGCAAGCATCCTTACTATTCGTGTAGTGTATGCAAGGATTAGTAGAGACAATACATATTTAATAAATTAATACTGTGAGGAGATTGCATTCGAGCAAGTCTCATTTGTGAGTCCTTGCTCCATCAATCCCCTCTCTGATGGCGTTTCTGAGCCATCAAAATACTACCCACAATCAGATGCCAACTTCTAGCAAATAGTTTCATTCTTATTTTTACATTTTCTATTTTTACCATCCCCTTTCAATTTCTTGTATAATTCACTTCTCCATTCTTCAAGTTCTATTTCATCTAATTTTCTCTTCTTTCCTTTTCCTGTCACATTATATGTTCCATTCTTTCTACAACATTTGCACCATATTATTATTGTCAGTGCTATTATTGCTATCCCTGCTAAGGGTACTAATATTTGACCTATAAGTCCTTTTCCTACATTAGCAAACCAGGTACCAATTGACGCAATACTACTTGTCAATCTTTCCCATACACTATCAACTTCCAGTGGTTTTATTTCCTTCTCAAGTTTAGTTATATTCTGTATGTACGTTCCAATTTCCGCACTCTTATCAGGAATATAAGTGCAACAGTGTTTTGTCTTCAATAATTTACAGACTCCGCCCTCTTTTGCCAATATAATATCAAGAGCAAGTCGATTTTGCATCACCATAGATCTAATCGCAACCATCTCCGCATTAATCATTAGAAATCCTCCAGCAGTATCCGTTGATAAACGATCAACCACTGTAGACAATTTACATATTTTCCTTGAGTTCAGAATTATTCCCACCGAAGGTATCAATGCACCAAATATATCACCTACAATTTCAGAAAAACTAGCTCTTTTACTACGTATTAATTCACTATTGTTTTCATTGCTCCCGGTGTTTCTTTTTACGTGGTATATCTTTGGAAATACTATTCCAAAATAACAACTTCCATACCACCGTGCAGGAAGCCTAAAGTAAGCCTTATTCCCACACACATAATAGATTCCAGGAAAAACTGAATCTGTTCCTCCTTTGATTCCCCAACCTCCAACAATTAAGAAATTATGTTCACATTCACTGGTACCTATGAAAACATTGTTATAATCAGTTTTTAACCTATGTAGACAAATTTTCCCTGTCTTTACAAAATCCAGAGCCATAGCAGCTTGAGCCTTGCCAGGTGTGTAACTCCCTTCTTTCTCAGCCCAAGGTGGCAAATGAGCCTTATGCTCAGAAGCTTTCTTTTGAAAATCTTGTCTTCTATCTTCTACTAAATTCAAAAATATCTTTTCTTCTTCATGTAGAGAACATGTTAGATTGTGTCTATGTGCATGTGTTATGTCTATTGATTTCATTGTTAAGAAAAATTCTCCCATAAACTGTGCGTCTTTGACTACTAAGCACTGGGTTCATACTCTTTCGAATCGGAACCTCAGAAAATATCACATCTATGTTTGAATAATAATACTGAAGTCTCCCTGTTCTATAAAATAAACTAGACAAAACACTACATGATATGCCATATGTCAGTGGTAAGTGATGATATGTTAATCCTTCTGCTACTGATTCAGGTAACTTCATACAGACATAACAATTACTAACTTCCATGGTATCTACATACTGAAATAATAACTTTGTGAAAACATTTAAACTAGTGTCGTTATCAGTTATTTCATGATGAAATTCTGGTTCATTTTCTGCCATTAGTTCTACTCTATTGCCCTTCATGTTTGCTGTCCTCTCCTTAGTTTCATTATTAATTCTTTTATCCATTATCATAAGGTAAGGAACTGCTACAATCAGGACTAACCATACTATAAGCACCATTACTAGACTACATATGCATATTGCACAGCATCTTCTACAACATCTCTGTTTTGGTCTCCCAGCAACTCTATCGTCAGGCATTTTCGACAAGGAAGATCGCTCTTCTTATCTATGTTCCTCTTTTCTTTATATGACTCTTTTGCTTAGTCAAGGTGGTCTTGTTTCTTTCTCGTACGTTAGTTCTGCACTTGTTCCTTCGTCACCACTTTCACTTGACTCTGAACTTCCGTAATCTTCAAGAATGATGTAAGTCCAATCAGGACCCTTGAATTTGTTATTCACAAGTTTCAGTCTTTTACTTCTTCTTTTCTCAGTTTTATTCTGTTGTTCTGTTTGGCTTGTTACTTCATTTACTTGATCTGGATCGTCACTTCTGGTTTTTATGTGGTATTTTACTCTTTTAACGACACTCGGCAAATGATCTCCTTTTCTTGTTTTCTTTGTTTGCACTGTTTCTTTATCTTCGTCTTCAGAAATCTTTTTATTTTCACTTTCTGAGCCTTTTTCGTCTTCTGCAATTACTGTTTTTCTTTCTTGCTCTTTTTCAGGTCTGATTTGTTTTTCTTCAGCAGCTCCACTGTGAGTTTCCAATAATTGACCCTGTGCTTGATTTATTTCTTCATGTTCATTTTTCTCGAGATCTTTTTCTTCTGTGTGATTTTTCTGATCTAACTGGTTCTGATCAGGGCTTATTGCACTTTGTACTTCAGCAGCCTGACCGGATTCTTCTAAACCTGTCTGTTCCTGCTCAAAACTTGTTGGTTCTTCGTTATTTTGAGCCCAGTTTCCTTTCCCTATCTGGTCCTGCTCAGGTTCTTTTATTGTATGTTCTTCGTTTTCCTGAGCTGCTTCTTCTTCTTCACCTATCTGATCTTCTTCGATTTCCTCAAATCTTGTTTGACTTCTTGTTCTGTGGTAAACTTCAGGAATTTCTACCACCGGTATCCAGTCCTGACTTGTGCTCGGTTGTTCTTCTTCAGCTTCTCTTGAATCTCGAGCCTGAGATTCCTCAGCTGGGCAACCTTCAGCTTCCTCAGTGATTGATGCTGACTGAGGATTTTCTTCTTCAGGGTCTGGTACTCTTTTGGTGTGGCTTACGTGAATCCAATTAGGAAATCCTGCACACTTCACTGCTGTATTTGTGGTCAGTATGACTTGACACGGTCTGCCCCATCTAGGTGATAGACACGTTTCTCTGGTGTGATTCTTCACTACCACCCAGTCACCAGGATTCAGATCATGTTCTTGTTCAGGCTGCCTGGAAACTGCGTCTTCTCCAACCTGGTGAGAGACAGAACGCACTAGGTCAGCCAGTCCATTACAATAGTCCAGAACCATATCATCAGATATATTCAGCAGTTTGTTTGTGGAAACATGTGTTTGTCTCATTGCTCTTCCCATCATTATCTCGTGTAGGCTCAATCCTGTATTTCTGTCAGGTATGCTTCTGAGTCCCATTAAAACAAGTGGCAATGCATCTGGCCATTCTAATGATGTTGATGCACACATTTTTCCCAATCTTGACTTTATAGTGCCATTCAATTGTTCAACCACTCCAGAAGCTTCTGGACGATATGCACAGTGTAGTTTCTGTTTAATTTGGAATGCTTCACAGATTATTTGGATCACTTCACTATTAAAATGTTTTCCTCTATCTGATTCCAAAGTTACTGGGAAACCAAACCTAGGAATGAGCTCTCGTAGCAACAGTTTTGCAACTGTAATGCTATCATTTCTCCTGGTAGGGTAAGCCTCCACCCACTTTGAAAACAGACACACTATGACTAGTACATATTTCAGCCCTCTGCATGGTGGTAACTGTATGAAATCGAACTGGAGTCTTATAAAAGGACCCTCTGCCTTTCCAATTTTCCCAAACCCAATTATTGTCTTCCGCCCTGGATTATGCATCTGGCAAGTTAAACATCTCTGGCAAAGACTCTCTGCAACAGCCCTGAACTTCGGATTGTACCAGTTTTGTCTAAAAAGCCTAATCATTGCATCTCTCCCTATGTGTGTGTCTCCATGATACATTCTGGCCATTTGTGAGAGTAAACAGTCTGGCATGACTGGTCTGCCATCAGCACTGATCCACACTTCATCATCTCCTCTTTGGGAACAACCCACTTTGATCCACAAATTCTTTTCATTTTCTTCAACATCATCTTGTAATCTCTTTACATCATTCCAATTTTCAGGTGGCATATACAGCATAAGTTGGCAGCTGATTCCCATTCTTTCCACCCTCTTATTGACTGACAATCTATTTTTGGCACAATGTTGAGCCACCAGATCTGCATATCTGTTGCCGACTACCACACAGTCATCTCCTGACTGGTGTGCGGCACACTTCACCACAGCCAATTCTTTTGGTGATTGTATTGCTTCTAGCAATTCCCTTACAAACTGTCCATTTTTAATGGGGGATCCTGAAGAAGTCAGGAAATCCCTCTGCATCCATAGTTGGCCAAAATCATGCACAACCCCGTAACCATATTGGCTATCTGTAAATATAGTTACTTTTAGATTCCTCCCAATTTTGCAGGCTTTTATCAATGCAATCAATTCAGCTACTTGTGCAGATTTGACTCCTGGTAAATAAGATGCTTCGACTATTCCAGTTAATTCACATACCGCATAGGCAGCAGTTAATTTACCATCTTCGTGTCTTTGACATGAACCATCAACAAATAGCTCCCTGTCTGGCTTTCTGAGGGGCTGTTCTTCTATATCTGGGCGAGGTTTTGTACATAACTCTGTAATCTGTAAACAATCATGTTCATTTTCTTCGTCATCTTTAATTTTCTCATGATATGGGTCTGGTAGTAAGGTTGCTGGATTTATTATAGTACACCTTACCATGGTTACATTTTCAGCACCCATTATTATTCTTTCATATTTAGTCAGCCGACTAGGAGTAAGATGTTGTGTTCTGGTTCTTGTCAATAGAATCACAACAGCATGTGGAACAAACACCTTTACAGGATGTCCCATCACAATTGACTCACTTTGTTCAATGCTCAAACAAGTAGCTGCCACTGCTTTTAAGCATCCTGGCACGCGGCTGCCACTGGGTCCAATGTAGCAGAAAAATATGCTATAGGACGTCTGTCTAAACTGTGTCTCTGGGTTAGGACAGAAAGTGCACAATTTTCTCTTTCATGACAGAATAATGCGAATTCTCTTTTTTAATCAGGCATGCCTTAGGCAGGTGCTGAACATAGTGCATTCCTCAATTTTACAAAAGCTCCTACACACATCATCCCACTCAACAGGATCCTTTGTTTTCTTTTTCGTCATGTTAATTAAGGATTTAGCTAGTATAGAAAATCCTGGTATCCATTGCCGACAGTAACCTACTACTCCTAGGAACAATCTTACTTGTCTTTGGGTTACAGGCATTTGCATTTTCTTTATTAATTTTACTCTTTCAGAGGTTACTCTTTTTCCCCTCTCAATTTGATGTCCCAGATATTTAACAGCTGTTGTACAAAACTGCAACTTTTCAGGTGAGTCTTTATGCCCTTCTTCTGCCAAAAGATTTAATAGTGCTATGGAATCAACAACACAGTCCTCTCTGGTGTTCGATGCCACCAATAAGTCGTCGATATATTGCACTAGGACTGAGCTTCCTGGCATCACTAGTTTCTCAAGGCACTTTTTCAATATCTGATTGAAAATGGAAGGACTTTCCGTGTACCCCTGAGGAACACGATTCCATACATAGACTTTGTTCTCAAATTTAAATAAGAAAAGATACTGGCTATCTGGATGCAATGGTATTGAAAAGAACGCTTGACATAAATCAATTACTGTGAACCATCCTGCACTCCAAGGAATTTGGTATAGAATTACTGCAGGATTTGGCACTATAGGACAACATGGTTCCACTAATTTATTTATTTTTCGCAGGTCCTGAACAATCCTATATTTTCCACTAGGTTTCTTTAGTCCCATGATTGGTGAGTTACATGGGCTACTCATTACTTCTTTTAGTATGTTTTGCTCAACCATTCGATCAATTTCTTCAATGACTCCTGCTTTTACTTCTGCACTCATTTTGTACTGTCTGGTATTTGGAAAAATTGCACCTTCTTTTACAGTAATTTTAACTGGGTCTATTTTAGCCATAAGTCCTACTTCTTTTCCTGTGAAATCCCATACTATGGGGTTTACTGTACCTTTTAATTCTTCTGGCAACTCGTCTTTTGTTAATACCGAAAACATCTCATCTACTTCTGTACCCTGTTTTGCAATCATAATTTTATATACATGGTCTTCATCTGGTGTCTGAACTGCCACACCATCCGGTGTGCAAAATATTGTGCAGTTCATTTTGCACAACAAATCCCTGCCTAATAAGTTTACTGGGCTAGAATCGCATACTACAAATTGATGCATTTCTCTGAAGTTTCCGATTTTAACTTCCATTGGTTCGGTAAGAGGTGTTCTAATCCTTTGATTAGCTACTCCCACTACTTGGATATTTTCACCAGAGAGAGGAAGGTCTGGAATGTCTGCTGTTCTTACAGTAGACCGGGTAGCACCAGTATCCAACAGAAAAGTAATATCATTACCTTTCACATTTCCTTCAACATATGGACCTGACTGATCTACCGATAAGGATGCGCCAAGTACGCACTCCTTCTCCCCTCTCCTAGGCACCGTCATGAACTGTATTGACAGAAATCGTCCTGTAAAAGAAATTGTGAGGTTATATAATCATTCTTACCACTTCCTCCTTGATATCCGATGTCTGTACCGTGCTTTGCTCTGCTTACATTACCCTGAATAGGTGCAGGTGGCAACTGACTCTGAGGATTTACACCCTGCTGTGAGTCATTCTGCGTCTGTGGATTTAAATTTTGATTTGGGCCATTATTATTCCGAATCTTTTTACATTCATCCTTCCAATGCCCCAATTTTCCGCATCCATGACAAGGAAATTTCTTTTTAGCTTCTTCTCTACTCATTCGTCCTCTCACTTTTCCACCATTCCCAGTATCACCACTCGTTCCAGAATCCTTTCCCTGATTTTCACTCGGATTTTCCAAATTAATTCCCTGTTTCTCAGCCATTTTCACCTGTGCCCACATTACCTTCTCCTGTAATTTCTTATGCCTATCCTCAATATCATCTCCACAATATTTTGCATATTTCAAAATCTCGTCGATAGGTTTCCCTTGCCAACACAGCATGTGTTGTTTAATCATCTGACAAATCTCCGGCTTCAAACCGTAAACAAATCGATACACAAACTGACTCATGTTTTTGTCTCCAATGTCCTCAAATCCACTATACTGTTTAAATACCTGCAATAAACGCTCATAGTAGGAATGTACCGATTCATTAGCTTCTTGTGTAGTTCGGTCTATTTTCACCCAATCTGTTTCTTTCGGTGGTATTTTCCCTTTCAGGTAAGTTATCACCTGCTGATACTTTTTCATCACATCATTTGACGGGGCACCTGTTTTCGGATCTCTAGGATACTCGTCACTTGGCCAATCAACTGTAATTTTACAATCTGTCCACAAATCGGCAGGTACCACTATGTCAAACAAACCATCTAAGTCCTTCAACAATACCTTTGACACCTTCACAAACCTTTCAACCTGCTTGTACCATTCAATTGGTTTTTCTCTCAACTTTGGAAAATCATTCGTAAATGACAAAATATCCTGTCTGCTCCATGGGACATGTATATATCCTCCTCCCGCAACTTCTCGCATTGGGTACATTTGGTCAGCTTTCCCTGTTTCTTTCATCACATATTCCGATGCTGATCTACTGGATCGTGCTTCTTCCTTTTTCTTGGCCCATCTAGTTCTCCATCTATCTAGGTCTCCCCATTTTTGTAGAACTATCATTAATTCCCTTACTTGTAATTTTCTTCCAGAGGCATTCATGTTTTCTAAATCTTTTTCTGAAAATTCTGCTCTATAGGGTTTCTGCAACACCTTTGATCTCCCTATTTCTATTCCCATCTGTAGTGCTAAATTGGATAATTTTTCATGGAATAATCTTACATTTCTTGTGATACTCCTGCACATAAATAATAATTCTTCATCATCATAGGTATTTAAGCGATCTAGTCCTATATTTCCTGCTATTAATTCTTCTAATTCGACTTTCAATTTATGAATGTCTATTATTTTTGGAGGTGTGCACTGTTTATCTGATTCTTGTGCCCACCTTTCTAAATCTTCAGGGGTGACTATTGTGGCACTTTTCGCTCCTAATGAAGTTACTAGACTTATATCTTTTGAACACCCAGGTGTAGTTCTCTTGGGAGTAATATTGACAGAATCTCGAATGGGTAAATCCATCAATGATATTGTGGATTCGCTGTCACTAAAGTGATCTTCAACCATTACTACTGCTTCAGGTTTTGTAGCGTTTACAGGAGTAGGTGCAAGTATCGGTGGAGGACAGTTTCCTGAGTACCATATAATGGAACTACTGGACCAATTGTTACAGGTATGGTCAATGAATCAGGATGTACTTTTATCTGTGTTATTTTCTGTATTAATTCTGCTCTGGTCTTCTCTAGGGCTTCCCTTTCTTTGTCATGAAGTATTCTACTAGGGGTGAATTCATGCATTACCTGTGGTACTAATGGAGTTTTTAACGGTGGTGCACTTGGGGTGCATCCACTTGTCCCTTCCTGATATGGTGGGGGTTCCTTAACATTTCTTCCATAAATTCGTCTTCAGAATCGTCACTTCTCATTAAATGTTTTGTCTTTTCTGTGCATTTACTTCCTAATTTTTCCTCTGCTGTTAACAATGGATATAGTCCTTCTGTAATCATTGCCCTTCTCCATTGTTTCATCTGACCGTCCCTAGACTCATGTTGGTATCTGGGGAAAAATCCTCGATAACCCCTATTACTCCTGGATCGGTCACGCTCAAATGCCTCGGTTTCCCATTCCTCTAAGGCTTCGTATTGAGTTAATCTACGTCTGGGTTCTAGGTCATTGATCCTCAATCTTAAATTTTGAAGTATTCTTCCATTGAAGGTACCATTCTCGGGAAATGCTAGTATTCCATAATTTTTGGTATATTCTATCCAATTCTCTATCCATACACAAGTATGATAACCTCTCTCCATCATCATAAATGAAGCGGGCGTTTTAGCTGGTGGAATGATAATTCCTTCCCTAGTTTTGATTGGTTTATCCTTTTTAAAATAGTTCTTAATCTTTTGCAGAAAGGACATTTTTCTCTTCTCTCCGTACATTCTATCTAATCTTCGGTGTATAAAATTATATTCTGCAAAACCTAGGAATCTCCTATCCGGACGAGTTCCTGTTAAAGTCGGATCGCGTTTTAACATGCAATCTCTACCCACTAAGATTTTAGCTTCTAGAATATCAACCAATCAAGTGTCTGCTATCTTTTATTCCCGATCCAATCCTAGCGCGGCCTTTTGGTGACGTTTGTCTGTCAACCCCTCCTTTACAATCTGCGCTTCTCTGTCCCTCGCTGGTTCAACCAATCCCAGCGCGGCACCTGTGACGTCAGTACTACTCCTGACTACTGACCCCTCCTTTACAAGAGTCGTTCCACACCCGCTGATTCAACCAATCCCAGCGCGGCATTTGTGACGCCAGCTCCCTCTCCGGCAGCTGACCCTCCCTTTACAAGATCTTACGCAAATTTATTTTCTCTAAAAATCTTAATTAAATTTCAGTAACAACATAAAACATTCGCTATCGTGCCAGTTTCTCTAATTTAGAAAAGATAGTTTTCTCTCACACTTAGTAAAACCTTTCCGTTTACTAAACATACACTACGAGTAAAACCCTTCCGTTTACTCTTCACACAAGCTCCAGAAGTACCTGTTACTTCTTCAATGTTACCCTTTCTAGGTGATATAACATCAAATTTTCACCAGCGTACTCTTTTGCTATTACTCACACGCATAGATTCCCTAACCAGTACTGATAGTCCTGCTTAACTTTTCAGTACTTTTTCTGCCTGACAGATAACCTCACTGCAGTATGGCTTCCACTTACCAACCGCTATTCAATTTTCCCCGGGGATTCTGGACAACATAAAACAAACTTTGAATACACGGTTGTTAGTTCATAAAAATAAAATTCTCATTACCCAATTAACAAAGAGTAACCATCCTCTGATTACCAGAAAACTGATCCAGCGCGATATTAGCAGACAGCATTCATACACCAGATACTCACTTGGGCCCCTACATTCATACTACGCTAATACTTACGCTGGGTTTTATCAGTTGTTACTCTTTATCAAAATCCCTGCTACCAATTACTTTCCAAATGAAGAGTAATGACTTACCAATGAATCCTTTGCTAATTGGGAAATTTAAAATGAGTGACATTCATTATAGTACATAATCCTGAACTAACCACTGAGACAGGAAGTTTTAAAATGTTTATCTAAAGATTTAGCAGAGTAAAATACAGAACCACACGGTACTTAATCGCAATACCCAAGATGAAGCATAGAATAACTATTGCTAATCAATGACGGTCCCTCAGAAAAGGAGAGGATAGAGACAGCAGCACAACTAAAGGTTGCATTATATTTACCTAAGTGCGAGAACCAAACCCCTTGGCCAAGGAGTTGGAAAGAATAGGACCCAGGAAGGATGAAGAGCAAAGACCTCCTCCAGGATCAGGACAGGACCGGTGACCTCTCTACAACGACGCCTGCGTCATTCCCCTCTCTGATACTCGACTTCTCCTCGATTCGCCCGTGTCTTCCTTCTAATGGACTCCACCGCCCCCTCCTCAGGACCTCTCTGGACAGTGATTCAGTCTGCAATCGATCAGCTTGGCAGTCTGGAGCTAAGAGCCTTTTCTCTCTGGTCCTCTGCTCTCTTGCAGCATCTCCTTCTTGAACGCCTGCTCCTAACTAAATTAACTAATGCTTTATTCTATTATACCCTTCTATGCCCATGTTCCTCCCCTTAATGTTGCTAAAATATGGGACCACTACTTCTGATTGGACAGGGACAGGGGGTGGATTCTCACACCATATTGATTTGTCTTGTATTTCTGAAGCCTATTGTTTTTAAACTACCGCCCCTTCAATTTAATACATTTGCTTTATTTCCCACCCGTCTCATGACAAAATTTACAATTTATTCATATAAAATGTTTCTTTTCGACGAGAACATCTTGGTATGTAGTGGTGTCGGCCAGCAGGTCATGGCCTTGGATGATGTCCAAGTTGACTTCATCTCTTCCTTTCTCGTCAGCCTCTCAGGGCGCATGTGCAGAATCTTTGTCACACGAGCTTTCAGTTCACCAAAACCCAGGCCCAAGTTTACGAACTAATAAAAGTCAAAGAAGAAAACATTAAAATCACAAATAAAATGTTTCACTGTATGCCCACTCTTTCTACTCTATTCCCATTTAATTATAAATTCTATCCCGCATTAGTAGCGTTAGAGAAACGACAGTTAAATAATGACATGAGAGCAAGCTGAAGCATGTGAAAACATCAAGCAGCCATTTTAATGCACACTGCGCAGAAGCAGAAATTTCCCACCAAGCAAGAAGAGACGTCACAACACGTGATATGGTTGAGACATGCGCAGTAAGGTTCCCGCGCTTTAGCGGCCATTTTGGATTACGGACAAGCATTATTCATTAATAAAACACATAGGCAAGCATCCTTACTATTCGTGTAGTGTATGCAAGGATTAGTAGAGACAATACATATTTAATAAATTAATACTGTGAGGAGATTGCATTCGAGCAAGTCTCATTTGTGAGTCCTTGCTCCATCAGTACAATAGAAAATAATTGGTGTTAGCCACAATTTCCACATATTTTTTAAGCAATGTTCTAAGTAGAATAATTCCACAATTGAAATATACAAAAGAAAATGAAATGCTTAGCAGTATATCTTAAAAAATATCCCTGCATGTTGAAGTCCCCATACCTATGACCAAATCAAGTTTGCTCCTGAACCCTTTGTTTACTACTTGTACATTAGTTTCATCATGGGGCCAGGATCCCTAAAGCCTATGCTCCTGGCTACAGCCCTGGATCTCCCAATAAACACTTTTTAGACTTTTCCCTCTTCTATCCCTCCATTATTCTTTTCAATACAACTAACAGACTCACTTGCCCACAGCTCAAATGAGCTCATATTTCCCTATACTAATTCACACTAACCGAAAAAGCGTTTTGATGCCTAGTCAAGGGTACTAAGCGCTATATAACTACATTTACAATTACAATATATATAACTGTGTCTGTGTTTATATAAGTATATATTTATATATAGTATTAAATGAATGTAATTTATTTTATATTAATGTTATACAGTAAAATATGTAAGATTTACAATTTTAAACTATATATATTAAAAAATGATATTTTTGTATGTTTTTGAACTATATAAGAGTGAAATGATATTTTCTTTCAATATTTTTGTACTTACCATTATAAGTACAGGGAAACAAACATTTTGTAATCTATATTTTTGACACAATATTTCTGTATCTTGATATTGTTGCGTTTGATATTGTGTCAGTGATCCACACCTTATATGTACCCTGAATCAGCATGTGTAAGAATGATCCACGGTATGCCTTACTGTATTATATTGTATTGCAATTATATTTATATATCACTTACTACCACTGACCTGAGCATGAGGGGCTGCTTGCCTCTGCACTTTGCTGCTGCACTCTTGTTCCCTGGACTGGCGACTCCAGCATGCAGGTCCACGTGCTTCTACACCCTGCAGCTGTAACCTCCGTCTACTAGGTGATTGGCCCCATGGGACCCATGCCCACTATCCACCTCTATTCAACTGACCCACAAGAGTTCACTCCACCCAGTTCTGCATCAGTACCTCTGTTTCACCCCAGGGTGAGGACTAAATCCGGCAAGAACCGCAACCCTTCTTCCTTGCTAAGCAATCCAACTACTGCCATGATCGGACTGGTTTGTAGGACAGTCAGGCAGTGCCTGATTGGCTGATCAACTGAACAGTGTTTTTGCCAGTTTTATGGTCTGCTGAGCTGGTTTTTACTGTTGACTTTCCTGATATTAAAACAAACATTGCCTGCA
Organism: Calotriton arnoldi; assembly: GCA_963921515.1. Taxonomy (NCBI): domain Eukaryota; kingdom Metazoa; phylum Chordata; class Amphibia; order Caudata; family Salamandridae; genus Calotriton; species Calotriton arnoldi. The sequence continues at coordinate 76,377 of CAWUFW010013093.1, forward strand.
GCAAGCTCAAACCCATGTAGTCTTCCAAACCTTGCAAAACACTTATACACCGTGTCTTTTACAAGTTCAAAGCTGTGCCAATTTGGAAACAGGTACTACGTTTTTAACCTTCTAATTTACTAATATCTGCCACTTTTATGTTGGGGCCTGGGCCTCCTTTTTGTCCCAGTCCGACCCTGGTGCTGCTTCCCTAGCCAAGGCTGAGAGGAAAAGAGATGCTACATACTCATGTAGATGGCAGGCATCCAATGCGGTGTACAACATGGTCGGACAGGTCTATGAGGCAATCAGGCACTGCCTGATCTCACAGGTCAGTGCGTGGGCCATTTTTGGCTGTTTGTGGGCCTGTTTTGGGGTCTGCTGGGCCGTTTGTTACCGTTAATTCTCTGAAACAAGCATTGTGTGCCTCCAGTTCAAATCCATGCAGTCTTCCATACCTTGCAAAACACTTATACAGCGTGTCTTTATGAGTTCCTTAATTTGCAAACATGGGCCACTTTTTTAACTATCTAATTTACTAATGGGGGCCACTTTTGTTTTTGTGCCTGGTCCTACTTTTTGGCCCAGTCCAACCCTTGCATAAGGATGCAGACTGTTGGTAGGGTATTTATTCTCCATCCACCCAAGAATTTAGTAGGTTCGGAAACTTCAAAACTGTGCACTGCAAAACTATATGGTACACTTTTTAAGCAGACTGCAGCCTACAAGCTGAATGCAGACCCGTGGCTACCATTGGTGCAGGAGACGCAGTGGTGCCGCAACCCAGAGCATTGAGGGGCCCATTGAACCTTGATAATTGCTATATTTACTACCCCAACAGCAGTCAAAGCGGTCATTTTCCTTGCTTGCACCAGCTCCCATGGCATCCTTCCTACGCTACTGACTGTATCTTGCCACAAATGCATTCAGGACCAAGAGAGCACCATATTAGTTTCTAGCAACTGTGCTTCCAGGGACAATTACTACGCTTTTCACAAGGATTCCCTGATGCCCCCGAGTTCCAAAGGCCCAGAGGCATGTATAATGTTCTTTTGTAAAGATGACAGGATGCAGCAGTGAAGATAAGGTAGGTTTATTTGATGAGGAGATAAACAGATCAGCTCCTTTCACAAGCCTGGGCCAAACCGTCTCCTTGTGGAATCTGGAGCACGCTGCGTGTTCCAGATTCCACACGAGATCAGCAGGACACCACACATCCCCCATCGCTAACAGGATAACAAAACACAATAGAAAAATGAAAAGGAGGAATAAGAACAAGGAACATAAAAGGAGATAGTCATTTTAACTAAAACAACAGGTATATATATCCATAAAAAGGAAACATAAGAAATATAAGATTTCATTTATCCAAATAATAATCCTTACACCAAACTGGACGATGACATTGTCTCGGCACCTGGCGTCTGTGCGGAACACAGGATTGGTGAGGAACAGATTTCCGCCAGTTTGCTCTGTCACAGGAGAGCTTGGGACCCAGCACAACTGTGGAATCAACATTCTTTTCACATGGCCACAACCATTGAGGAACTTTCACAACTTTGGACAAACTCCAAACATTCCCATCAGAAAGCTCCACAACTTGCCTTCCAACTCTGACAACTTTCATGGGAGACGAAAACTTAGACTCACCAGATTTCACCATTCTACCTTTCCTCACACACACCCAATCATTGATTTTCACGGGGAGAACTTCATTACTAACAAGATGGTCCTGACTCGACTTGCACTCGTCATACTTTCCAGACAACAAATTTCTCATCCATCCCTGACTCATATTACACACACACTTCCTTCCCCTCATTTTTTCAAATGGAGACAAATCATCATTGCTCCTAGGAGTGTTTCTGTAACTCCAAAGTATCTCTTTGATGGCTTGATGACAGTTTTTTCCATTAATGATCGCTAGCTGTAATCCTTCTTAAACACCCTGATCCACCTCTCCACAATACCATTGCCCTGGGGATAATAAACAGATGAACGTTTGTGAACAATCCCATGACTATCAAGAAATTCTTTCATCTCAATGGATGTTAACTGCACCCCATTATCGGTGAGTAACGATTCGGGAAAGCCCTCTCTTTCAAAGACATCATTTAAAAATTGAATCACAACTTTCGAGGTGATATGAGAAACCAATCTGACGTCAGGCCACTGAGATAACTGGTCAATAAAGACAATGGCATACATAGGATTATGGCCAAAACTCATTGGACCAGCAATGTCAAAGGATACACACTCCCAAACTCGTGACGGTCTAGAAACGGGAAGACGTTCATAGGTAACAGTTTTTGGGGATTTGTCACTGATACAACATTCAACACAACATCTGATCTTGCATCTATACATTTATCTATTGCGGGCCACCAGAACTCACTCCTAATTCTTCTTTTCATACTGGTCATACCAGGGTGACCCTCATGCGCCATGACTAGGACAGTTTGATGTAGATCAACAGGCACCACGAGCTGCAAACCTCTCATTAAAATACCATTTTGCAAAGATAACTCGTGAGCTATCTGAAAGAAGGGAAGGAGACTTTGTGGAATGTCAACCTTCTTAGGCCATGTAGATTTGACATAACAAATGACCTCTCTGAGGACAACATCATTGTCACATGCTAACCTCCATTGATCTTCTTGGATACAGCCTTTGGATACTTCAAATATCGAGATAACTTTCTCTAGATCATCATCATCCTCAACCACATTGTCATCAGCTACTGGTAACCTTGAAAGATAGTCAGCAAGAATGTTCTTTACCCCAGGGATGTATTCAACTTTGAAATGAAAGTCTTGTAACTTGTATTGCCATCTGTCAATCCTGGAAGTAGCTTTTCCACAACCCTTGGTTGTAAATAAATCTACAAGGGGATGGTGGTCAGTCCTCACCTTAAAAACCGTGCCATAAACATATTTTCGTAAATATTCAATACCCCACCAACACGCAAGGGTTTCTTTTTCTAGAGTAGAATATTTGCATTCAGCGCCTTTTAATGGTCTGGGTGCAAAGGCAATTGTGACTAAATGACCATTATGCTTTTGCATGAGTACGGCACCAATACCAACATTACTGGCATCAGAGACAATTACAGAGTCATAAGCAGTGTTAAAGGTGGCCAAAGCAGGTGCAGAAGAAATGCATTTTTTCAAATGTTCAAATTCACTGGCACAGTTGTCATCCCATCCTCGTCGCCAGTATAATGTTCTTGTGTAAAGATGACAGGATGCAGCAGTGAAGATAAGGTAGGTTTATTTGATGAGGAGATAAACAGATCAGCTCCTTTCACAAGCCTGGGCCAAACCGTCTCCTTGTGGAATCTGGAGCACGCTACGTGTTCCAGATTCCACACGAGATCAGCAGGATAAAGATGACAGGATGCAGCAGTGAAGATAAGGTAGGTTTATTTGATGAGGAGATAAACAGATCAGCTCCTTTCACAATCCTGGGCCAAACCGTCTCCTTGTGGAATCTGGAGCACGCTGAATGTTCCAGATTCCACACGAGATCAGCAGGACACCACAGCATGCTGTGCGGCTGCTCTTAGACTCAGTGAGCCTTACTGTCCAACCCTTTCAGGCCTAGCAGTGATTTTGCGGGCATTATCTACACTGTGAATAAAGTATTAAGAGAAATCTAGCTGCTGTTCTTTTCCTGCCGCATCACCAGGGGAGCTTGAATTATGCAGCAGGGAAAGGCCAAATTATGCGGCAGGGTTGACTAAATTATGTGATAAGGATAAGCAAATTATGCTGCATAATACACCACATTTTCAAGCTTTATTCACTATTTTGCCACTTTACACATGGTAACACTATATACGCAAAGGTTTCTCCTTCTTGATATCAGTTTCACACCTTAATACCGCAATCAGCAACTGAAAGTCAAACTTCCTCTGCATTTCAAAAGGCCTCCAAGTATGTGGTAACTCGTGTGGTAGTGTTTTTTGTAATTTTCGATCCATTTGAACTAGAAGCAGCATTTTTTGATTGTTAAAATCTACAAATTATATGGAAGATGATGGATTATGTTGCAATTATGCCAAATCGATAATTATGTGGAAAACACAGCAGCCACAGAATCTCATAATTCCAGTGGCCCGGCTCCTCCCCATTCATGAGGATTTTGTTTCTGACTGCTCTCACCAGTGTCGTAGCAAGGGTTCCAAGGGCCATAGGACAAGCAAGTAAAATGGACCCACAATTTGCTGACTGGGTAATGAAATATAACAATATTCAGGGTTGAATGGGCCCCTCTAGATTCTGAGCCCTGGAGCAACTGCACCTGCTGCACTATTGATAGCAACACCCCTGGCTGTCTCACATACTGCTGTGTGCCATTTCATAGTGCCTGTGAAAGGTCTGTGAATCAATAGGATGCCTTCTTTCGTTCTCCAGTAAACACAATCCTGCTCTTTCAGTAGTGAGACATCCCTTGAACACTGAACATTGCACTAGGGTTTAATTTTCCCGGTGTGTACATTGCTTGGCTGGACATTTCAGTGTGCAGCTTGTGTTTTCAGTGAGTGGTGTCTTCGTGTGTGGACTGAGTCTATCACATTCCTGCGTATGAAGTTTCTCCAAGCTTTCAGAAAAAGCCCTCTTGTCGCACTGGGAGCCTTGACATTCACAGAACAGTAGCCAGGGCTCTGCAATCTATGGTGTGGTCAATGCTGAGAGCGGCTACAAAAGCTCAGCGTGTCCCTCCCCAAGAATGATAAACCCACCCAGAGATGGTTTCCACAGTAACCGACTGGCAGAGAGGCAGCTTCCCTTAATGCGACATGCGGCCAGTGTTGCCAGGTTTTGAGACCTGTCCAAAGCCCAAAGCTGTCCAAGTACAAGCCCAAATTCAGCCCAGCGTAGAGAGAGAGCATTATCAGCCAAAAACAGCCCAAAAATGCAACTCTCAAATTACGCAAAAGTAGCTTTCAGAAAATATTTCAAGGATAATTCCAAAGCCTATTCAACATGCATATAGTTGGAGGAGGTAAAATGAGCACTGATGGATTTCTACAATCATGACAAACTTCTCTTATAAACACTAATTTTGGAAACCACTCCCCACTGTGACCTTTTAATTGGCACTTCTGTCACTAAAAATCCAAACTTGAGCCTGGCACTCACGAATTAAATCTACAAGAGCAGATTATAATCAACCTATAATGAAAACTAAGAACAGGAACATCAAAGCTACTTCAGCAGTGTGGCTCCAAAAAAAAACATCAAACAGATTAATACAACACAATGATACATGTATAATGAAATGCCCCTTGTGTTAAAATAATTCCAGTATGACTTGTCTGGCAAGGTTTGCATTATATCTATTTGTGTGAAGATATTCAAACAAAAAAGCATCTTTTACAAGGCTTCTTGGCAGTATAGGACAACAATAAAAATAAACATTGAGGCAGACAAGTAACATGGGTGGTTAAATATGAAGCGACCATGTGAAAACTTAAAAGATTAGAAGGAGAAGTGTCCGGTTTGAGAGCTGCAAGGGTTGCCGCAGTAAGATGAGAGGTCCACACCCCTTCAGTTAAAATGTACTGAAAAGGCCAGAAAAGAGACAATAACATACTCTGACCAATTCCCTTTCCTGCCCTCCAATTCAAAGTCATTCATCATGATCACATACACTGGCACTAAAAGATATACTGGGTGTGTTGTTGCCTTCGTGCTGCAGCAAAAACTAGGCTAAAGCTTGCAGTCTTGGGATGAAGCAGATGTGTTTGTTTGGTGTCTAAAAGACCCCTTTTCTCAGGTACATACAGCAACACCTTCTCCACAACATCTGAAAATGAATGCTCCTTCAACACTGCTGACATCGTCATCATTCCTCTTGTCCCATCCTAATCTGTTCCACTGCATCATTTGGGCTGTACTGCTATCACACAACCGCTGACCTAAGCAATCTCATGAGCCTGTGCAGCTTCTTTATACCTGTCACTCACAATGGAATGTATGTGGTGTGGGTCCTTAAACTGACTTTGAAATGGATACCTACATTCATGTTCTTAACTTTAGAGGCAAAAGTACAGATCAATTTCTCAACAATAACTGTACAAACCCTAAGGTAATTCATGGCAGCAAAGTAGTCCCTATTTAGATTTCACATGATTGACCTTATCCATAAGAAAATGTGATTTTTCCGATTATTGTGTTTCTGTAGTTTTTATTGCATGAAACATATGACTATTAATTAGTACATTGTCAGAACTGAGTCCCATGAGTCAGTGTCTGGTAAGTTCAGATTTTGGGTGGGTGTTCATGATGGGCTCAATTGAGAGCCCTGAGGCTGACGGCAGTACAGGTTTGTCACAGTGCTTGCCAGTGAGTCATTAAAGAGTTTAGACTGAATGCACATTGTTAGAACTGGGGTTCCTAGTAGGCTAGGGTATGCACCTAAGCCAGGCACAACCCACCACTCTAGTCAGGGCAAGTAAGTCACACACCAAAGATAACCTGTGCTCACCCTCTGGTAGCTTGGCGCAGAGCAGCCAGGTTTATCATCAGAGGCAATGTATAATGTGTTTGTGCAACACATTCACACAGCACCACAAAGAACACACTATAAAAGAGACTCCACACAGGATTACATAAATATATATATATATAGTGTATTGTACATAAAACAAGACTAAAACAACATGAATCATAAATACTGAGCATACTATGCAGCAGTGGCGTCTCCTCCGCTAGGGCAGAGTAGCGTCGTACCACTGCATTGCAGCAGTGAAGGTAAGGAAAAATAAAATGATAATAACGTGATGTTATTATAATTTTATTTATTCCTGCTGCGGTAGCATGGGGGCGGGGCTGCTCTGCTCATGGAGCAGGGAGGGGAGGAGTGGTGGGCACACTGAAGTGTGCATGATGCTAGGGCCGGCCGTCTCTAGCCTGTCAAACAGTCATGCGCACTTAGCATGTTCTCCACCCAGGCTGCATTACCTACTGGGTGGATAACATGCCCAGGCCCCCAGTCCCCGTCTGAGTGGTGAATTACGGCACTCAGACCAATCACAACACTGCATTGCAGCGTTGTGATTGGCTCAGGGGAGCCTGTCTGCTTCCTTTTCGGCCGACAGAGGAAAGATGACATGGGACAGAGGGGCGAGGAGGTGTGTATTTTTCTTTCTTTACACTCCCTTACTCCCTCGCCCCCCGCCACGCCAGCTGCCACTGCTATGCAGTCACTTATAGAGTGCTCGTTATCCTGAACAATGCAAGGCAAAAACGACATACATCAAATAAGTACTTTTGCCAGTAAGGCAATATAAATTAAACAACCACAGGTATTGCAGTAATATCTCATACACAATTATAGGTATTGCAGGAGTATCATGTAAGCAGTTCTATGCAATACAGTAATAAACATTTTCTTTCAGGAAGGAATATAGGGCCCATGAGCACCTGCGTTCCTATTAGACATTTTATGGTAATTCAAAACTCCCCCATGCAAGACAAGCTTCTGGCGGCAGTATCACGCCACGCTTTGGGCCTACATCGTGGTTTTACCCTGTAATGGAAAAACGAACAAGCACCTCAAGGTATGTCATGCAGAGAACAGGATGGGAGAGGCGGAACCGCAAAACAACACTGGGCTACCTCGTTTGGTCTCTGTCTTCAGTATACCCAAAGACAGCTGTCCACGAGCACGCTGTGCAGCTGCCGAAACACAGTGCAGCCCCTCTGTGAAGCCTTAGCGAGTGTACTACCACCCTTCACAGCTGCAGGGGGCTGCATTGGCAAGCTCCAGGGTTCTTCATGGGTGAGGTGGCGCAGTCGCCATTCGGCTGCCAAGGCAACCCGTCTCCGCTGAGAGGTAACTTGCTGGTTCTATGTGGATGACTGGTGTAGCACACTTCATAAAAGAGACGCGTTGGTCCCTAACACATGCACCAGCCCTCGTCGGAGTGGGGTGAGCTGTAGGCACCCAAACCACCTGGCTCTCGTGGGTGGGGTGAGGTGGCATGGACGCTGTTCGGCTGCCAAGGCAACCTGTCTCCACTGCGAGACAACTTGCAGGTGGTGCCTTCACTCGATACTGGAAAAGGTGGTTATGAATACAAAGAGCCGCCAAGCAGAGTTTTCACCAAATCCAGCATGGCCCACTGAGCTCAGCGTGATCATTTTGCCCCACAAGGAGCTTGGCTCTCCAAAAGCTCTAATGATTGGAGGGAAGCCTCTGCCGGAATGAAGCAGGTAGCGAGGTTTTTAATGTCCCTGAGACCTCTGTGAAAACGGGGCAAGCCAGAAAGCCCTTGGAGAACACTTGGTGTGGGGCACAAAGGAAGGTAGCAGGCAACAGGCCAGCACATAAGGCATATTAGCAAAATGACGGTTTCTCTTGGCAGCAAGCAGTCCTCTCGCAATGCGCAGATTGTAGAGCCAGCAGTGTCTGGGTACAAGTCCCACGCAGTGTCTGGTTAGACCAAAGTCAGGAAGTGGAAGGCAGCAGGGCAACAAGTAAAAAAGCAGTCGAGTTGAGTCCTTTAAGCAGCCCAACAGTTAGCAGGCAGCAGGGCAACAAGCCAAAAAGCAGTCCAGACGAGTCCTTTAAGCAGCGCAGCAGTCCTTCTAACAGAGGTTCAGTTCCAGATCCAAAAGTGCTCCCTCTACATAGGGTCAGAGGCCCTGTATTTATACTCAGAATTGTCTCTGATCAAGAGGTGACTTCAAAGGAACCCTTAGAAGTGAGCAACAATCCTTATCAACCCAGCCCTGGCTCCAGACATCAGTAGGGGGTAAATCAGCCCTTTGTGAGAGGGCATGACACAACCTATACAAATGTAAAGTGTGAATGACCTCTCAATCTCCAAGCCCAGGGAGACCATCAGTATTCAGATGAATGCAGATGTAACCTCTGTCACATCCAGCCCTTCCTGTGTTGTCGCAGTCTGGAAAGTTTGCACCAAATGTAGCTGTCTCCATAGCTCAGACATTTATTGGAGTCAGGCTGCAAAGCACAAAGAGTCATAAGCACAGATAAATGCCCACTTTCTAAAAGTCTCCATAAGGGCACACCACTCGTGCACCCACCTGTCGCACTGCTGAGTGAGGAATATTTCCTTTTGTTAGGCCACTTCCTCTTAAATTCTCCCATATTTCAACCATTGTATACCAATCATTATTCTAATCCATATTTCATCAATCTTTCTGCACAATTGCATCACTCCGGAGACAGCTTGATTCCACCTTAATTCTTTATTCAAAGTTTCAACTGCCTCCTGCGTGCCCATCCAGACTTTCAACAGTGACATGTAAAGGAACAATCATATTTCAGAATGGGCTCATTTCATTACACCCAATGCATTTCGAGCACAGAGGCTCTTCGTCAGGGGTCATTGAAACAAATAAAAAATAAAAAGGACAGCTCAATTGACTGCTCAATTGTAACTTACAGTTAACCAAAAATGCTTTGACACACCCAATGCCCCTCCCTCAACTACCCCCTAAAAATCCTTGTGCATTAACTCAATACTGATCCTGTCCTCTGCTTGCTCAACCCCACCTGACTGAAAAAAAATATATATAACTCCATTTGCCACCCAAAACAACACTTATGCTCCAAAGGTACACCAACACCCAATACCCCCACTCTCACCTGAACTAATGTTAAAACTAAATAAATGCATCATCACCCATTGTTTCCACCCTCATCAACCCACTACCCACCCCTATCAAGCCACTAAAACCCATAACACGAATCTGCTTCCAAAACCCTGTCCCACTACTTACTCAGCACCACCATCCTCAAAATACATCCGTGACCTTAAACACATAAACTCAAGTGCATCACCCGATCTGCCCATGTTCCCCTGAATTCACTCTTAACACAACACCACCTTCCATTCAAATTCACCTTCCCCATAGCCCATACCCGTTCCCCCTCAATAAATTACCTATAAGCGCTCAAACTGACAGCCTGACATTCCCATTTCCCTTCGTCTTCTTTGAATCTTATGTTTCCTCTTCCTCTGCCTATCGGACCATTACTTAAAGTGTGCTCGTCCACATGTGTCCAATCACCTCTAATAACTCACTAAATTAACCCAGACCCCATGCTCTGGTCCTCCTATGACTGTGCCTCTTTAAATAAAGAAAATTTAAACTCAAATTCCCACAATCCACTATCCTGACACCAACAAAAGAAAAAACCATGTTCACATAATCCACCCCACACCTATCAAATCCAAATCAAAATGTTATCTGTGAAAATGAACTGTAAATGTAAAAACACAATATTCTCCCCACACATCAAAAGACCCATGTCGAAATCAAAAGCATAATGATGACTGTGCATAAAATGCAACTTCCATAACCCCCATATTGAATACAAAATCCGTAAGTGATCCACTGCAACTGTAGTTACATAAAATGAAAACCTTTCGACCAATCAGAATGCAACTGCCTCATTTTATCAGATGCTGCTGTTCTCATCAGAAATATTCCTCACTCAGCAGTGCGACAGGCGGGTGCACGAGTGGTGTGCCCTTATGGAGATTATATGACGAGCTGGGACTTGGGACGGTTCCCAGCACCTGTTTGCACGCATTAACAGAAAACAGTTGTAACACAGGATTATTCATTCATTCATTCATTTGTACTTTATTGTTTGATTAATTAAAATTTTACAATATATAAACAATAGTTCCTATTATAAAATCCAGTTTTAAAAAGGGAGAAAAAAGGTAATTAAAACATGATTAAACGTAATAATCTTTCGTATTATAAAATATGTTGGACTTAATGTTCATGATACTATTTACATATTATATTCATCCTACATTACATTCTATTTGATTTTGGCAGTCTAACTTTGCTCTCAATAGCATTAAAAACTTTACAAATGCTGAGGTTAATATTATATCATCAGTATGAAGACATCTTATCAATGCTTGTCTGCAACTCTGTATTCCTCGAGCATTAAAATGTCTCCTAAGTATAGATATTCTTTCAAGTTTCAATTTCGGACATACACAAAGCAGGTGAATAATGTTCTCTTCTCCAAGTTTACATAAGCGGCAAGCCGTCCGTTCCTCTGTTCTTAGCCATGGCATTTGGTGACATGAGCCTGGAAATACTCCAAAACAAGCTTTTTTAAATATTTGTTTGTGCTTCAAGGACCATGGGATTTCAAGATACGGTTGAATTTTCACCTTGGTATAACCGTTCATTAGAGGCCATGCATGTTTTCTTTTGCAAAAGAGTCTTTGTCCAAAAGAAGTGATAGGTGTTTTGTTGTATTATTGATGGCTTTTTTAAATGAATTTATGGTTATTGTCATTTCCCAGATCGAATTAGCTGAGTATTCATCTAATGAAGCATGTAGATATTTCCAGGCCTGGGCTTTCCAGTTTGTGTTTATTTCCTGCCACAGTAGTTTGGACATTTGATTTACAGTATCCATTTTTATTCTTTTCCACACTTTTATAAATTGGCCTTTTTGCGCGAGTAGTTGGTTAGTTAACCCAAATTCCATTCGTATCTGTGCAGGCGATGCATTATGTGGCAAGTAAAAGAGGGTTTTAAAAAATTTATAACAGCATTATTAATTGTTACTGAGTCTTTTCCAAACAATGCTTCGCTGCCATACATTAAGGTGGGCAAGAGTTTTGCTGATGTTACTTTTAGAAATGGTCGGTAACTCAGCCCTCCTACGGATTTCTGTAAGGTTCTAAAAGCAGATAACAATATATTTGCTTTCCGTTGCATATCGATATTATGTGGTTGAAATGTTCCTTTGTCATCAAATAATACTCCCAAGTATCTATATGTTTTTACTTGTTCTAGTTGCGAGTTGTCCAGGATCCATTTATACTTGTGTTTTGTCCTTAAATTTTTGTTAACCCCCATGATTTTTGTCTTTGTTTCTTGATAACGATTCCGTTTTCTTTAGAGTATCTTGATATCCTGTTTATCAGGCGTTGCAGTCCGACCTTTGTTTGGCTAAGTAAGATAACATCATCTGCGTATAGCAGGTTTGATATCGGAGTATTAGCTAATTTGGGCGGATAGGCGTTCACCTCGTCCAATGCTTGCGTTAGATCTGCTAAAAACAAATTAAAAAGTAGTGGGGCCAGTACACACCCTTGCTTTAGGCCTAAAGCGGTTGGAATTTCTTTTGTTACAGACGATCCATCTCCCATCCGGACTCTGCCCCAAGTGTCAGAGTAGAGGAGTTGAATTGGTGTTAAGAGGGAGAGTGGTATACCTTGTTCAATCAGCTTTTACCACAAGAGATTTCTATGAACACAATTGAAAGCCGACTTAAAATCCACAAAGCACAAATGCAGGGGTTGTTTCTTTGTGATATATTTATCCATTAACACTGATAGCACAAGCATGTTTGTTGTAGTGCCTAAGCCTTGTATAAATCCTGTTTGATTTGGGGGATTATCTGTTTATCCTTTCCCATTCCGTTAGATTTGATAATAACACACCTGCAAATAGTTCAGCATCAGTATCTTGAAGCGTGATTAGTCGATAATTTTCTGGCTGGGTCCAATCTCCTTTTTTATATATTGGAGCTATCAATGAGCCCTTCCAGGTTTCTGGTATTGTAGATGTCCTAACAATTTCCTTAAATACTTTTGTAAGGTAACCTGACCATAGACCGGGATCTTCCTTAAAGAGTGCAAACGGTACACCGTTTGGGCCGGGCGAGCCATTTTTTTGTTTCCGTATTAATTCGCATAATTGTTTGTTTGTTATGTTGATTTCTTGATTCAAGTCATTCCTTGATGTATCAGTCATATTCCCACTAACATTCAGCTGATTTGTTTCCCAACCAGAATTTAGATGTGTTGACAGGAATCTGATCCAATCTTTCTCACTTAAAGAAGATGTTACACCTGTTTAATTAGGTTGTGCTAAACCATTTATCAATTTCCAGAATTCCCTAGAGTTCGATTGATTGCTATAAAAGAGCACTTTGGTCCAGAGGTCATGTTTTACTTGATTCCTTTCATTCCACAATAACTTCTGCAAGTTGTGGTTAATCTTTTTAAGTTAGAACACAAGTCCAGATCTTTAGGGTGCTTTTTTATCTGTCTCCTAAGATGGTTACGTGTTCTTCTCATAATCCTCGTTGTTAACGATAAATTAGTTTTATTCCTTCTTCCTAGTTGTGTCTTTTGATTTTTCTTATGGTAAGGTTTTAACTCATAGGCTTTGACTAGTTTTTGTATAAAATCCACCCATTGTTCCATCGCAGATAAAGTTTTATCTTCAAAACATTCTCTTACCAAATTATGGGCCAATTTGTTAGTATCTTCTTTAGAGTGTTCTTTCCAGATTAGTTTTCTGTAATTTACTGTTCCCGTCTGGCCAGGTATGGTTTCATATGGAGTATGCTTATTAACATATAGATTTGTAAAGAGTATTTGCTGACTATGGTCACTCTCAGACACTTTTCCAATGGAGAAAGAAGTCACATTGCTAAAGATATTCAAAGATACTATCGTGTAATCGATTCTTGATTTATGATTTTGTGATTGAAATGTCCATGCTGGTGGTGAGTCTTGGGGTAGCCTCCCATTTAAAATTCTTAATCCCATTGCTTCTATATCTTTAACGAAGCTTATACCTAATTGGCTTTGGATGGGATTCACTGCAATAGATAGTGTTTGATGTGGGATTGCCCAAAGATAATCCTTTTGTTGGATTATGTCATCTCTTAAATAGGGCACAAGCAAGTTTAAATTAAAATCCCCTGAGATAATATATTCTGTGAATGGGTCCTCCATCATTTGCTGTGATAGAAAGGTAATGAGGGTAGTGCACATATTACTTCTTGAGCTTGCTGTAGGATGTATGTATATATTTATTATTAATAAGATTTTTAATTGATTATTTTCCCTATACCGTAGCTTTACTATTAGTAAGTTTGGATTATTCATAAAAACTTGTTCATGGTCCACTCTCAATTCTATGGCAATAAATGTGGCCAGGCCCCCACTGGGGCGTCCGCATTTGTTCTGTTTAATTGCTGACTCAAAATATCCTTTATATCCCTCGAGCATTACGGGGTTAATGGACCACGTTTCCTGTAAGAGAATAACCTGATAGTGGTTTGTCATTGAGTTTAAGTGAGCATTGTTTAATTTTTTACGTAGCCCATTTATATTCCATGAACATAGTTTTAATGTTTCACTATCTTTATTTGTTTTTCCTGTTGTCTTTCTTGTTTTATTCTGTCATTGCGTATTTGTACCATGAAGAGCCAAACTAATCCATTTTTCATTTAATCTAGTCGGCTTTTCTATTTTAATTGGATTAATTGTCAAATCGAGTGATATATCTGTTTTTCCAATAGGATTTTTTAATACTGAAAAACCCGCTGGCTTGTTTTATTTTGTTGCTGGTTGTTCGGGGATACAGATAAGGCAAATGGTTTTTGATAGACTATTGGCTGTGGCCTACTAATTTTTATTCCCCAGCTGAGAAAGGTTTCCTTTGCATTTATTATTAGTTCAGTTACAAGAGTGAAATCCAAAGTTACCAATGTCATTTCTTGGCTGCTGTCTGGGTTTGAAAGGAATTCAATAGATTCAATATTTTCACTGGAAACTTTTTCTAATGATTGGATAGATTTAAAGAGGTGGAGGATATTTCCTCTATTTAGTATATCATGGCTGCCTGTAGAGCAATATTCAGGTGTAAAGATCAGTTGAGGTTTATCACATATTGCTGTTTTGTCACTTCCCACCCATATAGTGGGTACGTGATCATAATTTATAGGCTGCCGAAACTCCTTGATATGTCCCAGTATGTCATTTTGGGTCATATTTGTTTGTCTTTGAAGGTATTGGGGACTTTGTTGCACACTTTGATTTGCGTTTTGGTGTGCTTGGATTGGTCTTTGTGTTGTTGAGGTGAGTTGTCCTTCCACACCCTCATTCCTTGGTTCCTTAGCTTTTACAGTTATAGGTAGGGTCTTTGATATTTCCATCTTTTCCCATACACTTTGGTTTAAGTTTTGTTGAACCTGTATTGTTCTTTGTATTGTTGGTGGAGTATGTCTTTCTTCCTCATTATTCCATGCCTCCTTAACTTTTACATTTGTGGTAGGGATCTTTAGTTTTTCCCTTTTTTCCACCTGTACCTGTATTGTTCTTTGTATTGTTGGTAGGGAATGTCTTTCTACTTTCTCATTCCACACCTCCTTAACTTTTACATTTGTAGGAAGGATTTTTAATTTTTCCGACTTTTCCAGTAGTACTGCTTTTTTATCCGTTATAGTCTTCTCCATTACTCCATGATTTCCAGGCGACCCCCTATCTATCCCATCTATCTCTAACTCGTTAGAATTTCCTCCAGTTATGTTTGTTACACTGTGTATACCATTTTGCATTTGTGAGTCATTTCTTTGTTCCTTAGAATTTTTTTCCCTATTACCTTTGTTGAATAAGGCAAAATACTTCATACTTTTTCCATTGGTTGAAGAGTTCTGTTCCCCATTTAGTTCTTTAACTTGATTTTCCATAATGTCTTTATTTTGTTTTGTGTCATCATCGCCCATTACATTAGGCTGTGTTTCTTGACCTTGTATTGAAATTACTAAACTACGTTTGGCCTTATTTCTTGCTTTACGCAATTTTTTCTTATGTTTCTTTGACAAACAGAACATTGGAGATTCCGCTTCCTTGACCTCCTGATCTTTGATGGTTTCTTCTATGATTAGACCCACCGAACTTTTTACATCATTTGTTATTCTTCTTTCTTGTTGTTGGTTCTGACCTACTATCGTTATTCTGTTATCCATGGTAGCCATTACTAAACTACGTTTGGCCTTATTTATTGCTTTGCGCAATTTTTTCTAAATTTTCTTTGTCAAACTGAACGTTGGAGATTCAGCTTCCTTAACCTCCTGCTCTTTGGTGGTTTCTTCTATACATAGGTCGACCAATTTTTTTGCATCATTTGACGTCCTTCCTTCTTGTCGTTGGTTTTGGCCTGCTAACGTTGTTAAATTATCCGTGGTAGCCATTTCCCTTGTAACAATTTGTTGGTCAACATCACTTTTCTGTTTTGTCTCGTTATTTGGGCCGGTGTCGTTAGTTGTTCTATTTACCCCTTGTACCTTATGTTTTCCATTTTGCAGACTTAATTTTACATCTTTAAGTATTGTAGTCGTTGCATCTGGTATTGTTATTAATTTGTTTATTATTGGGGCACATGTACAATCAATGTATGTCGCAGAAGCCTGCGATTGTGCTCTTTTTATCAGGCTATTCAACTGGGCCAATTTCTGATCTATACCAGCTACCGCGTTTGCCATCACGTTGAGTAAATCAATTTGAATCTCCATTTTATTTGATTGAAATGTCAGAGCTTCTAGTGTCATTGAAGATGTTCGATAAAAGATGTCCCATATTGACCCTAGATCCTGCTTGCCTGTGGTTGTACAATTCAGATTTTGCTGGCAATCGTAATCAGATTGGGTTAAATTATCAGTATCAACTTGAGGGTTTGGTTGAATTTCCTCTACTTTTTTTGTATTACAGAAGGATTTTTTGTTATTCCAGGTAATCCTGTCGCTCGGAGTACTACAGAGCTGTATATCATCCTCTTTTATTCCTAATTCTCCTTTATTTCCTCTATAGCCATCGGGTTCAAACGTATTATAATAATAGAGAATGCTATTCTCCATATCCAGTCTTTTTTCTGGAACTATACCCCAGATGGCATTACTACTAGTTGCGCTGGGTTGTGCTACCTGTGTTCCAGCTACTAATACTTCTTGAGTCACCTGCTTGGCCAAAGGCAGTGGTGAGTTAGACTCAGTCCCAATCTTACTTTTGTTCTTCTTAATGACTACTTTAACCTCCAGGGGTGGAGGGACCCTTGCAGTCCACATTTGCTGAGATTTTTCTAGTGCATCCATATTGTTTTGGTCCCCTTGCATTGTAGGCACTATGCTAAGCATTTCGAGATCTGTGATATGCCCCTCTGTTGTATCTGAATTTTCTGTTTCTAAAGGATGTGTACACTTGTTCAGCCTTTGTGCATCTAGAACTTGACCGGCAACTTGTATATTGTTATTTGGTTTGATTGGCGTTTGAAGGTTGGCTGCTTCTGTTACTGTTTGCATTGTCATGATAGCTTTAAGTGGATCCTTCATAAAATCAAACTTGTGTGTAATTTTCATGGGCTTTTCGAACATCCGTGCAATAGGTGAAATTAAAGATTGATTCCCTCCAGCAGCATTTACTTTTACTTTTTTCGGTGCTTTTGACGCCTGCACTTTCCTTATTCTTCTTATGGGAGGGCCAGAGGCTCTTTTTTTGAGCGCATACTGCCACTACTGCCACTACTAAGCTCCACTGCTTTTCAACTATTTTAACATGGCTCGTTGAGTCGTTTCAATCCTTCAGTCCTTCAAGCTTATTCAGTGAATGTCCAGACCAGATAGTGATGTGTAAGGGCTTCTCTCTTCCACACTTTCGGCACAAGCACAACTCTCACCCTACAAGCAAAGGTAGTCGTCCACTTGAGACCAGGACCAGAACCTGGGACCTGGGACCGCAGCAGTGATCCTGCACCTGGGCAGTGGGGCCGAGAAAAGAGTGTAATACGTTATGGCCCTTATATTAGTACTGCTCGATCCACTGGGGGGGGGTTCTGGCAAAGACGCTCAATAGTTGGCGTTGTTGGGAGCGGGCAGCACTGGTTCCAGCAGCGAGAGCGGGGGGTGCCACAAACCGCACCCGGTAGAACCGGGCCGTCTCCGCGACACCTGAAGCCAGCACTCTCAAAAAGCTGAACTTCAATTACACTCCCGCTCAGCCCGCTAACCCACTTCTTGCTTTCAGCTCTCTTTCTCTTCCAGTTCTCAGTCCCCCCCCTTCGCCACCGTAACCTTCACTTACATCAACAGAAAGAAGTACGGGGGGATACTCCTAATGCCACTCACCGTTAGCCGCAAGCCGCAAACCGCAAGCCGCCAGCCGCCAGCTCCCTCCAAACACGGCTGGCGCAGCTCCACTCTGACAAATGGCAGCCAAGCGGTGGAAGCAAAACAAAACGTGGAATGGGCAGGGTGCTGTGTAGGTGAAGGGTAGGACATGTGCCTTGATTGTGTGGCATGTCCTGGTTGTGACAAACAGACTTTTTGGTTTCTCACTGCTGTGAGGTCTGCTCCTCTCATAGGTTTGTACTGGGAATTCCCTGATAGGTGTTCAGTGTTAATTTCTGCTTTGAATGGAGGACCGTTGCCATGTTTGGTATGTTTGGAATAGTAGTGATAAATCCTACTTATCTGTAAAGGTGGATTTTCATTACTATTTTAGAAAGTGGGCATTTCTGTGTGCTTGTGACTTTGTGTGCTTTGTAGCCTGACTCCAATCAACGTCTGGCTTAAACAGACAGAGGCCAGTTTGTGCATTCACTCTAGAAAGTCAAACAAAGGGGGTTGAGGTGTCCCCTGCATATCCTGATGGCCCATCACCCGGCTGATGGGCCTTTCTGAGCTAGAGTGGTGGAAGGAGTTGTCACTGACACCTGAATGGGGCTGTGCTGTCCTCTCACAGTGCTGTCTCCACCCCCCTGTAGTGTGTCTGGAACCATGTCTGGGGATTGAATGGAGGTGTTGTGCACTTCTAAAGTTTGTTTGAAGTTACCTCCACATCAAAGACATTTTGAGTATAAGTACAGGGGCTCTGACCCCATGATTTTGGACACTGCGTGGGGCTTGTAACCAGACACTGCTGGCTCTACATGCTGCATCTTGCCAGGTGACTATTGTGCTGCCAGGAGGAACTGCCATCGGGACTGCCTGCTTTGTTGTGTGGCCTGCTGTCTGCTGGGCTGCAGGAGGGGCTACAACTTTGCACTGCCCTATCTGCTGGCCTGATGTCTGTTTCCCTGCTCTAGTGCCCCAAGTGACTCCAAGGAGCCCAGCGTGCGGTGAGCACTGTGTCTGCTCCTTGCTTTGGAAACCTGCTAAAAACATGAAGACGGCTGTGGGACTTGTGAGTCCAGCCTCTCGAGTAACAGCAGTTAACTCGTGGAGAGCGCTTCATTTTGGCCTGTGATTTGTCCTAGCATTTGTCCAGGCCAAATCACAGGCCAAAATTAAGCACTTCAACCTCAACGAGGTTGAGGTGCTTAATTTTCACCCAGTACCGCCAGCTCTGCACTTTGGATTTTTCCCTGCCCCCTTCGTGCAGGGGGGAGTGTGCCTCATAACCAGCGCTTGGTGTGGGCCCTTCATTTTGGGGTGGCCAATGTGTGATGAGAGTTCTTTGCATTGAGAAGGGCATGTGTGGAAGCCCATTGGGGCTCACCCAACGCCGCGCACCCTAAGATAGGGAGCCACAGCAGCGCCAGGAGAAGCCGCCATCCTCAGGCACAGACCGAAAGTGGAGCAGAGGAACTCCGCTGACATTGTGGAGTGCGCGCAGCCAGCCCGCTCTGTGAAAACGCACCAGCCGTCGCCTCCCAGGAACCTCAGTAGAGGGTGCTTGGTCCAGTCCTTCACTTTCTTGGAGTTGCGCCCCCTCGGGGTGTGAGGATTACTCCCCAGCTCAGTGGAGAATCTTGGGGGGAGTTGTCCAGCCATCCTACACAACAGCGTGGGTGGCTCAGTTCTTTGCTGGTCAGCTATGCTGACTTGCAGTTGCTCTGTGCATTCACGGTAGCTGCTTTTGCATTGTCTTACATGCGGGGGACCCAGCAAGGTTCCCTGCAGGATTAGGTGGTGTGTGCCCCCCCACCCCCATGTTGGCACATACCTTGGGGGATACCTGTCTGCCATGGTGATAGCAAGACAGGGTAAAAGCCCTCGACGGAGGTCCAGATTCTGTGGATTTCATAAATGACTGTATTGAAGGTAATATAGGTGCTACTATGCCTTTGTTTGGTGCCTCAATTACCCCATAACCATTACTAGGAGTGTAGGTGTGCTGCACCTCATGGGTTCATGACAATACTTGGTGATTTATGTATTTTGTTCATTACATGCTGCATTTTCATGTCCTGATGTTATATGTGTCGTTGGTGACTTTTGCATTGACAGAATAATGAGTATTATTTCAGGATGTACATTATATGTGCTGTAATGATGTTTCATGACGTATGCAACATGTAAGTCTTTATCTTATTGCACTAACTGTGATGCTATGACAATTGCCAAGTTGGCAAAGTGATTATTGGCTTATGTGATTGGGGTCTGATTTATATGCAATAAAGAAAGGCATTTTTATATATAATCCTGTGTGGAGTCTCTTTTGTAGTGTATTAATTGCGTCACTGGTGTGTGTGTGTGTTGCACAAATGCTTTACACATTTCCTCTGGGATAAGCCTGACTGCTCCTGCCAAGGTACCAAGAGTGTGAGCAGGGGTTAACTTGGGTGTGTAACTCCCTTACCCTGACTAGAATAGTGGGTTCTGCTTGGCTTAGGTGCATACCCTAGCCGACCAGAAACCCCATTTCTAACAATATTTTAACAAGATATCTCAGCGTTATTGTTTGGAAATCTGGAGCTCACACCACCCCAATCTTATTGACCAAGCTACACCCCTGCCCAGGATGTGTCATTAGGGCCAGAGCTGCCAACTGTGGAACTGGGGAACCAGGTTCAAGTCTCAGCGTTGGCTCAACATCCGATGATTCTGGGCAAATTACTTAATCTCCCCATGTCGATTAACAATTAATGTGACTTTGTGTAATGTAACAGGTGCTCTGGTAAAGCACTAGACCTTCAGGGTGAGTTTGTGCTATATTTAACAAGCATTTTCAATGCAATAGCTCTCGTATTTGGGGGAATTAGAGCTTTTGGCGTTGTAAATGATAATGTTTTCATCTATGTGTTTTTATTTGGAGTGGATGTGGAGTTGGGTGGAATTATGTGGATTACAGTGGAATTGCTAGTTGTGTAATTTATTTCGTGTGGTGGAAATGTGCGATGTGCAATGTATTTTTGTAGTGGAATTATGTGGTATGGTAAGGGCCACTGGAATTATGAGGCAGGAGAGGGACAAATTATGTGACAGGGTTGATTAAATTATGTGGTAAGAAAAGGCTAATTGTGCGGCGTGATGCAGCATATTTTCTAATAGTTTTACTTTATTATTTTGTCCTTTTTACACGTGTTAATACTGTCTGGGTCATAAGTTGCAACTTATTAGTACCAGTTTAGCACGCAAACATAGCTATAAGCAACAGAAATGTAATGAGTCAGACTTTTAAATGGCATTTTACCCAGTGCTACTGGGGTCAGGTATTGTGTATTATTCTTTGATTGCCATATGTCTGTATTGTTTGTAATGGTGTATTACGCAAGTATTTAATGAACAGTTTTTTTTTTTTAAAAACAATAAAAAATAAAATGAAATGGCATTTTACTGCATGGGAACATGTGCTGCTGCGATTTTAGTAACTTTTGAACCGTTTGAGCTAGAAACTAATTTTTTTTAATCAAAATCTGCAGATTACGCAGCAGATGATGGATTATGGGGCAAATGCAGCAGATTCATAATTATGCGAAAAAACGCACTGACTGCACAATTGCATAATACCAGTGGCCCTGGGTATCGTGAATAGATAGTGTTGAGAGCTGCCCAGAATAGATAGAAAGGAAGATAGAAAGGGCTAGGTAGTTTGTTGAAGAAGTAGTAAATGAACTAGAGACAGGAGCAGAAATTGTGTGAGAAAGAGACAAAGAAGGGGGGAGTAGGCTCCAGATGCCTAAAGAGGGAGCATTTGTGTACGCAGAAGATACCCTAAGAAGAAAAATGGGCGTGTTTTTGAGGGATGGAAACCTTGAAAGTGTTTGGGAAAGAAATTGTGTTTGAAGAGTTAAAGTGAACCATATGAGAGAAGTGGGAAGAGTGTGTGAGAGGGTGAGAGAGAGGGGTGGAAGAGTACGAGAGAGAGAGATAGATGGCTGGCAGAGAGATTGCCAAACATGTAACGGAGAAGTAAATGTCTATAATAAATCAGCAAGAAACACATACACCCAACACAGTTAGCCAGCTCATAATGTGAGTACCCATCGAATCCTGGACCCCACAAGCACTGCACACGATGCAACAGTACCCAACAACAAAATACTCATTTTCCAGACACCCCTGGAGCTGCAACAAAAACATCGGTGATACAGTATAAAGCATGCAGGAATTAAAACACCTTCACAAAGAGCAGCAAAGTACGCCAAGTACACCACACATGTATGGAATGCTAAGGCACCTTGATAAGTGACTGATTCCTCCAGTAGGGGCATTTCCTCGTGGACCGATGAGCTTTTTTTACACCTCCATCACACTGCTTTAAGTGCCGAGAATCCTTATTACTTGGCTCTCTGCCAGGCATCTGCATTATACCAAGTTTCAGCAAGGTGTCTCGGGCGTAAAGGGGGTTAGCAAGGCACCAGAGGATACAGAAGAGACATCAAGGTAACAGCTGGTCAAGGAGGGGATAACAAATGTGCCTGGGGAATAACCAAGGTGCCCTTGGGATGCGTAGGAGGGGATATTAAGCTTCCCTCAGATTGCAGAAGGAATACCAAAGTGCACGTGGGACTTCGAAGGGGCAGCAAGAAGCCTTTAGGGCCCAGATAAAAGTGCCTTCAGAAGGCAATTGTGACATAATAAGGCATCAGGATGTTACCAGGATGCACTAGTGACTGCAGGATGCCTGGGCACAGTATATACCCTAAGGTGCCTTCAGGACAAGGAGAGGCTAATAAAGAGCCCGCAGAGTGCCCCTCAGGATCCGAGGAGATCCTAGCACGCAATAGTGGGTACAATGAGATCTCACATCAGGAACCCTCGTGGCGCAGCAGGGACCCTGAGGTGCACTCGGGATGCAGGGACCACAACAAAATGCCCCAGGGATGCACTCAAAAGCCGATGTACCCGCAAGTGGGGTATGGATCAGTCATATGGGAAGGGTTAGGTGACGTGGCCTCCTGTCCAGCACTGTTTTCTGGCGCCCTTCTCAGCTGGAACGTGCATGGTGAGCTCTTGTCGCCCTGGGTGCCAGACTGCAGCCTTCCCACTCCCCAGCAGCCGTTGCTTGTGCACAGAGGCCCTCTCCGCCAGCGAGGAGGCAGCTCACATGACGGAATGCAGCGGAGCCAGGCCAATGCGCATGCGCAACACCAGGGGGATCATAGGGGCACATGCATCAAGGTAGGCTTTTGCGATTCCTTAATTGCGATTATTAAGGAATCGCAATTAAGGAATCGCAAAAGCCTATGCATGTAGGAATCGCTATAAAAATAGCGATTCCTAAACATTCCTTAATTGCGACTCGCAAATTGCGACTCGCAATTAAGGAATGCCGTCCCATTCATTCCTATGGGCCTACAGGCCCATAGGAATGAATTGGAGATTGCATGCGCAATTTGCGAGTACCAGTAGGTACTCGCAAATTGCTCATGCAATTTCAGGGTGCAAGGGTGTCAAAATGACACCCTGTTGCACCCCTGAAATTGCGATGTGCACCCATGTTGTGCACACACATGCCCCAAGGGCATGTGTGTGTGTAACCTAAAACTTTAAAAATGCATTTTAGTGCATTTTTCAAAGTTTTGCAAATTACAGACAAGTTTGATTTGTCTGTAATTTGCGGTCCCAAATAGCGAAATCGCTATTTAAAAGTGCTTCTAGCATTGCATTTAAGGAATCGCAAATTGCGATTCCTTAAATGCAATCGCAATTTAGGAATTCGCAAATAATTGCGAATTCTTAAATTGCGCATAGGAAACACTTTCATGCATCTCCAAAGGCCAATTTGCGATCGCAAACGGCCGATTTTTGCGAATCGCACCGTTTGCGATCGCAAAAACCTTTGATGCATGTGCCCCTTAGAGCACTAGAGAAAGAGAGGATGTGCAACTACAAACACAAACAAGCATTTGCAATGCAATAGGTCTCCAATTTACGCTAGACCTATTGCATTGCAAATGTTTGGCAACTTGGCATCACGGACAACGGGAGGGAGGGCGGGGGGAGAAGGCACGGAAATCGGTAGAGAGGGAGGGAGGGCGGGGGAAAGTCACGGACAACGGGAGGGCGGGCGAGCGGGCGGGTGGGGGAGGAGAGGAGAAGGCACGGGCAACCGGAGGGAGGGCGGGGAGGGCAAAAGAAGGCACGGACAACGGGAGGGAGGGTGCACCACACATTTACCTGGTCCGTCTCCTGCGGCGGGCTCCGGCTCCAAAAGAAAATAGTACACGCCCTGTGTAACAACCAAGTAAAGGGGCCAGTAGCCATGGGAGGATACAAAATCTTTCCAGCGCTAATTGGTACGCGGAAACTATCGGCACATCGGAAGAGTGCTTAACGTGGACGCCTTGATCCCCGGTCCCATGAGGAAACTTTTGGAATGCCAAACTTGTGCATCCAATCACCAAATAGAAGGTAATAATCAATTGTAGGACCGACTGCTCAGCGGTACCTTTTTAACCATAATCACCTATCCCCTCATGCCTCTTCGGGTGGAGTTGGGCGAAATTTAAAACCACCTGGATCCAATACACTAAGGATCCATATCGATGATCGGTCTACCACTCCTGAATTGAAAAAAGGATATCTAAGAAATATTTTGGCGACCTTACATTATTAAGGGTGTTTATTCTATCACAATGGCCGATTCGCCAATTAAGCTAGCATGAACGGCTCATCTCAGTGAATGTCACCTCGATTTTAGAGGTTGTTCAAAAAAGAGGGGAAATATACACTTTGTCCTGAAGAAGGTGGTCATATTCTTCTGGGGTACCACCGAAACGCGTCGACGCTTGTGCTTGTGGGGTTACATCCAAGGAACGAATAGTATTGACTGAAAAAAATCAAATGTTGCCAATACTGTCACTGATTCTTTTGGAATAACCATTGCCAATGACAAATTCTTGTCTGAAATTTTTATCTCTCTTTGATAATTTTTAATGGGTTTTAATATTTTGTATAATTATTTGATATATTATCAATTTTTTATTATTGTTGAAAATTATGCAATGTACATTCTGATGATGTTTTAATTAAAATGTTTATATATATATACATTCCTTGGTTTTTTCCTTTTCTAGACTTGTGAAATTGTATGGTGCGATTGTTTGTATGAATAATACACATACGGATTAGTTATCTTATCTCCAAGAGCAGTTGTTTTTTGAATATAGGATACAAATGACGACATGGCTGCACTAACGAGGGACAAACAAGCCTCATAATGAATCAGAAGACAGCATTTACAAAGGACAAACACACAAGCTAATGAACAATAAGGGCGGGGGAGTGGGCGGGGCTTCTCTCCGTACTGAACTACCACAGCTCTTTGCAGAGCAGCGCTTTCGTGCTGGCACGCGCTCGACTTAAAAACTACAGAAAAATGCACTAAGAGGTAAAAACAAAGCCTTAAAATAAGGAAATACAAATAGATACCCGTTTACTGGCTGATTTGTACTAAGTGAAAACAGAAAACCTGGATAAATTGTGGCTTTCCCATGTAAATTGTGGGATATAAAGCAAACATTTTATTTCACCAAAAATCTTTTTTCTTCATTATTGCGTTAAAAAGCACATTCGAATTTGTGAGTTGTCTTCCAGTTGTACAAAACTATCACTTTTAATAAGTACTTTTCAGTGCTGTGCCATAATGTACCCAACTAATGTCAAAGCTTCCACGTTTTAAAGAAGTATACTTTTTTGAATGACATTATCATATTTTATGTGATGTTTGTTATATGATTTACATAGCAAATATTTTCAGGACTCGGCTCGTGCATGGGCACTAAGATCTGAGCCAGACACTTGACTCAGCTCTCCCTGTTCATATAGTTGGCTCGCTCACCTCTAACTTCACTGTGAGAAACGTATTCCATCCTTTCAAAAGGAACACATCCACGCACAAAGTAGTTCCATTCAGTACAAAGGGCTACTATGGTAATGTGTGCTTTTGAGAACACTTATTTTTGCTTTTAGCCAATGTTTTTTTTTAGACTGGCAAGTGACTGGCAGCTATTGGGGAGGAGGGGTGTTAATAAATTCAGCAAAATCCATGATGACAAACAAGGCTGGCCTTTAGCATGGTCGAGCTGGGCCCATGCCCAGGGTGCTGACCATCAAAGGGACGCAGGAGCTGCCTGAAGCAGTCTCCCTCAGAGATGGTTTCAGTGCCTAATTTTGAAAAAAAAAAAACAACATACGTGCCAGGAGGACACCGCAGTTTGCACCATACATTGCCACTGTACTTACACAACTACAAACCATCACACTGAAGTGTGACAATTGAGACTGTTCGAGGCGCCAAAGCTTTAAGAATAGCTTGGGTGGCAGGTATTAGATGTTTTTAATGTATATTGAATTTACAAATAACATTTTTTCTGCTCGTCTTTAAATTACACAAACAGTGCCACCATGTGGCAGCTGTCATGAGTGCAGCTTCAGGCAATTAAGTGCCAGTACTGAGCACCGGAAACCACAGGCTCAAATTAAGCACTGCCTGGCTCTAAAGAAAAGTGTGTTAAGGACTGTTTCTGGGAGCTACTGCAACCATATCTACATGTTATGTGTTTTTCTTCTCCTGGCTCTCCTAACTCTGGTCACCCTCACATTACCATTTTTCCAATACACTGTCAATTAAAGACGGCAGGTGGGAGGAGCGCCATTTTAGTTTCACCCAAGGTGCTATCTGTGCGAAGGCCAACTCTGATGACAAAACAAGCATTGACAAAGGCAACCCAAGGCCTCTTAGCATTGCCAGTACGTATTTTTATTTGCACTGATACTTGCAGTTTTTACCCCTATTATAACATTACGGCCACAAGCTCCAGAATGCAAAGAAAAATACATGGTGATTGGATATGTGAGAGTTCTGTGTGCGCGTGTGCCCCTGTGTGCAGGACAGGGCACGAGTCGGGGGTACACGCGGGTGGACGGCGTCCACCCACTTATTTCACAGGGTGGACGCCGTCCACCCTGCCAAGAAGATGGCCCCAGTGAAAAAGATGCTGAATTCGTCCCGGTGTAATTTCCAAACACCGGGACACTTTTAGCAGCGCCTGCACGTTGTTATCTGCTTTCGATCACAACAAGCAACAACTTGCAGGCACAGACGGGGCTTTCTTATTCTGACTCCTGCTGGGCCCATAACAATGGCCTATTCTGAGGGGTCATCAGGCCTCCTTCTGTTCAAGTCTCCTGGCTGGCAGCAGTCAGGAGCCTCACACCTAGAAGCAAATGCAGCAGATGGGAAACAAAGGCACACACCTGTTAGCACTTCACACATACTTAAGAGAGGCAGCTTTTCACTTTGTTCAGGCTCTGTTTAGGAGATATGCATGCACTGTAAGAATGTCAGCTGTGTCCATCTTTCCCAGTATTTGCACAAAATAAATAGCATTTATATAGCGCATACTACCCCTGAGGAGGTGTTGTAATAATTTAAATATCACTATTTTTTCTTTTAAAGCACTATGGGTAGAGAAAGCTTTACGCTGACAAAAGGCAACATTGGTTTATGTGAAGCTTACAAAAGTGTGAATCTTCTGCCTAAATCATGAGAGTTTGCAAGTATACTCGAAATGTGCTCAAATGTACTCATGATAGACCTGCTAAACATATATGTGAGGGCTTAAGATCTGATGCCACTTCTTGTGATGCCCCTTCCTGTGATGTCACGCGCTGTGATGTCACGTGCCGTGATGTCACTTGCATACTGATTAATTAGGTTAGTCCCCCCCCCCTTCTTTTTTTAGGACTTGTGCCCCGGTGCAGGAGCTGTTCTTTTGGTTTACCTGTGTGTGATGCGTGACTGCGTACGAAAAAGAGGTCAATAGAGAAAAAGAGAACATGTGTAAAATGAATAGAGGCCTCGGGGATGAGGAGGAGGAGAGAGATAAGGAGGTGGGGAGAGAGAGTGAGAGGCAGCCAGGAACACTTCCTGCAGTGCATGCAACTGTCAGTAAGTTTGGCGAGCTGAGCCTCGGCGCTGTTCCTTGAGTACCGCACACTAGCAGCGCCTGCCTCAGCGGGGCATGCGTTGTGGGCAGAATGGCTACTTTTGACGAGGTTTTGAAAGAAGTCGGGGAGTTCGGGAGGTACCAGAAGAGGGTCTTTCTGCTACTGTGCATGACCGGCATAACGTTCGCATTTCTCTTTGTCGGGGTGGTCTTTCTGGGTCAGACTCCGGAGCAGTACTGGTGCCGCAGCCTAGCGGTGGCCGAGCTGAGCAGGCACTGCGGCTGGAGCGCGCAGGAGGAGCTGAACTACACCGTACCCCCGGCGGGGGGCAGTGCAGCGCCCAGCCAGACGGAGGGCAGCTCGGCGCACAGCCACTGCGAGCGCTATGATGACAGCGAGTGGAACCGCACCGCGCTGGGCTGTGGGGGCCCCGGGGCGCCGCTGTCCAACCACAGCGGGGCGCTGCTGCTCCCCTGCCAGGACGGCTGGGTGTACCAGGAGGCGCGCACCACCATTGTCAGCGAGGTAAGAGCCACCAGACGCCACTGCTCCATTACTCAAGCGCTTCAGCGCCCCGCATAGGGGTAGTACGGGCTATATAAATACTGCGATACAATTGCGCAACACCTAAACTTTCAAAAAAGTGACTGGCAGCGGTGGGTAACCTCTCTCCAGCATTTTCACATACATCACTTAACAAACTAACAAAGTGGTATAATCTCACATGACTTGCACTCACATGTCGCACTTTCCCGCCCTCAAAACGGTATGGAAGATGCACACTACTTTACGTAGTTAAATTTTGCAGGTAAATATACTCGTATTCTCTAATATTATAGGAGCTGAGTTCTGAGAGTTTCCCCTGCCCCTCGTGAGTTACTGTGACAGTCATGACTTAAATTTGTATTCATTAATTTATAATGGAATAAGTAGGTCATTAAATCCCAGAATGCAAAGATGAAACCTCGACTGGGCAAGCTTCTCACACATTGAACTTGGACAGAAACCTGTGGCAGTCAAACACTTCCTCAGTTAGTACTGGAAATCTGGCAATTGCACCATGGTTTTTGTATGATGCAAAAGTGTTCCTGCCAATTCCATGCAAGCATTGTTACATCCTGCTTTTATTTTTATTTTTAAAGAAAAACAAAATAGATCTCAAACCCCCCAAAAAAGCTTTGCTATTTAACATGTAGATGGTTGCAATAATATCGAAAATTTCAAGTTGTTTCAAGACAGGTTCCATCTAGACTGCCTTCCTTCACAAAAACTGTGCATTTTCATCTTTGCACGTAAACTGCAGACTGCCGAACACATGCAAAGATGAAAAAATGAGAAACAAACACATTTCTCCTTGTTACTCCTGCTTTAGGGAGCCACAAACCCTCGTCTAAAATTCTTTGTAGATAGGGATTCACATCAAAACCCATAGGTGGTAGCATGGGATCTCCGAACTTGAAGTGGGCTAGCCAACAAATTACCAGAGAGAGCAAAGCAAGAGCTCAGCCAAGGGTCAGCTCTGGCTCTAAGAGCCCTGCCTTAAAAATATTTAGCACCCCAATCATGCAAAAAAGTGTATTCCTTTAAAAGACAGAAGCATTTCATTTTAGTACTTCAGATTGTCTCTCTACATCGAACATTCATTAAAGGTGCAGGTTTTTAAGCTTGCCCTGAGTAAAATTCCTGTCCCACCCTGATGACAATGAAATCAGTGAGCTAAGAAGCAAATCAGTGGCCATGTGCACCCTAAATGTGGGTTTTTAAATTCAACACTATACGGTTTTGCACAGCGCACATCCTGAACTCACGTGTTTGAATGTGTTCTCATGTATGGCAATGAACAGCAAGCATTGGAAATGCAATCGGTCTTGCATTTGTTTGAGTTAGAGCTATTGGCATTGTAAATGGCAATGTCTTTTACCAATGTGTTAGGGTGTGTATGTATGTGGTGTGTAGTGGAATTATGTGGGTTGGATTAATTAGTTGTGTAATTGAGTGGCATGGAATTGTGTGGTGTGGAGTGGATTTGTGTAGTGGAATTATGTGGCATTCTGTGCAAATATGTGGATTGCAATTATGTGGTACTGAGTGTAGTGGAAATATGTGGAGTGGGATTGTGTGTTATGGAGTGTAATTATGGGGAATGGTATTTTGTGTTGGGGAGTGGTATGTAGTGGAGTTTAATTATGTGGTGTGCTGTTGAATGTTGTTGCACAATGTGGAATTGTGTGGTGTGGATTGGATGTATGTGGTGTGTTGTGTAATTGTGTTATGTAGTTTGGTGTTGAATTATGTGGTGTGGATTGGAAATGTGTGGAGTTGACTGGCGTTGTAAATGCAAATGTCTTTTACCTATGTGTTATGGAGTGTAGTGGATGTATGTGGTGTGTAGTGGAATTATGTTGTTGTTTTGGAATTGTTAGTTGTGGAATTGTGTGGCGTGGCATTGTGTGGTGTGGAATGGATTTGTGTAGTGGAATGTGGCATGGTGTGCAGTTGAATGATGTGGATAGTATTTATGGTGTATTCAAGTGTATTGGAGGTATGCTTCGTGGGATCGTGTGTTATGGGGTATAATTATGTGGAATTCGATTTTGTGTTGTGGACTGTTATGTTATGGAGTTTAAATATGTGGTATTCTGTAGAATTTTGTGGTATGATGTGTGATAATGTGGTGTGTATTGGATGTATGTGGTGAGTTATATAATTGTGTTGAATGTAATTATGTGGTTTGCTGTTGAATAATGTGGTGTGGAATGGAAATGTGTTGAAGTGTGTGGCATGGAACTCTGTGGTGTGGAATGAAAATATGCTGATCAAATTTTGTGGCATGGTACAGAGTGTTTTTATGTGGATGGTTACTATGTGGTATAGCTTGCTTTTACGTGGTGTGTAATTATGTGGTAGTGAGTTGAGTGTTATTATGTAGAGTTGAATTATGTAGTGCTGAGTGGTACTATGTGGAGTGTAAATATGCTGGGTGGTGTCGATTTGTGTGTTGGCGGATCTCAGTGACATCAAGCAGTAGGGTGGCATCACCAGTGCAATGGTATTTACAAAAGCACAGAAGCCTGCGGTGAGGCTCTGCCTCTTGAAGCCTCATTTAGACTTCTGCCTAAATAAGTGGTAATACCCAGTATGATGCTTACAGGACCACAATAGGACGTACAGTATTACGAATAATTAGGGTACTCTACACATGGATTAGGAAGAACTTGCTCAAATGACTTTAACTATTAATTTTCCATAGGACCGGAGAGAGCAGTAACATTTTTGCATTTTTGTTACAGAAAGTGTAATATTCTAAGTCAGCAGAATTTGGTGCTATAGCGGTATCCAATTACCCCAGCTTTCCTGCATTTTCCCAGAACTCCACATGAGGGCTCTCTGTGATAGCTGGCCTAGATGTAATACTTGTCTCCACTCGCCTGGGCAACATATACAAGCACTGAGAGAGATACCTGGTGCTGAGGGTACAAGCAGTTGTAGGCAGACCTAGGGTGCACTCCATAATGCAGAAAGCAAGCACAACACACATTCTGAGCTGAATTATTTGCACACAAATGTAATTAACTAGGATAAGTGATGCGTTGAACATGCATTTGATCTGAATATTTTTATAAGCAGTTTCTGCTCTTTGAAAGGCCAACCAAATGCTAAATCCGGGGTATTGTTCTCTCAAGCCACGCCTTGACCCTGGCCTAGTGACCAAACCCCTAGTGTCACAGCTCCCGAATGCACTTTCGTGTCCTAGATAACAGTTCCCAGGCGGTTTTATGTTTGGTGCTGTTTGTGCTGTGTGTTGCACTATGCTGGTCGTGCTGTGAGTACAGACGTTGTTAGTAATTGTGATGGACGACACCGTTAGTGCTTTGTGATGAGCACTGATGTTTGTGCGTTGTGATGCACTGTGGTATTGGTGTTGTTTTATATAAAGGGCTGACTCTGTAGTGTGATGCCGTTTGCTTTTATTGTGTGATGCACAGTATGATTTGGAGTCTATAGTGAACAGTGTTTTTTTAATTATTTGATGCAAAGTACAATGAAATGTTTACTGTTTGTGCTGTGACATGTACATTGGTAGCTGTGGTGGCTGCTGGACAGTGCTGTGTGTGATGGACAGTGTTGTTTGTGTGCTATTTGATACACGACATTAGTAATGAGTGTGTTACACAGTGCAGTAGGGTAGTGTAGGGTGCTCAGTGTAGTTTGTACTCTGTGATTGACAGCATCGTGGGATTGGCTGTGCTGTTTGTACTAAGGGATGCACAGTGCTGTTCGAGCTGTGTGATAAGAAGTGTTGCTTGTTCTCTCCGATGCCTACGCTGTTTGTGATGAATAACACGGTGCATGATTTGTGGTGCTCCGTGTGATTTGTGTAGTGTGATGCATATTGCTGTCTGTGCTCTGTGATGTCCTGTAATAAGATGCACAGTGGATTGTATTGTGTGATGCTTCGTGTTGTGTGTGCTAGACAGTTCTGCTTGTAAGTGATGAGCACAATGTTCCTTGTACAGTGTGATGCTCATTTTCGTGTGTGCTCTGTGACTGGCACAGTTGTAGGATTCTCACTGCTGTTTGTGCTGTGGGACGCCCCGTGCTGTGGTGCCAGTGTCTGGGACGTATCGTGGGCGGTACTGCTTATGCTCTGGCATGTGCCGTGTTGTTTGTACTAGGGATGCACGGTTTTGTTGGTGATTTGTGGTGGATGGTGCTGAGTGGTGCATGCACCACTTTACTTATGGTGTGGCTCACTTTGTTGGTTCTGTCATCCAGTGCATATTGGTGTCTGCGATGGATAGTGTGATGTAAGCATGTGCTGTATGATGTTCAGTTCTGTCTGTGCATCGTGCTTGGGTGCACTCTGCTCTTCATAGAGTGATGCACGATGCAGTGTGTCCTGCGTCGGGCTGTGATGTTGGTGTTGTGTTGAGCAGTGCTGTTTGAGCTGTGTGATGCACAGTACTATTACTGCTCGTGTCATGTTGAACTGTGCACCATACTGTTAGAGTGAAATATATATAGTGTTTCATAGTATAATGGGTAGTGCTGTTTACGCTCTGTGATAGGATAATGTGATAGAAAGAGTAAAGAACAGTTGAGTGCTGTCTGATAGGTAGTGCTGTTTGTGGTGTATGATACACAGTGATGTTGCCGCTTGTACTGGGTGATAGATACGTTGTGCTCTTTGCTGCTTTGTGATAGGTAGTGCTGCTGTGTGCTCATAGATCCCTGAGTGCAGTTTCTTGCCCTCCCTCAAGTTCTTTGAGTGTGTGCTGTTTCTGTCAGTTTCTCTAGGCTTTGGCGAAGGGCTGCACTTTACCTTTCTCTTTTGCACGTCATGCCCATCTCTCTGGTCTCCTCAGATGTCCATCGCTCCAGCGACTTCCAGGCCTCGGATACCCTATACTAACGGTCCCTCAGATCTCTTCAGGTTCCCAGCAGTCCATCTCTTCCGGGCTTTTGATGAGGTGCGCTGAAGCAGCCTGTGAGCAGCACATGGCGCTGAATAAATCATTGATAGATATTGTAAAAACACTTCTGTCCCAAAAACACATAAAATAAAAATAAATTAACACGGATAAGGGGGCGTAGCATCTCCCATTGTGTGGACTCATTGCAGGGAGATGTAAACACAAAGCTATGGTCTGAAACCAACAGCGACCCAAAACACTCGTTTTCTGGCCCAATTTAAAACAAATGTTTAAAAAAGTGCGCCGGAAGTTAGTGAAAATGGCCTGAAGCAAAATTACCCTTGTCAGAGGGCCAGTCGCCATGGGTGTGACAAACACACCAAAAGGAGGGACAAATGGCACCAATTCACCACACGAAAGGCACAGGAAGGAACCTATGAAAGGTGGGCATGGCCATACTCCACATGCGGACTACAGCATGCCTCATAGAGCAGCACATGCGCGCTGACTCTAGACTCGACATAAAAAGGAGGGTCAAAACTACTTGCATAAGGTCCTGGTCAGACTGGCTTAAAGGGCAATCATGGAATCCCCGATGGGCCGGTCAGTCTGAAAAATCAGTGTGTGCCTTTTTTTGACAGTGGGCATGTTTTATGGTCTGATGGGCAGGTTTTAACTCTTTATTTCTTTGATACTGAAACAACTGCTGCCTGAAGCAAGCTCAAATCCATGCAGTCTTCAATATATTGCAAAACACTGATACAAGTAAAGCTTGGGTGACTTGTAGAAGCCACATTTTTTTGGGGAGGTTTCCATAGCCCAACATTGCCCAAAGACATAAGAGCGCTTCACAATAAAAACACACTATGTTACATCTTTTTATTTTTTCTACACAGGGAGATAGGCTGGGATTCATATGATGCTGAGCCACGGTCAGGATGTGAACCTGGTTCCCCGTGGTGCTTAGTTAATAACTGTAGCCACTAGGCCACATCACCCCATGTGGAAAGCTCGGCTCGTTCTGGGCTCGATGTTCCAAGAGGACCCTGAGCTGAGCCACAACCAGGTATCAGGATCGCGATTTCACTGACCCGCCTACCTTAAGCAGTTGTTACTTTTGGCTTTTGTTATTGTGCGGGATTTGGTGTTGTCGTTTCATTTAGTTGGTTGATATGTATGTTTGATTTCGGGATTCGGATATCAACCCACTTTTAATGTATTACGTTTGTGAGTGGAATTTGTAATTTGGTAAATTGATTTGATTGGCAAACTTGTTTGTTTTACCTTGTACTTCCCTGCAGCGGAAAGATGTGGGTAAAGTATATGTGGTAAAGGTGTACATATACATAGAAAGATATAAATAACTTGTTTTCATTGCATTTTCAGTGCCATAGATTTTCTACTTATAAGGACTGAAATTCACATGTGTTACTACTGTCAATATAATGGTAGTAAATGTATCTACCTTGGAAAGATGAAAGGCTGAGATGGCCGTGACCGGATTCAGCCTTCTGATCTCTAGATTACATAGATGTCAGTAGCTATATCTGCCTGTCTAATGTTAAGTGCGAAGGTACTAAAAGGCATTGCTTGCTGCCATAGAGAAACGTTGCATGTGACTATTGCAGTTAAAAGTTGTGTGATTATGGATTGGCTTAAAAGTGTCTTTATCACTGATGAACAGGCCAATAGCAACAATAAGTGTTAACCAGATTGGCACCCATGAACTGCAGCAGAGAGGCTGCAGACCCAGACAGGTGAATTGAGCCGTTTGCGACAGCACAAAAGGTTTTCTAAATGTACAAAAGCCAAATTGCCATTCAGTAACTTGTTACCAAATTGCAGTTTGGGTTTGTGAATCAGTATTTGGAAGGGGTGTGTTTTGGGCATTCGTTCCTAATACCGATTCTCAGTGGTATGTATGACTGTTTTGTGACCCAATTATGGTCGCAAAACGTTTGACAATTTTGAGCTACATAAACAGTACACATTAGATTGAGTCCCTACAACATCACATGTGCAACATGGTTCCAAGTCATATAGCTGGACTGGGGTTTGCCATCTCAACAACACATCCATTCTTCTCAACAATGCATATCTTCCCAACACTCTGTAAACCAGTCATCTAGAAGATGACACACAACACTGCATTAAAGCCAAATACCTGGCACAGATGCCTTCAGACTCAACCGCCACCTCAAGCCAAGCCGGGGATAATTGTGCTCTGCAGCAGAACAAAGCCAACGGTACACTTCTTTATCATGCACATCCGCACACACAATGCTCCACACAGATTCTTAACACAATCTAGCTGGCCACTATCCTATAGAATCCATCACTTAACTATATCTTCAACGCCTCATCAGGGGTAGAAAGCGCTATATAAATACAGTAAAAATACATATTAGCCTTCTTCTGCCTTGATGGCCAGGACTGGACTGGGGTACCAAAAGCAGCGCTGGGAAAAAAGCTCAAACCAGCCCCACCAACCTTCCACTTCCTGCTCTGTCTCTCTCTCTCTCTCCATCCATTCATTCTCTCTCGCTCTCTCTCTCTCTCATTCTCTCCTCGCTCTTTCCCTCCTCCCCTCCTCTCTTGAAGCCCCCTCTGACTGCTGCAGTTATCCTCTGGGAGCTGAGGAATGTGCAGCAGAGGCCCTGGGCGTTTAAGAACCGGCCGCCTCCCAAGGGCTCCAGTCCATCAGGGAAATGCCTGATGGAATAAAAGGCCCGCCCGGCCCCGTTGCTGGCCTCTATCAAGTGTAGCTCACTGTTAAGTAAAACAAAACACACCCAAATAAAGCACAACCACAGAGTGGACATCCAGATTCTAAAAGACCTTCCGGATCATGTGATGCCATATACACATGCGCTTAACATAATATAACATAACATGACATAATATGCATAAGATGTAATGTTGAGCTTCCAAAGCGATTTCAAAAGTTCCAACCGTTTACCACAGACGTAAGGTTGCCACAGACCTGGGGATAGGAACCTGGCGCAAAACACGGACACTGAGATATTTGAACTTGGTTACATTTTCCACA
Organism: Calotriton arnoldi; assembly: GCA_963921515.1. Classification (NCBI taxonomy): domain Eukaryota; kingdom Metazoa; phylum Chordata; class Amphibia; order Caudata; family Salamandridae; genus Calotriton; species Calotriton arnoldi. The sequence continues at coordinate 112,749 of CAWUFW010013093.1, forward strand.
TGCCTCTTATCTGACTGGTAAAGTTTCAAAACGTGATGGATCTTACCCGTCTTTTGCTCCAGAGCCAGGTCGCCATTTTTAAAGTAGTATGCTTATCTATACCAGTTTCCGGTACAAGCAGGGCGAGCGTCATTTCTTTATATTTCAAGGCTCTGCCCAAATGCTTAAAAAGAAAAGTGCATGCTGACTTCTTCACTTGGAATGAAATACTTTTGCCACAGCTTTTTCTATTTAGTAATCTCTCTGAGAGCTTCTTAAATTTATGGTAACCAAATGGTCATTGACACCTGAACTCCATATTTCTCATCCTGAGATTCCTCTGGTAAAATAGTTTAGTCCACTTGATGAGAACCAAGACTGCAACTTTCAAATTGGATCAGATTGTTCATTCAAAGCCCAGGACACAAAGCATGTTGTCTCAATGGCATGCAGTCAATCTTGTCAACCTTCAGTGTTGGACTGGCCTTTCGGGCAGTTTGGCTCTGCCAGATGGGACGGCTTCTAAAGGCCAAGGCGTGGGACATTTGTTTTCGGTCTCCTGGGCGGTGAGGGGATCAACAAAACCAGCCCACACACCTGCCGTTCCATGCTGGCCCATCTGTCAGTGCCAGACCTTCGCTTAGTACTGGTGTCTTGTTTGACATGCGGTGTAGTGATTTTGAAACAAGGGTGAGGGTTCTACTTTACCAAACTGCATTCCCCTTGCATCTCAAACCTCAATAGGAGACACAAGACCCTCGCCAATCTGAATGACGTCAGTGCAGCATATGTTAATCGATTTTGGTTCCTGAATAGGAGGACGGACCACCATCCGTGATGCATAGGCAACTTCTATACGTGGCATCTGAGAGGAAATAATGAATAGTCCATTAGGTGTTTTACGGGTCTATTTGAATATTGTCTTTTGTCCATCTTTACTTTCTACCTTCGGAGCGGAAATTACATTTTTGCTCGGCTCTACCTCCTGATTTAGGGAGGCATAATAAATAGTAGTTGTTAGAACTGGGGGTCTCTAGTTGGCTGAGGTAGGTACCTTAGTCCAAATAGGGACCCTTGCTTCTAAGTCAGGGAAAGGAAGGACACCTTCTCAGATAGCCCCTGCTCACCCCCTCGGTAGCTTGACACGAGCAGCCAGGCTTATCTCCAAGGCAAATGTGTAAAGTATTTGCAGCCACGCTCTCAGTGACACAGGGATAACACCACAAATGGACTCCACACGAGTTTCATAAAAAAACAATTATATGTTTATAAAAGAAAGATATACGATGAGACCACATGATAAAATCCAACATATGCGTATTTGTAATATTTCACCTTGCCGGTTATTAGGCCAGCATGCACTGGTAGGTTTTTGCAGTATTAATGAGCAATTCTCGATCATCCAATGCAGTCCTAATGCAATGCTATGCAGTTCGTAATGCAAGAATCAGGCACTTCGTAATGTAAAAATAATGCAATTCGTAATGCAACAATCAGGCAGTTCGTAATGCAAAAATAATGCAATTCGTAATGCAACAATCAGGCAGTTCGTAATGCAAAAATAATGCAATTCGTAATGCAACAATCAGGCAGTTCGTAATGCAAAAATAATGTATTCCGGCACAGATCGCGGTGCTCTGGACGGTCTCTATGCCACTCTTACTGACTCGCGGTCAGCTACTGCCAAAATATGCCCCCAACACTGTTATGATGGAAAACAAAGTGCAGCTCCACACTCCAGCCCCGGTACTGCCACTCCTCGGCAAGTACGGGCCACGATACGGGCTTGAGTGGGGGCTCGCGCTGCAAAGATGGGAAAGGCCGAGAGCGTTTCTCTCGTAGCCCGCACCCCGCCCCAGGCGGCGACACACGCAAGCTCGCTGAGCGTTACCTAGGGGGTGCGATCTCACTCTCCTCTCCTCGCGGCTTGGGCCTCCGGTGCGACTTCGTTGATCTTGGGCGCTGAGACTCACTTGGACTCCGGGTGCACACGATCACAGGGCAATCCTCACGAAGGTCTCAGGCTGCACGAAGCACACGCACTCAGCGTCGCTGAGACTCACTTGGACTCCGGGTGCACACGATCACAGGGCAATCCTCACGAAGGTCTCAGGCTGCACGAAGCACACGCACACAGCGTCGCTGAGACTCACTTGGACTCCGGGTGCACACGATCACGGGGCAGTCCTCACGCAGGTCTCAGACTGCACGAAGCACACGCACACAGCATCGCTGAGACTCACTTGGACTCCGGGTGCACACGATCACGGGGCAGTTCTTACGAAGGTCTCAGGCTGCAAAAAGCACACGCACACAGCGTCGCTGAGACACACTTGGAAACTTTTATGTTCCTGAGTTTCCACAACAGGGAGCCAGCTCTCCTCGGGCCCTTGGAGACACGCTACTTCAGGACACAGCACACAGCAAATTCCTCACCAGCAGGGGGACACAGCACACAGCAAAGTCCCTTGTCCTCTCCTTAGTCAAACCAGCAAACTGCAGGCCAGCCCCAGAACACACAGCAAGGGCAGTCCTTCTCTTCAGTCTCTTCAGCTGTTCTTCTTTGGCAGAGGTTCCTCTTGAGCACCAAGTAGGTTCAATCCTTTTTCAATATGGATTTCAGTCTTAAGTCCAGGGTTTCAGCTCTCATAGTTATACCCCTAAATGTCTTTGAAGTCTTTGTGTTCAGGGGGCACTGACCCCCGTCCAAACCAGTTCTGGGTGTCTCCCTGCCAGTGACACCTTCTTCCTTTGATAGTGGGGGTCTGGATCTTCAATCACTCAGCAGGAGATGGAGCCTTTGTTTTATGGCAGCAGCCCAGGCCTCTTCACCTACAGGGGCTACTCCTCCCCCCTACACTCCAGATGCAGGTCAACCGTGGCTGTCTCACCTACTCCTCCCCTGGGTCAAGACATTTCCCAGATCCTATCACATTCAAATCCAGACAGTCAATCCACAACCAGGCAGAGACACACAGAATTGTTAGAACAAAAAAACCAGGCACTTCTAAAAGCGTGGTTTCTAAACACACAATTCAAACACCACCTTCACAAAAAGATGAGTTATTAAATTGTGAGCTCAGGCACACTAAACTTCACCTCTCCATCTTAAACCTATGGGAAGATAGGCTGGAAACATATTACACAGCCTTCCCCATACTGTCCTATGGGCAAGATGGCCTTGCAACAGTGAAAAACGAAATGGAGGGTATTTCACTGTTAGGACATGGTACACACCTCAGTACATGTCCTACCTTTCACAGACACTGCACCCTGCCCAGGGGGGTACCTTGGGCTTACTATAGGGGTGTCTGATGTGCATGGAAATGGAAGGGTAAGGCCTGGAAAGTGGGTGCACTTGTCAGGACAACATGGCAGTTAGAGAACTGTGCGCCGGCACTGCAGTGGCAGGCCTGAGTTCTCTCTTTGGGGGCTACGTATGTGGGTGGCACAATTAGTGCTGCAGGCCCATGAGTAGCATTTGTATTACTAGCCCTGGCACACATAGTGCACTTTACTAGGGACTTTACTAGTAAGACAAACATTTCAATTATGGACAACCAATTACCATTACACTTTACACAGAGAGCACTTGCACTTTGACACTGATCAGCAGTGGCAAAGTGCCCAAAGCATCTAAGTTGGCAACATCATGTCAGAAAAAAGGTCTAGGGGGAAAGCAAAAAGTTTAGGGAACTTTAGCCAAAAAGGGCCAAGTCCAACAGTAGTGCACAGGGTGCTTTTGTTAAATTGAATTACCGACAGTCTTTTGTGAGCGCTATTGACGCTTGGGTTTGCCTGGCCAGTTTTACCATGTAAAATCGTACAGCACATAACCAATAATCCCAGCAAAATTTAGTGTGTGCAACTTCCAGATTATTGCACATATTAGCCATTTAAGCAGGCCTCTTAGTGACTCACTCAGGGTGAGGTGGAGTGGGTTAAGGACATTGGAGGTGGAATGTGGACGAAAAAACCTCTGGTGCACTTGTGTGGTGCTTATCTTCTGAATGTATTTAAGCTAAGGAGTTCTTATCTCTACTGGAAATTTCTCATTATCAGGCATAAATTGCAGGCTTAAATTGTCCAATGAAAGACAGTGTGATAATAGAGGTAACAGAAGTGTCCCTGGCGTAGACTATACCTTCCCAGCCCTGCACAAGTGTTGCATCATTTGAAAAAACCGAGGAGCAGGAAGTGCAATTACTCAGTGTGTTCTGAGTGGTTAGTAAGAAAAAGACATTCTGGATTTAATAAGGTTGTATTAGGAAAAGTGTGACTAAAGAAAACATAAGATCGAAGAGCTTGCATGTTAAAGCAAAAGAAATGATTAAGAGAGTACTCACAGAGCGCAATGACTTGACGTTAGGGCAAGATGGCCGCCTGGATCGAAGCTCTTGACAAAACTGGCTAAAATCCTGAATGAGTCTTTTGTAGGTGTGCCCATCCAGCGCTAATAATGAGGCCAGAGGAGAGAGAAATTCCTTGGGAATAGGTGGAATTTCTTGTAAACAGACTTTCCTGACAGGAATGCCCAAGTTTAGTGGTGACTGGCTTCTGAGGGTGCCCCACCCACCCTGCCTTGATCTGGTCTCTGGAGGAATGGAGGAGCGACACAGATTACCATGTTGCGGATTGGGAAGACTCGCTACACCCCCTAGTGGATCCGGCCCCCAAAAGTGAGTGCGCAGGACTGGGTAGAAGTACAGGGGTGATGATTGGGGAACTACAGGGGCTAGAGAGAGCCTCTCTTCAATATCAAATGGGCCAGGACACAATAGAAAGAGACAAAACAATGCCAGTTCACCCACAGCACATGGCAGGGAGACGTCCTGAGGAAAGTGGGGCTCCTGAGTCTGTTTAAAAGCACCAGAAACCACACAGCCCATTAAGACCTGCAAGGCCAGCCTTCGGTCCCTACAACATGTGGATATGAAGTCGACCCATCAAAACTGAGTGGAGAATTATGCCTTCTTAAAGGAACTCTGTCAGGAGGCTCTGGAGACGTCTCCTGGCAAGGAACCTATAGAGAAAGAGACACAAGATCCCATCATTGGGAGAGGTTCCGGTGGAGTCTAGGACTGCACTAAACATAAGACTGACACTGTGACACTAGGTATTACCTTTTTAGAGCAGACATTAGAAAAGTCTCTGAGAGAGTGGTGGCAGGAGAAAAAGCAACAGTGGAACACTCCCAACATAAAAAATATGACAGAGGAAATCATAAAACTAAAGGAAGACACCCTGTGGCTTACTAAAAAAGCGGAAGATATAGAGGCCACTCATGCCAAAATAACATTTGTCTGATGTGGTCCCTAAAGGGCAGAGGGACCAGCTGTAAAATATCTTGCAGAATCATTAATTTTGAATACCGTTCCTAGAGAGGGGATTTTTATACTGTTCTTTGTAGAGAGGGCGCACTGGCCCCCAGTGCCACATCCATTACTGAGGGGATGACCCAGGGTGATAACATATTCTCAATTTTAGAGATAGAGACCTAGGGCCTGATTCACAGAACTAACTTACGTCAAAATCCTAAACTTACAACAATTTTGGTATTCACAGAATGAATTTACACATTTGGGTATTCACAGAATGAACTTACACATTTGGGTATTCACAGAATGAACTTACACATTTGGGTATTCACAGAATGAACTTACTACCATTTTGGTATTCACAGAATGAACTTACTCATTTTGGTATTCACAGAAGGCACTTACTCATCAATGAGTAAGTGCCTTCTGTGAATACCAAAATGTGTAAGTTACACAAAATGAGTAAGTTACACAAAATGTGTAAGTTACACAAAATGAGTAAGTTACACAAAATGTGTAAGTGCCTTCTGTGAATACCAAAATGAGTAAGTTCATTCTGTGAATACCAAAATGAGTAAGTTCATTCTGTGAATACCAAAATGAGTAAGTTCATTCTGTGAATACCAAAATGGTAGTAAGTTTAGGATTTTGTCGTAAGTCAGTTCTGTGAATCGGGCCCTTAGGCCCTCCTTACAATGGCGGGCTGACCGCCATCTAGGGCATTGGTCCAACCGCTACATTACAATGCAGCCGGTCGGACCGCACAAGTCGGGGGTAGGACCGCCGTCTCCGGCAGGATCAAAGATCCCATCGGGACGGCGGTCGGATTCCTAATTCCTGCAATGGGGCAGTGCCTGCGCAGGCACCGCCATAGGGATTAGGATATCCCTTTCCTACTGCTCGTTCAAGGCGGCCCCACCTCAATGAAGAGCCAGCCTGAAAAGGACTTTGGGGGCCCCTAACAGGGCCCCGGTCCCCGTGGACCACTGCTCAGTGGCCAGGGGGCACATGTGGTGCCCCCCCAAACATCCATGCACTGTGTGTCAGGCACCACATGGTGCCTGGCACACAGTGCATGGATGTTTAAAACATCCTTTTTTCTATTGCGGCTTCTGCTGCAGCCCTTTTCCAGCCCGCAGCACAAGCTGCATTGGAAAAAGGGATATTTCCGACCACCTACACCACAGTCGGATCAGAATATGGTGGGTGGGGCCGCCGACTACTTGTCAGGCAGGCCCAATCCCGCTGCGATGGCAGTTGGATGCTTGACCGACCTCCATCGTAATGGGGCCCTTAATGCCACAGGCAGCAAGACTCAAAGGCCCCCGCAAATTGGCAAACATACATTTTACTTTTTCACAGTTTTTACCAGGCTGTAAAGACCCAATTGTTGCGTTTTCTCAAATGTTATTGGGGTTACACACAGTAGATCCCCTTAAACTCAAAGGAAATGAATTCTTTTCCGACAAAAAGAGCACTGGCAGGCATCTCTCACCCCTCCTCTAGTGAGATATGCTTTGTTAGACAAAGAGTCAGACACACCTTTCAGAGAATTGCTTATCTACAGGTGATTAGAAATGGAGCCCTAGCCTTGTGCCTCAAAACAGTATGCACACACAGTGGTTGGTATTTACTATAATGTGATTATTTTGCAGTATTTGTCTACAAATTATCGTGTGCAAGAATGATCATAATTATTTTAAACCACTGAGCAGATAATCCACATATCAGAATACTAAAAAATTCCCGGTCATATTTCATCACACATCACTAACCTATTAATCTAGTCCCTTCTTAAAGTGCCCTAATATTGTCAGCCAATCAGCTTACGTGGTTATATCAGTTTGCTCAAAATAAATATATGCCAAGCAGTGGCGGCTCGCCGAGGAGTGCCGCGGGGCGGTGAGGCGGGGCGTGGGAGGGGCAGGGTGGGGGGTAGTGGACTCGGACATACGACGGACAGAACTCAGAGGGAGTTCTGTCCGTCGTAAGTCCGAGTCCACTACCCCCCCACACTGCCCCTCCCCCGCCCCGCCCACCGCCCCGCGGCACTCCCTCGGCGAGCCGCCACTGATGCCAAGAGATATATGGTTTCCCAGCATACCCTATGTTGTCATTAGGTCAGCAATCGGATTTCAGCTGTTCAGCATTTTCCCTCGACAACTGGTCCATTTGTCCCATCCTGCTCCTGTGCCGGTACTTCATATACCTTTATAACGAAGGATTTCTTATGGGCCACATGTACTCGGCTCCTGTTTGCTACACAAATGTGCAACAAGGCCCCTGATGTAGCACTAGGCCAATCTTACTACTTACCCCGTGATAAGCCTTTCTAGATGCCTGAGAGGTGTTGCCCATTTGGCCACACATTAAGGACCAGGAATCAGTCAATAAGGTTAAATGAGGTTTATTACAAATTATGAGTCAGACTGATGGATATAAATCTCAAAAGCATATTTTAAAGGTACAACATCACCAAAGGATATCCAAAGCATCTAATGAAATTTAGTTGATTCAACATAAGACATACAATAACTTCAGTTGCAGCAATACAGATGATAAGAAACAAAAACTGGTGATCAGTATATGGGTTTCAATCCTCCAGTCTATGCATGAGTAAATCGAAATCACCTAAACTAATCCTAAGCTTAAGTTGGGAAGTTGGGGACCTAGTTGAATCAGAGAAAACAGGAAGGTGTCAGTATTGAGAAGATTTTAGTAGAAGTTCTCTAAATCAGTAAAATTGCATAGCATGAAGCCAAGCAGCCACCAGACCAGTGAGCGAGCTGTCGCGTGCCGTCGCGAGCTGTTGCGAGCTGTCGCGAGCATACACGGCCACCCGCATTGAGAAATCCAATCGCCCGTGTTGAGAAATCTTGCCGGGAGGTTGATTTCCCTCACTTGCGCTCGCCAAATTGACGGTGACGAGTGCGAATGAGGAAAGATCTCGCCGGGAGGTGGATTTTCCTTGCTTGCGCTTGCCAACTTGATCTTGATGAGCGCGAGCGAGGAAAAAAACTCCGCTCCGCCACGCAGAGCGGAGTTTTTCAGAACTCCACAATCTCCGCGTAACGTGGAGTGCGGAAAACTCCACAAACTCTGCGAGCGGAGCAGAGTTCACTGCCCAGACTTACTAAAGACTAAAGTGTGAACATCAGTTAAATCCACACAACGTGAAGAATTCCAGTAACTTTCCACTTACGAACAGTAGGAATTGGTATCTTCACTCGTTCCTCCTCATCCAACAGTTCAAACATCAGGACGTCCTTGAATGTCTCCCGTCTGCAGACAGGACATGAATAGTTATCCTCCCTTAAGGTTTGTTTGCGCCTCTCGTCCTTTCCAAAAGGTTCGTTAGGGCCTTTGGTACTTGCCAAAATTTCTCCTTCTGAGCCTCTCTCTCTCTAATACACAGAATGTCTTTCACTGGCTATGAGATCATGTGAACGCACCTGCAAAAGAAATAGCATTGCAATGCAAACAACCTTCATTCTGAAGGTTAATCACTGAAAACAAAATGCTTAGGGCCTTTGGTTAGGCTAACATAATAAAGCAGTCAATGTGCACTTTGAATACATGGCTAGGTGTGCATGTACAATTACAATAAAATGTAAGACGTTAATTAATACTTCATTACACAGAAAGTATACTTCAGGTAATTACGATATAATTCAAAATAGACAGATGTAAATGTGCATGAGAACTACAAATTGTAAGATTATAATGACGGTATTAGAACACACACATATGAATGACTACTTTCTACGGTGCATACACTCTAGTAATAGGTTTAATGTTTCATTCTACATTAATAGGATTAAGACACACAAAATATATTATGCTACTGGACATAAATATTGTGCTTCTTAGGCGTATAAGTGTGGAGCTTAGATTGCGCGTCTCCTCTCCACCCCTTTGCAGAATCACATAGGAGCTACAAAAACTAACACTTCTTTTCCTATTTCCTTCCAAGATGAATCTCTATAGGGTCACACTTCCTTGCAGCTGCGATTACAACATGTGCTTAAGAGAACTTGAAAGTTTTCCTTCTCTGGCCAGCTGGTTTGAACAACATCAGAAATCATGGAGTTTGTAAACTGAAAAACATGACGCTCAAGCACACTTGTTAGCATTACCGTTCAGATAGTCAATTTGCTATCGGCCTTACATTTATTTCATACATTTGTTTTGTAAATTTGTTTTATTAAAGGTTTCATGCATAGTAACGTTTCACAGCATAACACCAGATCTTTACAAGCTTTGGTTCTCTATTTATCCTCAGCACTACCTCTCTCATCTTATTCCCCTCTGTGTGTCATCTAAGCTTCTATGTTTTCAACACCCTCTACAAACAGATGCACATACTTAATTGAACATGCTTAGCTCTCCCAGGCGTGGAGGACTTGATCTATCTCTACTGTCTATGTCCTTGTTTGTTAATACTGATTGCCATGTGGACAAAATTCATCTCCATCTTTAAGCAGATGTATACTTGGGCGTTCCATCTTGATTGTATACCAGACTTTAATGCACCACATGTTCAATGTGGGGGTCGTTTTCTGTTTCCATGTCCTCACAATCACTATTTTAGCAGTTAACAGTGGTTGAAAAATTAACAACCACTCTCTAATTGTAAAATGTTCCCATATAGTTGGTTACATGCCTAGTATGGTTGCCTTTGGGTGTCCTGGGATTGGGAATCCCACTGTCTCCTTTAGTGCAGCTAGTATTTCCTTCCAATAAGTCTAATAGTATTGTGCACGCCCCACATATATGTGTAGTTGTTTCCTCGTGGCCACATTGTCTCCAAAATCTGCCTGTTGTGCCACTGAACATATTGTTTAGCTTCTCAGATGTTATACCAATGTGTCATTATTTTGGTCTTGTATTCCCTGTGTAATATAGATTTATTAAATCTCATTTTCTCTTCAATGGTCTAGCCATTCTTTTCTGTTATTTTGCTGTGTAATTCTTTCTCCCATTTTTTCTATGTAGCCCCATTTGTGTGGAAATGGGCCCCTATTTCAAGAGTTTTTAGATTTTGAACAGTGCTTTCTAGGTGCTGTCCATTGTCTTTACCAGTTTTTTAAAAACCCTTTCCCTCCCTGGTCTGGTGGCTGCTAGCTTGATCTGGGAGGGGCAGGGGGTTAGATTACCTAGTCCCTTAGTTATTGATATCTAAATCTTTTAGTCTCAGCTACTCCATAAGTCTTCTTGCAATTTTCAAATTATCTCATGTTTCTGTTTTCATATAGGTCTGCTAGCATTCTGCAATCCACGTCTTGCCAGCCCCTATATGCCTTCCTATGACTGACATCCTTATTAGTATGAACGGATGTAAATGCTGATTGGAAAATATTGAGTTGTTGAATCAAGCAATTGTGTCCCAAACTGTTGCAGTAATCTGACAGCAATACAGTTTTTGTGGTCTCCGGAATTTGGTAGCTTTCAAGTACAGAGTGCTTTCTGGAATATCTCTCTGTCCATTTCCCTATCACTCCAAACTGCAATGCCCCATAAAAGGCTTAATGGACCAGTAAACCTAACCGTCCTTTTTGAGTTGTTGCTGTAATGTTTTCTTGGTGACTCTGGTTCACCTTGCCAGATACATTTTAAAAGGGCTTTTGGTGATCTGTCTGAGGTGGCTTGTTTTTTTTTAAATTGGCAAAGCCTGGAAAATATATGTGAGCATCGGAATCACTACCTTTTTTGCATTCTTTTATTAGTTTTCTATAACACATTACAGTTCTTTACTGTCAACACTTTTTTGTCAGCATATTCCATTTACACCCCCCCACCGATATTTTTATTACCACCCTTGTCAACTCCCGTTGAGATTCATCTTAGCTTTAAAAGATTTCTATGGTGTTTGTTCATGTGACTCAGTCTGTCTTTGTGTTTCCAATAACTTTTCCATTAAGGAGGGCAGTACTTGTGGTCATTCGCTAATCTGTGGTCTGTGCAGTCTAGGGTCAGTCTTTTGGCTTTATCTTTTTCCATTTTATTTCTTCCTGGTCTTGTTTTTTACTCCAATGTATGGCTATTCATTTTTTCACCACAACCAGTCCCAAAACTGCAAACCTGAAATTAATTTTTTCCCCCTGGGATGCGGGTACTGTTCAGTGGTTTGTGGACTTTGGGGCTTATTTACAAGCCTCTTGCGCTGCTGGTACATCACTTTTTTCCCATATTAAAAGTGACGCAATAGCGGCGCAAGGGGCTTGTAAATAAGCCCCTTTGTTTACTACAGTTGTCTTTAGTCTTCTTACAACTTCTACCCAATATGCCTTTATTTTGGCATACTCACATAGCATGCACACTTAGGGGCTGATTACGATGGCGGGCGGTAGCACATCCGCGGTGCTGGCGGTGGCGGAAAATGCCCTTTTCCGCACTCCATCGGCGGTCCTTGCGTCCGCCATATTACGATGGGCAAAGATAGCCCATTTCCCGTCCGCTGCGGTGTTTCGGGAACCGCCAGGAATCCCCTTCCGCAGCGGTGGCGGACGGAGCCAAAAGGGAGGGACCACCGTGCGGAATGCGGTTACGACCGCCGGTTGTATTTCGATGCCACAAACAGCCCACCACACCGCTGCGGAGAATCCGGACAATCGAGGATGGCGGTGGCAATACTGCGGATAGCTCCATGTGTTCCTGTCCGCTGGGGAAACGGCGGTCTTTGGCCTTTCCGCAGCAAATCCGACCGCCGCGGACGGATTTTCAGCTTTTCCGCCGCTGAATCCTGGAATCTGACCTCCGCAATAGGGAGTTTCTGGCGGTGCACCCTAATCTGGCCGGCGGTTTTGCCACGGTACCTGCGGGCGGCAATTTCCCGCTAGCACGGCGGTCGGAATGCTTTTCCGTCCGCCATCGTAATGAGCCCCTAAGTTAGCATTTTGTGCATTACACCTTGGGCATGTGTCAGAACTATTTGGATACATCCTCATGAGTGTTTATGGTATAAAGTAGGCTCTGTGTGAAATGTTCCACTGAAGTAATTGGCATCTGGTATTGCTAGAGGTTATTTTGCTAATTTAATGTTTTCTCCCATTTTTATCTGTGAGTGGATGCTGCTGGTCATTGTTATTTTTTTTAATTTTGATAAACCAATTTTATTATTTTGGTTATAACACTCAGTACAATCCATTCCAAGTTCAGTGTAGAATAGATGACAGTACAATGTTGCAATAACATCAGTCTCCAGCCCGTAGTAAGACCACCAATTGCCCCCGATCTTGGAATGTTTCTGAGGACACCCCCGGGGTTGATAGACTGTTTTTCCAACGTGCCGAATCAGTCCACCCCCGGCCGCCATTCTGCCAGGGTGGAGGTGAGGGGACCTCCAACTGTGGACAATATCGCTTTGGCCACCACTGTGGCCTGTTTTTGTTAAATTTTGATTGTAGGTGCTCTCTCATTATTTCCTGTATATAAAGGATATGGGCCGCCCTCCCATAGAGCGCTCCATTAGGGCGTCTGCTGTTTCTGATTCTAGTGGCCCACAGTGTGCTGGAACAATTTTCAGAGAGGAGGTGCTGCCATCAAGGTTACATCACTGAAGTCATAGGGATAATGAAAAATGCAAAGAACTCAAAGAACAAGTATAGCAAATGAGCCACGTCCATTCAGAAGGAGAGTGGTAAGGGAGTGGTATGTAGCCAGTAGTACATTTTTGGGGCATACTGTTGCAAATTACTAAAGCATGGTGTAGTAGCACACTGTCAATTACAAATAGCACCTTTTCCAAATGGCCACAAAATTCGCACTGACATGCAGTTTTTCTGTTAAAAACATATGGCGTCCAAATGAAAATGTGTGGAAATCAGTTTTCTGCAAATAGTTACCATTTGCACATCATCAAGTAAAGTGTCTTGATTTAGTTTTGATTCTAAAAAAACTTTGTTTCTATTACAATTAAGAATTACAAAAAATGTGCTTCATTTGTGCTTTCCTAACTGCTAATGTATTTTGAAATATTTATACAGTTATTACACAGGTATTTATATTTTGAGTGTTAGAAAAAAACTGACATCCTGCAGTCTTTCCTTTCACACTCTCTCTACCACAGCAATACTGTCAGTTAGTTCACTTTATAAAATCCTCTAACTTTGAAGTCGGAGAAAGAAAAGTAAACATCAGTCTAAGGTGTTAAAAGAATAAGCGGCAATTTGTCAGAAGGTACAGCCTGACATTTGACCTCTGTCTTTTAACGCATAGCAAATGTGACATGATAAAAATTTTTTAAAGGCATCTTTATCACTTATTCACTTTCTGAACTCCACCATGTTTGCAGCACCCCGAGCACTGTAACACTGCTGACCAGTGATAAAGTGCTTGTGCTCTCTCCCCTAAACGTCGTAACATTGGCTTCACTACAATTGGAATATTTACTTTACTTAAAAGTCCCTTGTAAAGTGCAATACAGTTGCCCCGGTCCTGTAAATATAATGCTACTAATGGGCCTGCAGCACTCGTGCCACCCACTTAAGTAACCCTCTAAGCACAGCTCAGGACTGCTATTGCAGAACCTGAATGTGCAGTTTTACACTGCGGTTTGACCTGGCAAGGTAACCCTCTTGCCAGGCCTAAACCTTCTCTTTTTATTCGTATAAGTCATCCCTAAGGTAGACCCTGTTTAACCCACAGGGCAGGGTACAATGTATTTAAAAGGCAGGACATGTACTTTTAAGTTTTACATATCTTGGTAGTGAAAAACTCCAAATTTCGTTTTTCACATATTCAAGGCCTATCTCTCCTATAGGATAACATTGGGATTACCTTATTGCATCTTTTAAGTGCAATTCCAATTGTGAAGAGATAGACTTTTCAAGTTTGGTGTCACTGGTTTCACAATTTAAAATCACAACTTATGGTGAAGTTGGATTTTAAATTACAGTTTGGCAAATGCCACTTTTAGAAAGTTGGCATTTACTTACTTTAGCCATTTGGTGCCTGCTGCCTGTCAGTCTGGACTGGGTGACAGATGGGATTTGTGTATCCCGCTAAAAAGCCACATACAAAGGGAGCTTAGGTGTGTCTTGATGGGCCTTCCTGTGAGATGGTAGGGAGGAGCTGAGCATAGCCTCACAATTACACATGAATAGGCTGTATCCTGTCCATACACAAAGGGGTGCATACTCCACTGTAGTGAGTCTGGAGTCAGGGCAGGAAGGGAGGACCTCTGTGCACTTCAAAGCTTTCTTTGAAGTCTCACCCATTCAAAGGCACAATTGGGTATATGTACTGGACCCCTGACAACATGACTTTAGTACACTTCAGGACCTATTACTACTCTGTCAAGAAAAAGAACTGCTCTGTTGTTGGAAGGACTGTCACTCTGCTGGACTACTGCTTTGCTGGACTCTTCCCTTGCTGTGCTCTTGCCTTGCTGAGATGCCCTGCTGCCTGCTGTTCTCCTGCCTTGGTGAGAAAGACGGAACCTGCATCACTTGAACCCAGAGTGGCTCCAAGGGTTTGCTGGCTTGCCTCCTAAGACTCAGGGACATCAAAGACTTCAACTCATCCTGCTGCAGCACCTGGACTTTGCTTGCTGCAAGTCTTGCCCTGCCAAGTGGTGTCAACCCAGTTCTGGGCCTTTAGAAGTAGGTATAAAGTTCTACTTCGACCAGAATTCACGTATTTCATCAAAACCGGCACATCTTCATCTTTGAGTGAGCCGGAACCAGCGCATCCTCGTCATTGCCTGGAGCGGACTCGGCACATTGCCTTCAGGACCAGCGCATCGCCTTCAGAATCGACGCATCACCTAATGCGGGAGCAGCAGCCACACATCGCCTTCAGAACCAGCACGTAGCTCTTTGAACCGATGCATCACTGCAGTTGTGTGGAAAAAATCAATTCATCTCATCCACTTTGTGGCTGTGGCTCGACACCGATGCATTGCTTCAGCTGCACCTCGCATCTCCGTCAACGACAACGCATTCCAGTTCAATGTACTTTAGTTCAGTGAGCCCAAGTGGTTCCCTGTATCCGGCCTGGTGCTCCATCGTGGTCGGCCTGAACTTTAGACTTTGCCCTGGTCAAGTGCGACCAGATATCCCATTTAAGCGCTTATTGCTTTTAAGCGCTATTTTATCTTTATTGTTCAAAAATTCATATCTCAACTTCTACTTGTTGGATTTTTGTCGTTTTGGTCTTGTTTTATTTTTAAAACAATTCTTCATTTGTCTAACCTGGTGGGAAGTCTGTTTTTGTGGTGTTTTACTGTGTTACTGTTTGAAGTGCTGCATAAATCCTTTCCACATTGCCTCTTAAGTTAAACCTGCCTGCTGTGTGCCAAGCTACCAGAGGATGAGCACAGGATTCTTTGGGGTGTGTTGTTACCCTGACTAGGATTGTGAGTGCATACCTCTGCCAATCAGTAACCCAATTTCTAACATTTTCATTCTCTCGCCTGTATATACGTCCCCCAATTTTTCTGCATCTAGCTGCTGTCAACCTCTTTCTAGTGGTTTCAGCTCAGGATAGCACCATATACTCATTTCAGTGTGGTAAAGGGTTATTTTTAAAATTTTGGTAGCAGTTCTTGCTCTAATTTTGCGTATGTGCTTGATAAGATGAGCCTATTCCTTTATTGCTCCCTGCCTCATCATAACTATTTGATTTAATTCTTTCTGTGGCATCCTGCTAGGAGTCTAGTTTCCCTGTTTTCTGTTAGCATTAGCTCCATACCAGGTGTTGTAATTGCACAGCAAGCTGATAGCTTTCAAGGTCTGGCATTGGTTCTCCTGCTGTAAGTTTAGAGCTTCTAGTTTGATTCTTGGGTTGCCCCTTTTTGAGACAAGTTCTCCCAGAAGGCTGTTGCACTTCTTAAATTATGTTCAGGGGATTTGTGCAGAAAATCCCTGAAAAGCGTACAGACATTAAGGTAAACATAATATTTTTATCAGCGCTATTCTTCCTCTTAATGGAAAGAGTAGTAATCTTGATTTTGCAGAGTTAACCCTGATATCTCTCCCAGTCGGGACAGTATCGACAACATGTGTGGGATCAATTGCTTTGGCGATCTCAGAAACAGTAGTGTGTCATCTGCACGCATGTAGATCACATGTCTATATTGCCCACCAACACGCCCCACTCTGATAATTCAGTTCCCAGCACTGCCACCAAAGGCTTCATGGTCAAGGCGAATACTAGGATGATAACTGGCGTCCTTGTTGGATGCCTCTCTGTAGTTCCCACCTGTCTGAGATTTCTTTGACTGTTTTTACCCTTGCCATGGGGTGTTATATAACAATTTAATGCATGATATACATTTTGGGCCAAAATTAGATTTTTGTAGGACTAAAAAATAGGTAGTCCCACCCCACTGTATCAAATAGTAGAACCGGGACACTCGTTGAGTAGCTGTGCGCTTTGTAAAACCAAACATTCATTCATATATCTAAAGCCGCTGTTATATGTTACTCTGCTTTTGAGTGGAGACACATCTGGATGTTTGCTAGTCTTCTAAAATTCAATGTCTTATTTCTGTGGAGGATGAAGCTGGTTTGGTAGTGGTGTCCCACTCCCAGGAGAACCCCCAGAAGTCTCTTTGTCTTAATATTTAAATGTCAACGTTTGACATTGAGCAGAGGGGTCTGTAGGACCCATATCTCTTGAGATCATTATTTTATGATGACCACCAGTAAGACCTCTCTCATGGATTCCTGAAAAACCCGCTTCTCTAACGCCTCCTGGCACACTGTTTGCTGGCAGCATGTCTATCAAAGGGTTTGTAGTTATTTTATACAGTTTTGCTGGCAATCCGTCTGGGGCTGGCCTTTTGATCCCGGATAGCCCTTTCAATGCATCTTTAATTCTTTCTCTTCTATTGGAGCTTCCAAGTCCCCCTCATCTCCAGGATGAGCCTGGGTGTTTCTATAGTATCTATTGTATCAATATACGTGTTTATGTCTTGTTTTCTAGTGGGGTTGTTTTGTGTGTAGAGCGTACCCAGGTATCCTTATTTATACATGTTTGTGTGTATTGTGTATGTCCCAGAGCGTTTGCTATCAGTAGGATTGTATCCTATTTTTACCCTGTTTATCACACCAGGAGATTCCTGACTTATCTTCCTCTCTTCCGCTGCCTGTAAGATGTGAATGAAAATTCAGCCAGTTTAACATATTATTGTTCCTATTTGCATTTCAGTGCCAATAGCGCTACCACCTTCTCTGTGTTTCCCTCTATCTCAGCGCTTCCCAAACGTTTTGGGACCGTGACCCATTTTTAGAACAACATACTTTCGTAACCATACTAGCTTTAATGGATATGAGGCGGGAAAATATTTAACATAACTAAAGCATCATGTGTTAACCCACTGTACCTTATAAACAGCACATTTTCCATTGAAATGGCCACTAAATTTGCACAGACATACAGTTTTACTGATAAAACAATGTTACACACAAATGATAATGTGTGGAAATTGGGTTCCAGTGAATACTTATCATTTGTGCATCACCAAGTAAAGCTTCTTCGTTTGTTTTGATCCTATTAACATATTTGTTTTCATCACACTTTGGAATTTTAAAAAAATGTGCTCTTTTTTTTTTTGCTTTCCTAACTGCTGAATATGCACAGTTTATTTACAAGTATTTACATTTTGTTGTTTTATTTATTTTACTGAGTTTTATATAGTGCAAACTTGACCTGAAGGTATTGTGTATCAGAGCGCTTTACATAGCACCAGGTGTGTTATATGAGGACACATTCATTTTGGTTAGGCATGGGGAGATTAAGTGATTTGCCCAGAATCACAGGATGTTCAGTGTCAATGCCGAGACTCAAACCCACTTTCCAAGATTTGAGGTCGACCGCCCTAGCCGTTAGGCCAACTCCTCTCCCCAAAGAGTTGTGTGTTATAAAACAAAAATCACATCCTATAGTCTTTCCTTTTAGCACTCCCTGTACTCAGCAAGATGGTCACATAATTCACTTTATCTTTCTTTCTCTGATTGTAAAGTGAGAGGAGTTTGTAAACACCAACCCCTGTTTAAAAACAATATATAGAAATTGGTCATAAGACATAGCCTGGCATTTGACTTCTGTCTTTAAAAAGCAGCAAATGTGTCTCAATGAATACAGAATTTAAAGGCATCTTTATTCATTGCATGGACTTTCATGACCCACCAAAAATCTTTCACAACCCACCAGTGGGTTGCGCCATGGTTTGGGAAACAGTGCTCTATTCAGTTCTCCATTTCTGCTATTTTTTCTTTTGTTTTTTTTTGTAATATCTCTTTTGAGTTGGGAGCATGCTGATGAGAGCATTGAGGTACCATGTGATGAGTAGCACGCTACTTCGGGATCCAAGGTTAGAGGTAAGTAGGTAATAGTGTAGTAATATGTGTTTCTTTTTCCGAGTAGGATTAGTAGTGTTAAGGTTGTTAAGTTTTTGTGCTTGAGATCTCATGCATTTATTCAGGTGTTTTAAATAGTGATAGATTCATTGAAGTTGATTAATAAAGGGAAGAAATGACATGTTATTGGGAGTGGTAGACATGTATTTCTGTTAGTGAGATGAATTGGATAGAAAAGAGGGAAAAGTCTGGAAAGCATGTTTGGGAGTCCATAGTAGGAATACAGTTTTTAGATGAGGCAGAGAGTGGATGGAAATGAAGAGGTGGAAGTTTTTTTTTTTAAATGATTTATTTTCTATATTTATATGTGTATGTATATGTACAGTCACTCACACAGCTACTGACATACCCAGATACCCACTCACACACCCATATAACTACTCACAGACTCATACAGCCACTCACACACCCACTCACTGACTCACAAATCCACTCACACACCTATTCACACACCCTAAAAACTACTTACACTCACTCATACCCCATACAGGCACTCACACACCCACTCACACACCCTCAAAACTACTCACACACCCACTCATACACCCATACAGACACACACACCAACTCACAGACCCATACAGCCACACACACACCTAGTACCTGACCCATACAGCTACTCACACACCCACTCACAGACCCATATAGCCACTCACACACCCACTCATCAACCTATCCAGCCACTCACACACCCACTCTCAAAGGTTACCAGATACAGTTAGGAAATACATTTGAAAAAACCTATGAAATATATATATATATATGAAAAATACCCTTTCAGGCTTAGAGTTCCGCATAAATTATGCAAAAATTACAGCAGGGAACTCAGGGTAGTTCCCATGTTTTGGTGGAGAGTAGTTCCTACATAGAGCACCCTACAACACCAGCGACCCTCTCAATTGTCTTTTTTTTAGCAATGTTTTTAAGCATAGGATTAGCACAGTGCCATCCATGCTGAGCTTGAAAGGGACAAAGCTGTTTGCCTTTCTTAAAGCAAAGTCTTTAAGCATAGAATTAGTAAATCATCTACATTGAGCTGTAAAATGACAGAAGACTTTTACCACTCCAGGCACAGTATTACAGCTTTGGATTTGTGAAATACCATAAAGCGAACCTGGAAAGTATAAAAGCAACCCCTGACGCATGTTTTGCTCTTGTTAGAGCTCTTCAGAGTGACATAGCTTTGTGCAGACACAAGGGCATACAGTATGCTTTCAGGCTTAGAGTGCTGCATAGAGTAGGTAGAAAGCTGCTCCTATATAGAGCACCCTACACTACATCTGACAATCTGAATCTGCTCATGTTTGTTTTTCTAGAAAACCTTTTAAGCATAGGATTAGCACAGTGCCATCAACATCCATCGCCTCCGCTATGCACAGTGCTGTCATGAATGATGCCATTTCAGATGTTTCAGGGTTGTCTGGTTAGCGAGCTGAAAAGAATGTGCTTGGAGGTGCGCTATTTATAATATATTGAAGTTGGTGGATAAATTGTATTTGAAAGTTATAACTATAACTTTATAATCTCTCATTTATTTGCATTTTAAGTTTGGTTTTTACAGGAAAAAATGAAGTTTCCCTAACTATAAATAAGGTTTAATCTTTGTTTTCTTTTCATTTTTAACAAAAGTGCGTTTCAATTCGTAGAGTCCAGTGTCGTCGAGTGGAGGGTTGTTATGTGCAGGGTCGTGCATTATAGTGGAGGACAGCATAGTACAATGTAGTGTGGTAGAGTGGAATACAGTGGAGTGGAGTAGATTGGAGTGGTAAAGCATACAGTGAAGTAAAGTGTGATAGAGTGGAGTGGCATCTCGTACAGTAGAATGGCGTCAAGTGTGCATAACAGTTCAGTGGTGTAGCGTGCAGTTGAAGAAAGCGTCATAAATTTGAGTGATGTGTCGTACAGTAGCATGTAAAGGTGTGTCATAAAGTGTTGGAAAGTCTTGTAGAGAGGAGTAGAGTGTTGTATAGTGGACTGTTGCAGGATAGAGTTGATTATAGAGTTGAAAAGTGGATTGCACATGGAGGAAGTGGAGTCATAGAGCTGCATAGAGTGTAGTAAAGTTTTGTATATTACAGTTGAAAAAAGTGGAGGAGAGTGTGGTAGAGTAGAGTAGTGAAGAGGTGAGTGTTGAACAGAGTTTAGACTATGGAAAAGTTTTGTATAGTGAAGTGTAATTGATTGGAGTCACATAGGATACACTGGATTGCAGTAAAGTGATATGGAGTGGAGAGGTGTGGCGTACAGTGGACTGCTGTTTAGTACACAGTTGGAAAGTGTTGTAGAGTTGACTTGAGTGTACTGGCATATAGTGGTTTAGAGTGTAATAGAGTGGAGTAGATTGAAGAAGAGTAAAGTGCAGTACCGTGTGATAGAGGGGCGTGGCATGGAGTATTGTAGAGTTGATTGTCATAGAGTCTGCTAGAGTGGAGTGGTATAGAACGTAGTAATGTAGTACAGTAGAGTAGAGTGAAGTAGAATGATCAAGTTGAGTGGAGTAAAGTGGGGGTGGAGTGGCATAGAGGGAGTTGCATAGAGTGTCATAGAGTGTTGTATTGTGGCATAGAGTAACGTAAACTGGTGTACACTTGCATAGTGCAGTGAAGTGTTGTACAATGGAGTGCTATAGAGTGGAGTATTGTGTGGTAAGGTGGATTCGCGTAGATTGTCATTGAGTGGAGTAGAGTGTCGTACAATGGAGTAGGTTGGAGTAGTGTGAAGTGGAGTAGGGTAGAGTGGAGTGGCAGAGACTGGAATAATGTAGAGTAGAGTGCAATGAAGTGGCATACAGTGAAATAGCTTTGAGTCCAATAGCGTACAGTGTAGTGGCATACACTGGAGTGGCGTATACTGCAGTGGCATACAGTGGAGTGGGGAAGAGTGAATTAGCGTACTGGGGAGTGGTGTAGAGTACAGTGGAGTTCAATATAATACCGTAGAATGGAGTGGCATAGAGTGGAGTGGCATACACTGGAGTGGCGTAGAGTGGAGTAGCGTACATTGGAGTGGAATTCAATGAAATAGTATACAGTGAAGTGCCGTAGAGTGGAGTGGCGTATAGTGTAGTGGCGTAGAGTGAAGTGACATACAGAAGAGTGTGGTGGAGTTGAATACCATATAGTGTAGTGGCATAGAGTGTAGTTGTGTACATTGTAATAGTACAGAGTTGAGTAGCGTACAGTGGAATAGCATAGAGTGGAGCACAGTAGAGTGGCATAGAGTTGAAAAGCATACAGTGCAGTACCGTACAGTGGAATAGCATACAGTGGACTGCCGTACAGTGAAGAAGCATGCAATGGAATAGTGTAAAATGGAGTGACGTAGTGTGGAGTTGCATACACATGAGTGGTGTACAGTGTAGTAGCATACAGTGGAGTGAAATATAGTGGAATAGCATACAGTTAAGTGCCATACAGCGGCATATAGTGGAATAGCATTCAGTGCAGTGGCGTACAGCCCTCTGGTGTACAGTAGAATAACATATAGAATGGAGTTGAGTTGAGTAGACTGTAGTGATGTACAGCAGATTGGGATAGAGTGGAACACCAGACAGTTGAGTGGCATGCAGTGGAGTGGCATCCAATGGAATAGTGTAGAGGCATACAGTGGAGTTGCATACACTGGCGTGGAGTACAGAGGAGTATCGTACAGTGAAGCGGCATACAGTGAATAGCATAGAGTGGAGTGTCATATGTTGGAGTAGCATACAGTGTAATAACATAGAGTGTAGTGGCATAAAGTGGAGTGGCGTACAGTGGAATATCATACAGTGGAGTACAATACAGTGGAGTCAGGTACAGTGGAGTGGCATAGAGTGGATTGGCATAGAGTGGAATAGTGTATAGTGGCATTGATTGTAGTGACATACATTGTAGTGGGGTATGGTGAAATGCAATACAGTGTAGTGGTGTAGAATGGAGTTGCATAGATTCTAATAGCATCAAGTGAAATGGCGTAGAATGGAGTGGTGTAAAATGAAGTGGTGTAGCGTAGAGTGGAGTAGAGTAGAATAGCATATAGTGGAGTTGCGTACAGTGGAGTGGTGTACACTTGAGTTGCGTACAGTTGAGTACCGTAGAGTGGAGTGGTGTGGAGTGAAATGGAATGAAATGGCATAGAGTGGAGTACATAACTATGTAGGTGAAATTGGCCAGGAATTTACATTATGGTGTTTAGAGTAACACAAAACACTGAATTGCACTGCTTTGCTCTTCTCAAGATTTACCAAGCAACGCAGTGTAATACATGGTAGCCATGTGTTGCTTTGTAAATGTGAATTAAGCATTGCGCTGGCCATGCAACACCATGCATGATGCAAGGGTTATGCAATACAATAGTACAGGTAGGCCTTAGTTATAGCTTGTGCCATGGTATGCTGTATTAACTTTGTGGTAAACCGTGATAAGTGGCGATGACAAATAAAAGGCATTTTTGTTTAAATGATTAAATATGTTAAAAATTGTGGAGATACTGTAGTAGACTATATTTGTGAAATATAGTGTATTACAGTGTTTTTACAATTTTGAAACAAATTTTATATTTTTAAATTATTTTTGGTACCACAGTACTTCCTTGGTAGTACTGCGGTATTACGTGAAATTTAAAAAAATATATAGAAGCTATATATAATTTTCCCTACCTATTCCAGCTTTAATTAAGTGGTAATATTATATAACGTAATAATTACCTTCAATTAACGCCCTGGGTTCAGTAAAACACCAATTTGTACCGGAAGGACTGTGCCTGGAATTGGTTACAGTGCTGTTTGACTCAGCTCATTGGAGGGTGTACACGGACCCTCTTTTTTCCATTGCTGTCAGCGTTTCGCATTCATCAGCCCATTGAAATTAGGTTTGACTGCATTTAAGGTTTTCTGGGGTTGTGCGCATGCTGCCTCACATGGTGCGAGCAGCTTGGTTAAATTCCTACACGCGGCCTCTATGCCTCAGACGGTTCCATTTTGAATGGTGGGCTGCTGGCATTCAGTCTCATCTAACTCATTTGTCTCTTCTCATGTTTTTGGAGTGACTCCAAGTAGGACTGTCCCTTCAATTTATGTATTTATGTAATTTCAATGAGATTGGTTTTTGCCATTATTGTTTGACCTATTTTCTTTTGCGACACTTTGTCCTGAAGATGGCACTGATGATGTACTGATAATGGCCCTTCAGGCTGAAACGTCGACCTGCATTTATATTATATTAACTGCTATGATTCATCTAACTTTGTTTGGTCCTGGATTAATATATGCTTTTTGTTCATTTTTTGATACAACTTTTTAGTGTTTTGACAAACACTGGCAGCATATCATCCTTTATAGTACATATCAGTTTCCTTGTGTTGCATTGTATTGTGTCTTTTTTTGTTTTTGCTCTTCTGTGTTTGAATGAATATTTTTGAATCAATCAAATTATCTGTGTTCGTCTTATCACTGTATAAGGGATTATTATCACTTTTCAGGTGGGTGTCTGTTGTTAGGCTTATCTCAAATTGCATTTTGCTCTTTATCTTCATTAGCATCACTCTATGAGCAAGATGCTGCCCGAATCAACCATACTTATTTGAATGTACACTATTACTCTGGTTCATAGGGTTATTGGGTTGACCCCATAATTTGGTATTATATTCCTAGTCCACAATACAGCCATTATGTGATAAAACAACGTGGCTGACTTTAACTTTTATTTTATTTTTAGCACCTGGGTGGGCCAGGACCAGGGAGCATACTGAGCATCTTCTTTTTTTTTTTGGAAGGTGGCGCATGCGGCCCCCCCTCCTCAAGGGGAGTTTAACCCCATGGACCACCACCTCCTCAGGGTTTATTATTATGATGGGAGGGTGGGCGTGCTGCCCCCTCTCCTTAGGCCTTTAGAGGCCCACTATCTCCCCGGGGCTTGGGAATTAAAAAAAGAGGGCGGCCATGCGGATCCCCCACCTATTTCCTGATTGACTCGGAGACCGCCACCTCCCTGGGGCACAAAAAAACTATCAAAAAGGGAGGGGGCCACCCAACACCCTCCCAGGATGTACACAGCCCAGGGGACCACCACCTCCCCAAGGCAAGCCCATGGAAACAGAAGGAGGGGGCCACACGGCCCCCATCATAGAGCCATTAATGGCCCTGGGGGCCACCACCCCCCAGGGCCGGCTCCTGCTATCTCCCGAGGAGCCCACCCTTGGGAAATTGCGGCTGGCTTTTGCTTGGTGAGAGCTGTGATAGCTCCTGCCAAACGAGAGCAAACAGTAACTCCGCTCACAGCAAGCGGGAGCTGTCAAACTGCTCCCGCTTGCTGGGAGCGGAGTTTATATCTGTTTCCCTGACATGTGGACAGGGAAACAGATGAAACATTGCTCCCCACGCAGGGAGCTGCATGTTTAGCAGTTCCTTGCTTGTGGGAGCTATGCCAGGGACTGTGAGGGCATTGAGGCTACCCCTGCAGTCCCTAACACTGCACACTGGGTGGGCTCCAGGGCACCCAGGTAGAGGTGCGTGGCCCCCTTCCCCTTCCAATAATTTGCCAGGCCACAGGGGATGGGGTACCCGGTGCAGAAATTGGTCCACAGAGGGGGGCCTCACAGCCACCTTCCCCCATTAAGTTTGGACGGGACCGTTTTGGCCCTGATGCTCATTTACAGATATTAAACCTCAACATGGAGCACTTACAAATATGAACATAGCAAGTGCCCCAGTTGAAGCTCCACTTCTGTAAAGGACAAAGATCCTAACTTCCTGGGCTTTGCGAAGGCAAAGCAAGTGCGTTTTCTCGGTAATTCCACATTGGAAGATGATCTGAAATGCTTCATAGAGGTGAATGCATTGTTGATCTAGTGGAGCTCAATCTGTGGTGACTGTGGCGAGTGGGTCCTTTCTTGTTCTTACCTGGTGAGAGCAGAGTCCATGGCTCTGCCTTTAAACTACAACAAGTATGCAAATGTGCAAATCACGTGGACGCTCCTCCCGTTTGGCCCTGCCTCTTCACCCTAGTAGCATGCAACGGCCTTCCCGCCTTTCGCCAGGATGATGGACAGATTGTCAAGAGACCCCCCCCCCAGCACGTTAATCAATTTTGGTAATGCGTTTCTGGTGCTGAAGAATATGAGGACATCTCCACCAAACAAAGAAACACCTGCTTCAAACAGTTATGAGGAAGTACCCTTGTTTGGTGAAGATGTACCTTTTTGTAGTCTTGTTGTCTTATCAATAGGAGGGTTCATGTTATCACAGATTCTGTATAAAAGACGCACGAGGAATAATGACATTGCCAAAATGCACACAAGGTCACTGGAGACATCTCCTCGTGGTTCATTACGCAGATGTAGTGTAGAATAGCACTTGACAAATACACAACGTGTTAGCATTTACTAATTAACAAATAGAAAGTACTCCAGTTGGGTAGATTTTTTGCGCAAAACAGAGGACTCTTGTTGGTTACAGGGGCAGGGGAAGTTCTGTTCTGGCCCAGTCACTCACACAGCTACTGACACACGCACACCCAGACACCCACTCACACACCCACTCACTAACTCACAAGTCCACTCACACACCCATTCACACACCCTAAAAACTATTTGCACTCACTCATACCCATACAGGCACTCACACATGCACTCCCAGACCCATATTGCCACTCACACACCCACTCACACACCTTCAAAACTACTCACTCACCCACTCATACACCCATACAGACACTCCCACACCCACTCATAGACCCATACAGCCACTCACATACCTAGTACCCGACCCATACAGCTACTCACACACCCACTCATCAACCTATCCAGCTGCTCACACACCCACTCTAAAAGGTTACAGGTTACAGATAGGAAATACACTTTAAAAAACCTATGAAATTCACTAAAAAAACAAAGGTTACAGGGAAGTTATAGCTAGGAAATAATATTTTTCAAAAACCTTAGAAATTCACTGAAAAAACAAATGTTACAGGGACGTTATAGTTAGGAAATAGAGTTTTTTTTAACTTTCAAATTCACTGAAAGAGCCAAAGGTAGTGGCTGTGTGCTGGCTGTATTAATGAGTGAGTGGGTGTGTGAGTGGCTGTATGGGTGAGTGAGTGGTTGTTTGAGTGCATGCATGGTTAACTGAGTGAGTGTGTGAGTGCCTGTATTAGAGAGTGAGTGGCTGTATGGGTGAGTGAGTGGACATGTGATTGCTTGTATAGATGTGTGAATGGGTATGTAAGTGGTTGCGTGGGTGTGTCAGTGGGTGTGTCAGTGGTTATATGGGTGAGTGAGTGGCTCTGTTGAGAGTCTCTGTGCGGGATTGAGTGGGTGTGTAAGAGGCTATATGGGTGAATAAGTGGCTGTGTGAGTAGGTGTATGGGTGAGTGAGTGGCTCTGTTGAGAGGCTGTATGGGCGATTGAGAGGATGTGTGAGTGGCTGTATGGGTGAATGAATAAGTGAGTGAGTGAGTGAGTATTTGAGTGGCTCTATGGATATGTGAGGGGTTCTGTGGATGATGTCATCAGTAATGTAATTTGAGATGTCATCAGCAATGTCATGAGTGGCATCACTGACCATGTCATGAGAAATCTAATATGTGCGGTCATAAGCATTGCATTGCCGGGGCATAAGTTATAGTAGGCTCAGGTAAATATAACTGCTGATTTTCACTGGTTTTGTATGAGTGAAATCTGAAGCTAACTATAACATCCTTGTAACCTTTGTTTTTTTCAGTAAAAAAAAATAAATATATCTATATATATCTATATATATATATATTCACTGAAAAAAACCATAGGTTTCAGGCACGTTATAGTTAGAAATTAGCATTTAAAAAACCTTACAAATTCAAAGAAAAAACCATAGGTTTCAGGGACGTTATAGTTAGTTGGACATTTCACTCGTACAAAACCTGAGAAATTCCGTCGTTATAGTTAGCTCAGCTAACTATAACTAGCGCCCCACAATGCACTGCTGATGACGTCACATATTACATCATTCATGACATGGTCAGTGACATCACTGATGACATCTCAAATGACATCACTGATGACATCACTGATGGCATCATCCAGTGATTGTGTGTTTCTATAAAGTTTAAATATGTTTTATATATATGCCAAGGTGTACTGAAGAATGAGTGGGTGTATTAGTGTCTGGATGGAAGATTTAGTAGGTGCGTGACTGACTGTATAAGTGAGTGATTAAATGTGTCTTACTGAATACATGGGTTAGTGACCAAACTGTGTGAATGTCTGTATCAGTCTGTCTGTTGTTGTGTAAGCTGCTGCATGGGTTGGTGAGTAGCTACATGAGTGTCTATATGGGTTATTGATTGGTTGCCTGAGTATTTGTATGGGTGCCTGAGTGTATGTGTGGGTGGGTGGGAGGTGTGTGACTCAGTGCATAGATGTGTGAGTGGTTGATTCACTGGGTGTAAACAGCTGTATGGGTTGGTGAGTGTGTGTATGGGTGTGTTGGTGAGTGAATGGATGTCTCAGTGGTACATGTCCAAGTAACTACATATCTAAAAGGCAGTGTATGTGAGAGTTGGAGTATATAAATGACTATACGTGAGAGTCAGTGATTGTGAGAGTGGCTGTATGGATGAGTGTGTACTTGTATCAGTGATTGTATAAGAGAGTAAGTATGCGTTAGTATCTGTATGAATAAGTGAAGTGGTGTGTGTATAACTGTATAGGTGAGTAAATGGAAGTGTGATTGATTCTTTGCATGACTGACTAGGTGCGTTAGTAACTCTGGATGAGTGGCGGTGTGTGAGTGTCTGTATAGGTGTATGAGTGCATATGATAGTGTTGTATTGATGAGTGACTGTATGTATGAGTGACTGTATGGGTGAATGAGTGGATGTGTGTGTAGACCTAGGAATCAGTGAGTGCGTATGTAGTAACTGGTATTGGTGTGTCTATGGTTTCGAAAATGGTAGTCTGTATTTTAGAGTGGGTGTATCAAAGGTTATATTAGGGTGTGAGGAGGTGCATCAGATTTTCACGTGGATGATGTCATCAGTGATGTCATCAGTGATGTCATTTGAGATGTCATCAGTGATGTTGTCAGTGATGTCACTGACCATGTCATGAATGATGTAATATGTGACATCATTAGCAGTGCATTGCGGGGGTGCGAGTTATAGTTAGCTGAACTAACTATAACGGCAGAATTTCTAAGGTTTTGTATGAGTGAAATGTCCAACTAACTATAACGTGCCTGAAACCTATGGTTTTTTCAGTGAATTTCAAAGGATTTTTAAATGCTAATTTCTAACTATAACGTCCCTGAAACCTTTGGTTTTTTCAGTGAATTTCAAAGGTTTTTAAAATGCTAATTTCTAACTATAACATAGCAGTCGCGTTTGCAGAGTGGTGGCGAAAGGTGAGCGTGGCCTCCAAACACCTTTTAGCAATCCCACTGTGTGGGATTTAGCAAAGGTAACAGGAGGGATAGTTAGCCCCCAACGTCAACCTTGGGGGCCAACTACCCCTTTTATTACCTCCAATAAGTCCCACACAGCAGGATTGCTAACTTGTTATATCAGGCCCCTCCCCCTCCCTGCACCACTGTGCAAAGGCACCCCCTGGCGCGTTGTAAGTTGGGGGATTATGTCCCCTTGAATCTTGAGGGTCCCTGGGGGCCAAGTAGCCCACCAGGTACCTCCAGTAATCGCCACAGAGCTGCGTTGCAGAGAGGTGTTCAGAGGCCACGCCCCTTTTTACACCACGCTGCATACACGGCTTCGGGTGCACTGCTGCTCGGAGGATGAAGTACACTTGTGTCCTGAGGTCCTCAGGACACAAGAGGACCTCATCGCCCCACCAGCAGTGCACCAGAAGCCGTGTTTGCAGAGTGGTGTAAAAAGGGGCGTGGCCTCGGACCACCTCTCTGCAACGCAGCTCTGTGGCGCTTACTGGAGGTACCTGGTGGGCTAGTTGGCCCCCAGGGACCCTCAGGATTGAAGGGGACTTAATCCCCCAATTTACAACGTGCCAGGGGGCACATTTGCACATTTGTTATGTCAGGCCATGCCCCCTCCCTGCACCACTGTGCAAACGCACCCCTTGGTGCATTGTAAGTTGGGGGATTGAGTCCCCTTGAATCCTGAGGGTCCCTGGGGGCCAACTAGCCCACCAGGTACCTCCAGTAAGCGCCACAGAGCTGCGTTGCAGAGAGGGTGTGGCCTCGGACCAAAAAGGGGTGTGGCCTCGGACCAACTCTCTGCAACGCAGCTCTGTGGCGCATACTGGAGGTACCTGGTGGGCTAGTTGGCCCCCAGGGACCCTCAGTATTCAAGGGGAATTAATTCCCTAACTTACAACGCGCCAGGGGGCGCGTTTGCAGAGTGCTGCAGGAAGGGGGCGGGGCCTCCGGCTTTTCTAGAAAAAAAAACTATGGGAAGGGGGGCAGCGCAGCCCCCCTCCCGAGGGCAATTTCGGCCCCGGGGACCGCATCCCCCGGGGCATGGCCACATATTTATTCTTTTTAAAAAAAAAAAATTTAAGGAGGGGTGCTGCGTGGCCCCCCTCCTGAGGCCTCTATTGGCCCCGGGGACCCCATCCCCCGGGGCTGTGCCTTTTAATTTTTTTTTTTTTTTTACATTTTATTGAGGGAGGGGGGCCACGTGGCCCCCCTCCCAGGCCACTTCTGGCCGCGGGGACCCAATCCCCCGGGGCCGGCCCTTTGCATTGGGGACCGTGGGGGGAGCCCCAATGCCCCCACGGTCCAGCCAGCTGCCCGCCTCCTGCGGGAGCCGGCATTGCTTTTGAGCAAGGGGAGCTGCTGACATGCAGCTCCCTTTGCTCAAAAGCAATCCTGCTTTGCTTCGTTGAAGCGAGAGCAGGTTTCCCTGCTCTCGCTTCAATGAAGCAAAGCAGAGTTTGCTATGGCAGGCGGGAGCATCCCGCCTGCCATAGCAAACAGCAGTGTCCCGGGTGGGCACCCGGGACACTGCAAAAGCCGGCCCGGGGGGTGGCGGTCCCCAGGGCCATCGAGGCCTCCTTCCAACGTTTCAATGCCCCGGGGAGGTGGTTGTCCCCGGGGGTCCGTAACGGACCCCCGCATTTGAATAATTAATGCCCCGGGGAGGTGGTGGTCCCCGGGGCAGTGTGGGGAGGGGCAGGAGCCCCCCTCCCACACACTTTTTTTTTTTTATTCAGCCCCGGGGAGGTGGCGGTCTCCGGGGCTTGGGGGGGCCAGCGAGGCCCCTCCACCTTTTAAATTTCAATGCTCCGGGGAGGTGGCGGTCCCCGAGGCAGCATAGGGGGGTTGGAACCCCCCCCACGCCTTTATAAACAAAGCCCCGGGGAGGTGGCGGTCCACCCGGGGGCTTTTTGAAAACGAAGCGTGCGGAGCCCGCGCTTTGTTTTTTTTAAATTTTTACGGCAGGATTCGCGACCCCAACGCGAATTCTGCCATTTTTTTGTTTGTTGAAAAAATGCTTTTTTGGGCCTTGAGGGTCCTTGTGGGACCCCCTGAGCAGGCCTAGGGGGTCAGGGTGTTTCTACCCTGCCCCCTTTTCTTGTTTTTCAACCTTTTTTCCACTCTTTTCTTGTGACTCGGTTACTGAGTCACAAGATGGCTGCCAACACTTCCTGGTTTGGAGTGTTGGCAGCCAATCAGAGTGAAGCTCGTGCCCGGGAGGGTTCGCAAACCCTCCTCGGTGCTCAGATATCGATATTTTTTCTTTTTTAATTTTCTCAGGAACTACTGAACGGATTTACACCATTTAACAACAAGCATTGACATAGCCAATAGGTCTCGCCTTTGAGACCTATCAGCTTTGATAATTATTTTTTGTGATGCTGTACAGCATGTACAAATAAGTAATGCAAAAAAAGCACAAAAGAAAAATGAGGCAAGCATTGTTTTTTAAATTTTTTTTATTAACCAACACGAGATAAAGCACTGTGTGCCACAAAAAAAAAGTGGGTGGGTGGGGTGGGACACGGAGGGAGGCAGGGGTGAGAAGTTTGGGGGTGGGGGAGAGAAGGAGAGAAGCAAGAGAGAAGCAAGAGATAACAATGGGGACGCAAAGAGACAAATGAAGGTGGGGGTTGGGAAGCAAACGGACAACAGATGGTGGGTGGGAGTAGTTGGAGAAGCACACAGACAGCGGAGGATGGGTGAGAGGCAATGGGGAAGCACATAAACAATGGAGGGCAGGTAAGGATAGTGAAGCACACAGACTTCAAAGGGAGTGGGAGTGGATTCGGAAGCAAACGGGAGAGAAGGAAGAAAAGTTACAACGGAGGGTGTGTGAGCACGGATGTAGAAGTAAATGGACAATGGTGTACGGTGAGGAAGCAAGATCGTAATGGAAGGTAGGCAAGTGGGAAAGAAGAAAGAACTGCAATTGAGGGAGGAAGGAAGAGGGGCGAAACAAACGGTAGAGAGAGAGGAACACGAATCACTCTTGTAGCCTAAATAACTTTAAAAAACAAGCAATGGCCGCGCGGCCGTGAAACTGACACGGCCGCGCGGCCGCGAAAGTGAAATTAATCGTGAGCAGATGGCGAGGGAAGCCATATGGCGCCTGATCGCGCGTGCACGCTCGCGTGAACGCAAGCTGGTCGCCAGCAAACTGCTGTTTGCACTTCCAAAACCCGCTTACTAAAACTCTCGCCAGAGCAGCGCATGTGCTGGCTCAGGCGAGACCTAAAAAGGGCTCTTTCTGAACCAAGACCTACCTTTTTGCCAAATTTGGTGTAATTCTGTTCAGCAGTTCGGGCTGTAGCTTTGTCTAAAGTTTCGTATGGAAATTAACATGGGGAAAACGCGTTTTGGGACCCCCCTTTTTTCTCGGCCCCCGCTTGACAAATCACCCCGAAACTTTCAAGACAGACGCTGACCGGAGCGGGCCACTAGTTTTGAAAATTTCGCGAACATTCGTCAAACGACGCTAAAGTTATTGGGAAAACAAAAAATGCTTTTTGAATAGAAACGAGGTCCTAACTATAACTACCTACTGGCGACCGCCAGTAGGTAATATATATATATATATATATATATATATATATATATATATATATATATATATATATATATATATATATATATATGTGTGTATTTCCCATATTTAGGTGGACAGTGGCTCCTGTATAGGCACCCTTATATATGTGTATTTCCCAAGTTAGGTGGACGGTGGCTCCTGTATAGAGCACTCTACAACACCAGCGACACTCTGAATTTGCTCACCTCAAAGGTCTGCTTTTCTATTAATTTTTGTAAGCATAGGATTAGCACAGTGCCATCCATGCTGAGATAAAAAGGGACAAAGTATTTTGCCATTTCTACAGAAAACTCTTAAAGCATAGGACTAGCACAGTGCCGTCCATGCCAAACTGTAAAATGACAAAAGCCATTTACTTCTCCAGGCACAGTATTACAGCTTTGGATTGATAAAATACCATCCATGCCAACCTGAAATTAATAAAAGCATACCACGGCACGTGTTCCGCTATCATTATAGCTCTTCAGAGAGGTTTAACTTTACCTCGGCATGGATGGCACTGTGCTAATCCTATGCTTAAAAACTTTGATAGAAAAGCAGACATTTGAGGTGAGCAAATTCAGAGTGTATGTATAAATATACACGCATATATTTTGTGCATAAATATGGGTAGAATGTTTTTTTATCTTTATTTTGAATCTTTATGTATATGGATAGCCTTATAAATGGAAGCATAAAGCCATATACATACCCACATGTATATAGGCAACCTCATCTACATAACCAGACATAAATATTTTGGCAAGTAAGAATGTAAATGAGTTTGTTTCAGAATATCAAAATATATATCAATAACCTTATAGGAAGCCTGAGGACGAATACACGTGGGTACAGGTACCTCATGCACCGAACGTGCAGGAGGGGAGCTTTGAACTAGCCTTCTTAGATATTGACCAGGTTTTTGACTCCCTTAGTTGGGAGTACATGTGGGGGGTACTTGAAAGAGCAGGATTTGGCTCCCCCTACATAAACTGGGTCAAGCTGCTATATTTGCACCCACGGGCAAGAGTCAGAACGGGGCAGTATGTCTCGGAAGAGATTGTTTTACATCTCTGCACCAGGCAGGGATGTCCCCTGTCCCCCTTAATTTTTTCCATAGCGATGGAGTCATTGGCATGTAGACTCTGATGGGGATGGAGAATGCCGGTAGGCGCCGCAGAGCATATAGTTTCATTTTATGCAGATTACGCTATGGTATACCTGCGACAACATGATATTTCGGCCCCCGATCCTCCTGAACATAATGCAGGAATACTGGGAGTTCTCGGGGCTCCGGGTGAACGTGTCAAAGTCAGTTCTGTTTCCGTTAGGCTGCCTGGCGGATCGGCCGCCAGAGAACATGCCAGCATTGGGCTTGCCCTGGAAGATAGATAGCATCAGGTATTTAGGCATCAACATCACCCATCACGAGAAGCAATTCTGCAACCTTAACATGGGGAGGGTAATAGCGGGACTAAAACTCTCTATTCGGTTTTGGAATACTCCAGATTTATCACTAATGGGAAATATAGAGCTACTAAAAATGACGGTGCTGCCGTGCTGTCTATATGTTTGCAGGGAGCCTATTATGAGATCACCAGAGAAGTCTTTAGGGAGGTAGACAAACTGATAGCTGAGCTTCTATGGCAGGGCAAAAAATATAGAGTAAGCCTTTCCGCCCTCATACATGAATGGGAAAAGGGAGGCTGGGAGGTCCCGGACTTAGAATTGTACTATTTAGCCACACAGCTGCACCATGTGGACACTGGTTAGAGGGTGAGCTAAATTGGGAAAGGACTCTTTTGGAGGGATCCCACGAGGGACACCAACTGGGGGAACTGCTGATGCAATGCGCTGGAATACCCCACACGGTCCCACGTGTAATCCGACTTATGGACAGAATATGGGTGAGAGCTGTCAGACAGGTACTTAAGAGGGCACCCTATGCCCCTGACTTAGATATTTGGCTACTGTCACCCTTCGCACAAATTGCTCACACTATGGTGGTAGACAGGTGGCAGGAGGGAGGCTGCATTATGCTGTCCGATCTTTAACCGGAGGGTAGATTCAATACTCTGCAAGAGGCCCGGGAGTCTCTTAACCTGGGCACAGGTCAATTTCTACAATCTGCAAAGGTGGCAGCAACAGCTAAACAATTATGGCCTACCTTTTCCAGAGGCTCCAGAACCCACTCAAACACTTGTCATAATGCTGGCGATGGCGGGAGGATGCAGACTTATACCCACATTTATACCTAGCACTATGCTCTGACAGTCAATCGCAACCACTACCCATAGAAAGCATGTGGCAACACCACAGTGAGGACCCACTTTCCCCACTGGAGTGGCTCAAGATACATGCAGGTGTGAAGGAGCGACAGTGGGCACACGCTTTTAACAGATAAATATATATAATTTCAGACATATTGCTTACCTCTCCCTCAAACTCCTACACACCATATACCCATCTACGGACCAGAGATGCCCGAGGTGCCATGCGAAGGTGGCGGATTTTATGCATATGGTCTGGCACTGTCCGTTGGTGAAGGACTTTTGTAATCAGGTCCTGGTTCAGCTAAGGGGGGGGGGGCACAGGTTGGGAGGTCCCGCAAATTATTAGAATATCCCTATTAATACTCCTTCCGGAAAACCTTAAAAAGAAGCTCAGCAGACGTTACACCCTTTTAGACCTCTCTGTAGCAAAAAGATGAATTGCAATCCACTGGATAAGTTCCCGTGCCACAACAAGGGAAGTTTGAGGGACAGACATTGTGGAGTGGGCTGGGACAGAGGAAGTTCATATCAGGAGGACAAGAGAAGATGTAAAAGCACAGGCTGTCTTGAGCCTGGGCAGAAATGACACTGGTCCTGCTTGAATATACACATACACAACGGGAAGGCACACCATTACAACAGGGGGAAAGTGAGTGCAACGCAAAGGTGGTATAGATGGTTTTCATTATGTATCGAGTGCATGGATATTATGGACTACTGTGGCCTGAAAGAGTCAGTTATCATGGACAATGAGGAATGAGATTCAATGTACCTAGCATGGAAGCTCTTTGGGGAGGTCACGGAGAGGGGAGGAGTGAGTATTGGTTTATTTAGATAAGTTGTGAGATTGACTGGGGCACATGTCGGTCTAATTACTTCAATGGTTCTCGTTGGAACTAACACATGCAAATTATTACCTGACATGTATATATATTGCTCTATCAACTAATAAAAAAAAATCTTGGCCTCTTCTGGAGTCTGGTGTATCTTGGCTATCTTGAAATACACAGGTAAACTTATCAGAAGGTTAAATTAGTGCTGATGTTCCATTAACTGTTTCTGGACATCTAGGTTTGTTACTTCCCAGTTCACTGTACGATCCATATGTCTGCTCTGAGGAGATACATCAGTGGTGCAATGGCCTGGTTTCCCCATGGCTCAGGATATAATGCTCAATGTTCACTTTCAAGGCAGCATACTCTCCAGTGGAGTTTGTATTAACTTATTGAAGGCTGATACGTTACAAAAGTACCTACTTGTACAACAATAGTGCATAAAAGGACTGTGCATGGTGCTACGGGTGGGTGGTGAGTCAGGTGATCCTACAGTATGTGTTCTGCAATCTGGCAAGGGCCAGCTTTGGTATTCCACCAACACTCAGGTGCAGGAAGCCCACGTACAGTGTTCAATAAGTCACAGAGGCAGAAAGGTGGGAGCAGGCAAGCAGTTCAAGAATGTCCATTAGAGTATCTTTAAAGTGCCCAAGGTGGGGAACCAGGATGTGCCACCTAAGGTGACACACGCTATACAAGGACACTGCTTAGGAGTACCTTTGACACCTGGGGAGAGGGCGCAGAGACATCTGTACCAGGCACCGGTCGACAAAGAAATATGGGCAGACACCCCAAAAATATTCAGTATAGTATTCTCCAATGTTACCAAAGCAAAAACATCAATAAGAACAAGACTAAGAACACATTCCCCTACTGATGTGCAGTGTCCTCGAGTGCAGCGACCACTTCATTACAGAGATGCTTGTGCAGAACAGGTTGTGTCCATTACTCCCCAGGAAGGCAAGAGGACCACGGCAGCAATGCCATTGTCCCACATGGTCCAGCAGGTCGAATCTCTGGTCCATTTATGGCACCCTCTGCAGAGTGGGTCCATCATATAGTAAGGCCACTTCAAGTCCACTTGACCAAGTAAGTCAACGTGCCCTCACTCTTGCACAGAGATTGCCCTGTCCCAACTTCTTCACCAATGCCCTCAGAGATCAGGGAGGAGATCCCATTCATCGCACTGATGCCCCTCCTCCCTGACAGTTGCAGAGCGGTCCAGCAGTGGGCTACTCCTTCAGCTCAGTGTGCCACTAACACTCCATGTAGCACCGAGGGATCAGGTAAGTAATGCGTCAGATATACCAAGCACCGGCTGCCTGAGAATTCCAAGGTTAATACTCAGAGTCACACTGCCACTGAGGATCATTACTGAGCTACAGTCCATTGCATCTTTGACTCATTCACTGCCAGCACCCCTCCAGAGTAGTAAGGTGCACTATTGGGTACAGACATGGGTAAGAATAGCACTTCCTAACCTCACCACCGGATCTAGTCTATGAGCAGCTACAGTACACCAGGCAATGGGCAAGCACAAATTTTGATGTAAGGCGTTGCCCTAATGAGAAAGATTCCATCTAACTTTTTCTGTTTTCTGCAATTGTGGCGTCCATTATTCAAGTAATCTGGTCTATTTGGAATTGCATGCTTTCAAAAATGATATTATTAATTGTAATGTCCAAAAAGAGTCCTAAAACTCAGATAAACCCAAGAGAAATGTTAAAATCATAAGTGAAGAATTTGAAATAGTGTTTTTCATCATCATGGGTGCAAATTGATGTATGGCACAAAACCTGTGTGGATGTAGAGGCTTGGCAATGTTTAAAATGTCAAGGTTTCAGGGTCATATTTGGTAGGCCAGGGGAACCACCGTAAAGTGTATGATCTTTCACCCTACCAAAATGGCTGCTTCCTAGCACCATTTAGGTGTCGGTAAGCTGCTGATTGTCTGCCGGTGGAACCACTGTTGATGGAGCTGGCAGTGAGCCAAGGACAGTGGTCTGTCCACCAAAGGCCTGCCACCTTTTATGCATTGGGAGGTCCGTCCTACTTAAGGTGGTCCTCTTGAAGCAACTGTCCGCACGTAGGGAGAGAAAACTCTTTGAGTGTCATCGCCAATGGTTCTTTCTTTTTCATAAGCAAACCCCTACTTTGGGAACTTGTCTCTGAAGAAGTAAAAAGAATGGAGAGTGTGTCAGAAAAACATGTTTTCCTGTTTGGCATTCACCTTTGCCAAAAAGGCATCTGGCAGTTTCACTTTCAGCAAATAGATCCCATCAGGCACTCTTGGATCCCTCAATATCATGGGCCTTCCTCTGATGGGCGGCAGAGACTACAACCTCAGGAACTGAATGACCCAAGGGGAATAGCTATCAAGAGTACATCAGGTCAGTAGCAGAGGCCCACTGGTCTGGGAGGCCCTCTGCATCTGAATTACTAAGAAACCACGAGGGACCCATTTTCCTTGCATTCATTGGGCCCATGGCACCCTTGCTACGCCGCTAGATGGCTTTCTTGGTTGTTTGGGTAAGTACCAGTTCAAGACCAGCAATCGTTGCTGACATGGCCAGACTGGCCGTATCGAGCATTTCCCTGGGAGAGTGGGGGTGGCTTTCTTACTTGGGGGTGATTTTGTTACTTGGGGGGTGGCGGTTTTGCAGCAGTGCTGCAATATCGGCCCCCAGTAATAAAATCAGCTTGCCAGCATAAAACTCAGCACTCACTTAGCTTCTAGCCTCCCTGTGTTAGAAATATGTTACGCTTGCTGCAAATAACGTGTACCACGCAGAACACAGAGCTGTATTTTATGTGCATAGGTCATTGGTTTACTGCATTTGTCACAGAGATCCCTTTATTACTGTGCAGTTCATAAGTTACAATTGTAATCTAGCACATTACACATTAGGCGTATTCATACGCCCAGACATGGGGCCCGCTCCTTCTCTTTCCTGGCCCCTAAAACTGGAACCAGCTAACCCTGCAGCTACGCTCTTGTTTGGACTTACATTCATTTAAGAAATCCTTAAAAACACTGTTGTTTAATCTTTAACATTATCATGAACTGCGACCTGTATTGGCTGCTCAAGCGCCGAGAGATCCCCTCGGTGATGACTTGTGTGTTAATGAATCCATATAACATAACAATGAGCTACGAACTGCCATCAAAGAGCTGCATGCAAACTGCATGGTACAGGTTACAAAGTTATGTTTTCCCAGTCTTTCATTATCCTAATGTTGCTATAAAGGGTTTGTTTAGGTAGAAATAAATTCTTATTAGTAAAGCCAATCATAACCACTGTGTTGCATTTTGAATCATGAGTTTGTTCTTCTCTAGACCATACACTCTTAAAAAATGCATACCCGTATGGATGACGGGAATCCTACACATCTTATTCCTTTATGTCTTTTGTAACATTCTCTATACATTAATTTACAAACGCATTATTCATTGCCTCTACTGTGTGCAATGTAAAGTGCTCGGACACCCTACACTGGCATGAGGTGCTATAAAACAAATGAAACACACGTGAGAGATGACGGCACCGTTGGAGGGTGAAAGTGAGGGAACCATTGAAGGGACCCAACAAAGATTATTTTAACCTGGCGCACTGTAAGGTCAGCATTTACTATGCTTTAAAAGCTAATACAATTGAATATATAATGAAAAATGTATTGTAGAAAGCACCAGTTGTGCCATTTTTCTCAAATTTTCTTGCGGGGGATCAGACCCCCAAACCGTCCTTGTAGTGGTCAGGATCGCAACGTAGGGGGCCTAGTCTGACAAAATCTGCCAGGGATGCTTTGTATTCCCAGTCCGTCCCTGGTTGCTGATATGTTGTGACAACCAAACTGGGTAGCCTTATCCACGGACAGCATCTTGTTAAGGAAGCAGGATTCTGTCGATCTCATTTCAGTTTTTTATACCAATTTCAAAGCGTGCCATTTCCGAATGTTTATAATCCATCGTTTTAGCAGGTCTGTTGTGAAATGTTAGTATGAGCAGAGTAGAAGAATGATGTAAGGAATGATTAAGAACAGCTGCACCACCAGGGAGTTGTGAAACACCGCGTACACCAGCTTGACATGGGCCTTGGCTCTCCGCCATCTTGAGTTCTCCCCGGTGGTGTCGTGACGTTAACGGTTCCTATACCCTGGCTGGGAAATCCTAATCATTTCGACATGGCCGTACACTGCTCACGCCAACATGTCCACGAGAACACAATGAACTACTTTTAGGAGTCTCAAGACCTCTAACCTAGTGTGAAATAGACCTATGGGGATAACTCGTACCGGCTCGTGCTGTGCAGTTTCTTTGGCAGCATCAAGTTGCATATTGTCAGGGGGATCGGAAATCTTAGAAAACAATGACACAAGCTCAATACGGCGGCGTAACACAAAAAGACAGGATGGGGACTCAGTCACCACGTGCTGAGGGGCCCTGAACCTTCCATATAATAATTGGCTTTGGACTTATTGACCCCCACTCCCCCCGAAAGGACTACAGGGGCCTACGTTATGCCAGCCCCCTGATGTAGTAGGACAAGAAAACTTCAAAAAGTGAGCAGTTTAAAGGCCGCGGACTGTCTAGGTTAGTGGGGTAGATTCTCAAAGCTTTTGTAAGCATAAACGTTATCTTAGAAAAAAAGGGCGCAAAGCACGTATGACCGTACTGGTGACTCAGCGCGCCCGCACAAGGAATGTGTGTTGTCCTCCTGGTGGTAGGTTCGAGTCCTAGTAGTTCCTCTAAAAAATTAATCTTTCCAAGATCGATAAAATAAGTACACTCAGCGTTTATTAACCATGTCCGTCGCCACGGGGGGCATTTGAGAGCCGGCCAGCCCATAGCAATGTTTGTCCCCCCCAAACAACCGAGCACATGGTACAATATAGAAGCGCAGGAGTTCAGAAGGTGAATGAGCAATAAAAATGCATTTCAATTTTGGTCTTGTTACATTTGCTGCATGTTGCAAGACCGGTTAAATAAATGTCAGGCTGTCTTCTGACAAATGGATGCTTATCCTTTTATCGTGGAGATGTTGTTTACTTTTCTTCCTTTGAATGCAAACTTAGTGAGAGGATTTTGTAGAGTGAACTATGTGACAATCTCTCTGTGATACAGACAGGGCCACTGGAATTAGGCAGCAGTGGAGGCCCATAATATGCAGCAATATTAACTAAATTATGTGGCAGGGGCGTAACACAGGACCCCCGCAGCCCCCCCGTTGCGGGAGGGCCCTGAGCTCCAGGGGGCCCCCTCAGCGCACAGTACAGTAATTGACAGCAGGGTCCGTGCACCATGCTGGGACATAGTTTAAAAGTTATGCTGCAGTCCCCTCAAATAAATGAAATGCTGCGTGATGCGCCGTGCGCAGCGCACGCACAGCTTGTGGTTTTCGGCCTCAGGTTGGGGCCAAGGGTGGGGCAGGGCTGGACTGGAATGTTCATGCGCAGTGTAAACTGCACATGAGGCGGCAGATCGGTGGGTCCGGGGCACTGAAACGGTGAGTGAGGCTATAATTAAAATTGCGCTATAATTAAAATTGCGGTCCTAGTCCCGTATTATTCTTCTTCTTACGTACTGGTGATTATTTGTATTTTTTTACATATCTCCCCTTAGCCTGCGTCTGACCCACAGTCAGACGTACTGCCGCCGTTGCGCGAGTTTGGGGACCAAAAGGGTTCTGAGAGTTTTGATTCTGTGGCCGTGCTTTCATTTCCAACAGCAGATGGCTGCTCCAGTCTCTCTCCCGGCGCAGCAAAGCCTTATGTGCCATGCTTTATTTACAGCACTTTCATAGTGACTGCGGGCTTTACAGTTAGCTGTTATTATTATTGCTGTTCTCCAACTCGGATGACAGCAGTTGGGTTGTGGAATACATTTTCTTGCCCCTGGTGTACAGTGCTGTTCTGCTGCCACAGATTGTGTCTCTCGCCTGTACTTGTTGCAGTATATTGTGCCTGATTCATCTGCAGTGCTGCGCCACAGGTTTGATAGAGGTTAAAATGTGCTGTTATTTGGCTCCTTTGAGCTTTCAGAGGTTTTGGTCCAGGCTGGGGACAAGCATCTCTGTGATCTGCTTTGTAGGGGCGGCAGCTTGTGAGATTAGGGGGCACAGCCCCTGTAGTCAACACATCTTTATAGCTTCCCTCCAGCTCCGCGAGCACACAGGCACGTGGAACCCCTCTCCTCGATAGTAAAATTACACACACGAAAGTATTGGTGGGAGTAAATCCTTTCACAAGTCAAAAGCCAACTATTGTGAATTTCACAAGGGAAACTGACACGCGTAAACTGCCTTTTGTAAAACTGTGTCGCTGTGTTCGAAATTCAAACGGGCCCTGTCTTCAAATAACAGTCCAGAATTTGTACCCGCAGGCTCACTGCCATGCACTGGTGAAAGTTTACAAGGTTTTGGAATTCACAATATTTCCCCGGTTACATCTGGAAACTAGTTTCAACTTTCCAGACATTATTCTCCAAAGGTTTTGTGAGCTCCATTTTTCATGCGAGAATATACACAAGTATCTCAAAAAAACAAGCAAGTGCAAATACGGTTGCGCCTTTTTTTTTTCTCCACGGGGAGAATACTTTTCCCCAAGATGAAGCCCCTTCCCTGCACCCACACCATTTCTTTGGAGGGGGAGCGTCTTCACTTCCCAGGCTGGGAAGGGATTTATTCATCCACCTCCAATCTCCCACTGTTCCCAGGGTGGGACGAAGCCAGATTGTGGGCACTAATTTCCCACCATTAAACGCTCACTTCCTATTTGCAAAGAAATTCCTGTGTAAGTAAGTCCATATAAACAACTAATGTAGGAGATATCAAAACGGTTGACCCACTCAAAATGTGTTTGCTGCTCTAAAGCAGCGTCTTAATCACGCACGGTGCTGTACCCGACTTGAGCCAGAAGAGACATCATGTTTTTAATTTACACTCTAAAGCTTTTTAAAGACGTGACAATGGCCTCTGCAGCTGGCCTGTATTTTTTACGATATACCAAGCTTTTGTAGGCAAGGCCTTTTCTATGCAAGCATTTTACATGCAGCCCAGTCTAGCCTGCATGCAGCCCTGCAAGGCCATTGGATTGATTGATGTTTTTTTTATGGAGGGTCCAGTGACTCTGGTCGCTGCAAGGGAGGGAAGGGGTGTGTGGTGTTGCTATGGGGGTTGTGATGGCACTGCTGCTTTTTTGGGGGTTGCTTGCTGCTACTAGGTACATCGGAGTGGGCACCCGCCTCAGTATGTCTAGGCGGCCTCTTGCTAGGGCCTCCTTTGTTTTCCCCAGGTCACGATTGCTGCCTCCTATTAAGTTGCCATTACTGGATGGGAGATTGTTGCAACCAATTAAGGGCCGATGCCAGAGACGATTTAAGGTGATAGAGCGCTTACAGCACTCTAAATTGTAGGGGTGCACTATACTCCCGATATAAACGCACTCATATGTATTTTTGTCGTGTGCAATGTTTTGTGATTATTAAGATGCATTTATTCACGTCATATTAGTATTAAAATAAAGTGAGCACATTTAAGTAGGATTTGTGTGTATTAGAAACATAATTCCTGTATGTGTAATGTGCAGGACGACATTATACTCATATAATGTAACCATGTTTAGTTTAAGTTACCCGATTTGTAGGCCCAAATTGAAGGTTGTTTTGAGTTTCGTTTCTCTTTGGTTGCTCAAGAATTAATTAAATAAATTCTGTTGTGCTCGAAGACAGTGTGTTCTCATCCTACTGCAGGTGCAGGAATCCAACCTCGTTATTCTTAGATTTAAGGAGATACCCGGAATGTCTTTGAAGAAGACTGCAAGGCGAGAAGGGAGGACTCCTTTCGTGCCTGGCCTATCTGGGAACCAAGGCCACTGGAAGAAGAGTCGACTTAATTAAAGCTTCTGTGGAAACTTACTGAAATCGTTTCAATGGAAAAGTTTAGTAAATGACGTATTGTGGGTTGAACATTGTCTTTTTGTGTGATGCGCAGGGACAGATTCGGGAGACTTCTGCTGATTTTCGGAGGAGAAGGAGCATCTTAGAGCGAGCACCATAGCTTTAAGCTATCAGACCCATTTGACGTGAGTACTTCTTAGGAAGTCAACATGTGCTGACACCTTTGGGATATGATACAAGGGAGATAGGTAGGATCCTCATTTAGAGCAGAGTAGGGAAAGAATTGCTTCTCCTTAAATGAAAAGAGAATTGGACTCCGCTTCTATTCTTTGCTGTATTTTGATTTTACCAAAGGGGATGATGGACGGAGCGCTTGAGCTAATCAAACACTCACCCCCAGTCAACTGATCTGGGTTTAATCCATCATCATTCTTTAGCTCACTCCACCACCCCAGTTCAGACATGGCCATATGCAAATCAGTCTGACCCTGTGCCTCATGGGAACAGTCCAGCCCGAACTGCCAAGCCATGTCTTCCCTGGACCGGAAACAAGCATCCTGGGACCGGTTTCTGGCTATTCAGCCGTCATCAGCCAGGCTAGCTTGAATCCAGTGGCAAAGTGAGCAAGGGACCCACGTCTGGGCATACCCTGCCAACTTAGGGCGAACAAAGCGATACCAAAGGGGATGATGGACGGAGCGCTTGAGCTAATCAAACACTCACCCCCAGTCAACTGATCTGGGTTTAATCCATCATCATTCTTTAGCTCACTCCACCACCCCAGTTCAGACATGGCCATATGCAAATCAGTCTGACCCTGTGCCTCATGGGAAC
Organism: Calotriton arnoldi; assembly: GCA_963921515.1. Classification (NCBI taxonomy): domain Eukaryota; kingdom Metazoa; phylum Chordata; class Amphibia; order Caudata; family Salamandridae; genus Calotriton; species Calotriton arnoldi. Next base: position 157,211 of record CAWUFW010013093.1, read on the forward strand.
AGTCCAGCCCGAACTGCCAAGCCATGTCTTCCCTGGACCGGAAACAAGCATCCTGGGACCGGTTTCTGGCTATTCAGCCGTCATCAGCCAGGCTAGCTTGAATCCAGTGGCAAAGTGAGCAAGGGACCCACGTCTGGGCATACCCTGCCAACTTAGGGCGAACAAAGCGATACCAAAGGGGATGATGGACGGAGCGCTTGAGCTAATCAAACACTCACCCCCAGTCAACTGATCTGGGTTTAATCCATCATCATTCTTTAGCTCACTCCACCACCCCAGTTCAGACATGGCCATATGCAAATCAGTCTGACCCTGTGCCTCATGGGAACAGTCCAGCCCGAACTGCCAAGCCATGTCTTCCCTGGACCGGAAACAAGCATCCTGGGACCGGTTTCTGGCTATTCAGCCGTCATCAGCCAGGCTAGCTTGAATCCAGTGGCAAAGTGAGCAAGGGACCCACGTCTGGGCATACCCTGCCAACTTAGGGCGAACAAAGCGATACCAAAGGGGATGATGGACGGAGCGCTTGAGCTAATCAAACACTCACCCCCAGTCAACTGATCTGGGTTTAATCCATCATCATTCTTTAGCTCACTCCACCACCCCAGTTCAGACATGGCCATATGCAAATCAGTCTGACCCTGTGCCTCATGGGAACAGTCCAGCCCGAACTGCCAAGCCATGTCTTCCCTGGACCGGAAACAAGCATCCTGGGACCGGTTTCTGGCTATTCAGCCGTCATCAGCCAGGCTAGCTTGAATCCAGTGGCAAAGTGAGCAAGGGACCCACGTCTGGGCATACTCCTGCCAACTTAGGGCGAACAAAGCGATACCAAAGGGGATGATGGACGGAGCGCTTGAGCTAATCAAACACTCACCCCCAGTCAACTGATCTGGGTTTAATCCATCATCATTCTTTAGCTCACTCCACCACCCCAGTTCAGACATGGCCATATGCAAATCAGTCTGACCCTGTGCCTCATGGGAACAGTCCAGCCCGAACTGCCAAGCCATGTCTTCCTGGACCGGAAACAAGCATCCTGGGACCGGTTTCTGGCTATTCAGCCGTCATCAGCCAGGCTAGCTTGAATCCAGTGGCAAAGTGAGCAAGGGACCCACGCCTGGGCATACCCTGCCAACTTAGGCGAACAAAGCGATACCAAAGGGGATGATGGACGGAGCGCTTGAGCTAATCAAACACTCACCCCCAGTCAACTGATCTGGGTTTAATCCATCATCATTCTTTAGCTCACTCCACCACCCCAGTTCAGACATGGCCATATGCAAATCAGTCTGACCCTGTGCCTCATGGGAACAGTCCAGCCCGAACTGCCAAGCCATGTCTTCCCTGGACCGGAAACAAGCATCCTGGGACCGGTTTCTGGCTATTCAGCCGTCATCAGCCAGGCTAGCTTGAATCCAGTGGCAAAGTGAGCAAGGGACCCACGTCTGGGCATACCCTGCCAACTTAGGGCGAACAAAGCGATACCAAAGGGGATGATGGACGGAGCGCTTGAGCTAATCAAACACTCACCCCCAGTCAACTGATCTGGGTTTAATCCATCATCATTCTTTAGCTCACTCCACCACCCCAGTTCAGACATGGCCATATGCAAATCAGTCTGACCTGTGCCTCATGGGAACAGTCCAGCCCGAACTGCCAAGCCATGTCTTCCTGGACCGGAAACAAGCATCCTGGGACCGGTTTCTGGCTATTCAGCCGTCATCAGCCAGGCTAGCTTGAATCCAGTGGCAAAGTGAGCAAGGGACCCACGTCTGGGCATACCCTGCCAACTTAGGCTGAACAAAGCGATACCAAAGGGGATGATGGACGGAGCGCTTGAGCTAATCAAACACTCACCCCCAGTCAACTGATCTGGGTTTAATCCATCATCATTCTTTAGCTCACTCCACCACCCCAGTTCAGACATGGCCATATGCAAATCAGTCTGACCCTGTGCCTCATGGGAACAGTCCAGCCCGAACTGCCAAGCCATGTCTTCCCTGGACCGGAAACAAGCATCCTGGGACCGGCTTCGGCTATTCAGCCGTCATCAGCCAGGCTAGCTTGAATCCAGTGGCAAAGTGAGCAGGGACCCACGTCTGGGCATACCCTGCCAACTTAGGGCTGAACAAAGCGATACCAAAGGGGATGATGGACGGAGCGCTTGAGCTAATCAAACACTCACCCCCAGTCAACTGATCTGGGTTTAATCCATCATCATTCTTTAGCTCACTCCACCACCCCAGTTCAGACATGGCCATATGCAAATCAGTCTGACCCTGTGCCTCATGGGAACAGTCCAGCCCGAACTGCCAAGCCATGTCTTCCTGGACCGGAAACAAGCATCCTGGGACCGGTTTCTGGCTATTCAGCCGTCATCAGCCAGGCTAGCTTGAATCCAGTGGCAAAGTGAGCAGGGACCCACGTCTGGGCATACCCTGCCAACTTAGGGCGAACAAAGCGATACAAAGGGGATGATGGACGGAGCGCTTGAGCTAATCAAACACTCACCCCCAGTCAACTGATCTGGGTTTAATCCATCATCATTCTTTAGCTCACTCCACCACCCAGTTCAGACATGGCCATATGCAAATCAGTCTGACCCTGTGCCTCATGGGAACAGTCCAGCCCGAACTGCCAAGCCATGTCTTCCCTGGACCGGAAACAAGCATCCTGGGACCGGTTTCTGGCTATTCAGCCGTCATCAGCCAGGCTAGCTTGAATCCAGTGGCAAAGTGAGCAAGGGACCCACGTCTGGGCATACCCTGCCAACTTAGGGCGAACAAAGCGTATACTAAAGGGGATGATGGACGGAGCGCTTGAGCTAATCAAACACTCACCCCCAGTCAACTGATCTGGGTTTAATCCATCATCATTCTTTAGCTCACTCCACCACCCCAGTTCAGACATGGCCATATGCAAATCAGTCTGACCCTGTGCCTCATGGGAACAGTCCAGCCCGAACTGCCAAGCCATGTCTTCCCTGATCACTTGACTGGGGGTGAGTGTTTGATTGGCTCAAACGTTCCGTCCATCATCCCCTTTTGTATCGCTTTGGTCGCCCTAAGTTGGCGGGGGTATGCCCAGACGTGGGTCCCTTGCTCACTTTGCCACTGGATTCAAGCAAGCCTGGCTGATGACGGCTGAAATGCCAGAAACCGGTCCTAGGATGCTTGTTTCCGGTCCAGGGAAGACATGGCTTGGCAGTTCGGGCTGGACTGTTCCCATGAGGCACAGGGTCAGACTGATTTGCATATGGCCATGTCTGAACTGGGGTGGTGGAGTGAGCTAAAGAATGATGATGGATTAAACCCAGATCACTTGACTGGGGGTGAGTGTTTGATTGGCTCAAACGTTCCGTCCATCATCCCCTTTGTATCGCTTGGTCGCCCTAAGTTGGCGGGGGTATGCCCAGACGTGGGTCCCTTGCTCACTTTGCCACTGGATTCAAGCAAGCCTGGCTGATGACGGCTGAAATGCCAGAAACCGGTCCTAGGATGCTTGTTTCCGGTCCAGGGAAGACATGGCTTGGCAGTTCGGGCTGGACTGTTCCCATGAGGCACAGGGTCAGACTGATTTGCATATGGCCATGTCTGAACTGGGGTGGTGGAGTGAGCTAAAGAATGATGATGGATTAAACCCAGATCACTTGACTGGGGGTGAGTGTTTGATTGGCTCAAACGCTCCGTCCATCATCCCCTTTGTATCGCTTGGTCGCCCTAAGTTGGCGGGGGTATGCCCAGACGTGGGTCCCTTGCTCACTTTGCCACTGGATTCAAGCAAGCCTGGCTGATGACGGCTGAAATGCCAGAAACCGGTCCTAGGATGCTTGTTTCCGGTCCAGGGAAGACATGGCTTGGCAGTTCGGGCTGGACTGTTCCCATGAGGCACAGGGTCAGACTGATTTGCATATGGCCATGTCTGAACTGGGGTGGTGGAGTGAGCTAAAGAATGATGATGGATTAAACCCAGATCACTTGACTGGGGGTGAGTGTTTGATTGGCTCAAACGTTCCGTCCATCATCCCCTTTTGTATCGCTTGGTCGCCCTAAGTTGGCGGGGTATGCCCAGACGTGGGTCCCTTGCTCACTTTGCCACTGGATTCAAGCAAGCCTGGCTGATGACGGCTGAAATGCCAGAAACCGGTCCTAGGATGCTTGTTTCCGGTCCAGGGAAGACATGGCTTGGCAGTTCGGGCTGGACTGTTCCCATGAGGCACAGGGTCAGACTGATTTGCATATGGCCATGTCTGAACTGGGGTGGTGGAGTGAGCTAAAGAATGATGATGGATTAAACCCAGATCACTTGACTGGGGGTGAGTGTTTGATTGGCTCAAACGTTCCGTCCATCATCCCCTTTTGTATCGCTTTGGTCGCCCTAAGTTGGCGGGGGTATGCCCAGACGTGGGTCCCTTGCTCACTTTGCCACTGGATTCAAGCAAGCCTGGCTGATGACGGCTGAAATGCCAGAAACCGGTCCTAGGATGCTTGTTTCCGGTCCAGGGAAGACATGGCTTGGCAGTTCGGGCTGGACTGTTCCCATGAGGCACAGGGTCAGACTGATTTGCATATGGCCATGTCTGAACTGGGGTGGTGGAGTGAGCTAAAGAATGATGATGGATTAAACCCAGATCACTTGACTGGGGGTGAGTGTTTGATTGGCTCAAACGTTCCGTCCATCATCCCCTTTTGTATCGCTTTGGTCGCCCTAAGTTGGCGGGGGTATGCCCAGACGTGGGTCCCTTGCTCACTTTGCCACTGGATTCAAGCAAGCCTGGCTGATGACGGCTGAAATGCCAGAAACCGGTCCTAGGATGCTTGTTTCCGGTCCAGGGAAGACATGGCTTGGCAGTTCGGGCTGGACTGTTCCCATGAGGCACAGGGTCAGACTGATTTGCATATGGCCATGTCTGAACTGGGGTGGTGGAGTGAGCTAAAGAATGATGATGGATTAAACCCAGATCACTTGACTGGGGGTGAGTGTTTGATTGGCTCAAACGCTCCGTCCATCATCCCCTTTGTATCGCTTTGGTCGCCCTAAGTTGGCGGGGGTATGCCCAGACGTGGGTCCCTTGCTCACTTTGCCACTGGATTCAAGCAAGCCTGGCTGATGACGGCTGAAATGCCAGAAACCGGTCCTAGGATGCTTGTTTCCGGTCCAGGGAAGACATGGCTTGGCAGTTCGGGCTGGACTGTTCCCATGAGGCACAGGGTCAGACTGATTTGCATATGGCCATGTCTGAACTGGGGTGGTGGAGTGAGCTAAAGAATGATGATGGATTAAACCCAGATCACTTGACTGGGGGTGAGTGTTTGATTGGCTCAAACGCTCCGGTCCATCATCCCCCTTTTGTATCGCTTGGTCGCCCTAAGTTGGCGGGGGTATGCCCAGACGTGGGTCCCTTGCTCACTTTGCCACTGGATTCAAGCAAGCCTGGCTGATGACGGCTGAAATGCCAGAAACCGGTCCTAGGATGCTTGTTTCCGGTCCAGGGAAGACATGGCTTGGCAGTTCGGGCTGGACTGTTCCCATGAGGCACAGGGTCAGACTGATTTGCATATGGCCATGTCTGAACTGGGGTGGTGGAGTGAGCTAAAGAATGATGATGGATTAAACCCAGATCACTTGACTGGGGGTGAGTGTTTGATTGGCTCAAACGTTCCGTCCATCATCCCCTTTTGTATCGCTTGGTCGCCCTAAGTTGGCGGGGGTATGCCCAGACGTGGGTCCCTTGCTCACTTTGCCACTGGATTCAAGCAAGCCTGGCTGATGACGGCTGAAATGCCAGAAACCGGTCCTAGGATGCTTGTTTCCGGTCCAGGGAAGACATGGCTTGGCAGTTCGGGCTGGACTGTTCCCATGAGGCACAGGGTCAGACTGATTTGCATATGGCCATGTCTGAACTGGGGTGGTGGAGTGAGCTAAAGAATGATGATGGATTAAACCCAGATCACTTGACTGGGGGTGAGTGTTTGATTGGCTCAAACGTTCCGTCCATCATCCCCTTTTGTATTATTTTGATTTTGGAGCTCATCATATTATGCCTTCTGTGCCGAATGACTTATATTCGTAAAATCGGCTCTGTATTGATTTTTCTGTACCTATATACTCTGATATTGAGGTGTGTTTATATTCAATTATTTTTGGCCTTATAATAAATCCACCAAATTAAACTTCGGAGTCTGTGGTCCATTACAGCATGACTAAATCGAAAGTATAATCTGGAATTGTTTTCCTCCCCTCAACCACTTTTAGCAGGCAAATAAAAGACCATCTGCCCTAAACCTAGTAGGGAAAAGCAGGAGTAAAGGTTGGCGTAATCAAAGCCATGGGCAATGTGGGCTCTAGCCCAGGGCTCCAGCCTTTCAGGGGGCCCTTGATAGAACCAGCTCTGTTCTGTAGAGTCTTGCTTGCTTGATGGCTTTGAATGATTCTTAAACAGATTGTTTTAAATACCATTTCCCTTTGCTTTATTTTCACTCTGGGTGATATGTGTGTCCAGGGCTTTAAGTGGGCCGGGTCCTGCCGATGCTGAGCGGCAGTTTTTAAAAGGGGACCTCGAAATGGGTCCCTATCGGGCTCTGTTTTGCGTGCTCACACTGCTCACTTCTCACTAGTGGAGAAGTTATGGCATGACGTCATGCCAGGTGAGCGTTGTAGGGTAAGGGAAATCCTTTAAAGAGAGCCATTTTCTCTCTGGATTTCTCTTCTCTTTTTGAAACACAGGAGCAGCAACATCGTTGTGGTGTCACCAGGGCTTTAAGTGGCAGCTTTTTCAATATTATATACAACAAGTCATAGTTGTTACTGATTTATCTTATGCAACTAACAACCATTGACAAAGCCAATAGTCCTGACTTGCTGTAGGTATGATGTTACTTGTATCATATATCTGGATGCAATGACAGAAACAGCAAAATACAAGTCGGGAGGCACACTATGCTAAGCACAGATTTTTAGCTTGTGTTTTTAAGTCACACCCTTAATTACATCGGCCACGCTCCTTTGAGAGACCCCCCAGTTTTTTCATCCCACTTAAAGCCCTGTGTGTGTCTATTACATTTTGTAGAGAAATGTTGTGTTTATGTTTAATGAAACATCCATAAAATAGTTTCTTTTGGATCAAATCATGACCTCACATATGGGAAATGGGAGTGTGTCACAGAGATTATTTGCAATAATATTAGCAAGCAGCTGCTGTGTTACAATATTGAAAACACACATCACTGTCCCTGAATATTATATGTAAACACATTTCGAATTTGGACAAGTGGGTCTGTGCTCTGTCAATGACTTGGTCAAAGAGGGCATGAAAGAGCTGAAATAGAATCATAAATTCAAAACTGTTCCTTACAGGGGCCCCCAAAATATGCTTGGCACAGGGCCCCGAAAATCCTTAGGATGTCTCTGGTGCCGCCATCTGCGAATATGATGGCCCCAATTACAACGTGTGCTGGCATGTCTAGGCCCATGGAAAAGACATATTGTGTACAAAGTTCAGCAAAAAAGGAAATTATAGCAAAGCTACAGAATGTTTAAACTCTGCATACATGTTTCTGGGGTTATATGAAATGCTACAGGCACTGTACATCAGTTCTCTTTGTAATACAAGTGTGCTCACATCACATTCCCTCAATGTGAAATATTACCTTAGGGAAAGAGCATCATGATGCAGAAACGAACCCTACATCTACAGATGTACTTCATCCACACATCTCTTAGTAAATAAATGTTGATGAATTCTGAATTGCCCAAAATTCACAGAATTCAGAGTTGGTTGAACCCACAAAGCTTTTTCCAAATGTGAGCTTGAGGTTTGTGAGTGTGTGACATGGGGAGTGGGCAGTCTGGCATTTATTTTAATATGTACTACACTACTCTAACATGTAAGAGAAATTGGCAGTATTCAGAAGCACCACACACTATTGATTGCACTAACTTCCTCTTTCGTAGACTGCCTAATGTCAAAATAGCAAATATTCTCGCTTCATGTCATCAAGAATGGTACAACCAGATGAGCAGCGTAACAAGGCCTAAATTATAATCAAATGCATGTTTTTAAAAAAAAGTATTTATCATTCACATGGGAGGTAATTATTTCCATCTCCTACGTTATTCACTAGAAAACTCATGAGAAATAAGTTGAACGAACTTAAGCACTCCTGAGGGACTAACAGAATGTAAATAATGTTAGCCCAGCATAGTATCTTAGAATCCTGAGGTCAAGTGGGTGGTAATGATGGAACACAACACTGCCTGGCTTCCTTAAATTTGAAATACACTCCAGGTATTTTTCTCAGCAGTTGGCATTAATGATGACAATCATTTCCGTAGAGCTGCTGGGACAGTTCCAAGTTATTGTCCATCAATATAAATTCTAATTCAGACCCTACATAGTTGTTCTTTGTTCTTTAGCGATAGGCAGTTCCTGAGACAACAGGACCGCTCATTGGCATGGTTCTGATTGCTGTCTCAGTTAAATAATCTGCTCTTGACAATGTTACAAATGGCGTAGTTTTATATGTTAAGAGTGTTTCACACTTTCTCATTAGAACTTTGAGCAAGACAATATAGAGGCATTTCATTAAATGTTGGAGGTTTCAAATCAAAATATACCACATTTTTGGGTGGTGGGGCAAAGTGGTAGGTGGTGGGCCGAGCGGCCGGGGGGAGGGGGCCCTCCATGTACTTCGCAGGGGGGCCCCCTCAAGTTTCATTACACAACTGTTATGTGGCAAGAAAGCACAAATTATTCAGTTTGATGCAGCACATTTTTAATAGTATCACTTCACTGTTCTGTCATTTTTGCACATGTTAGCACTGTTTGGGGAAAGATTTCACTTTATTAGTACCAGTTCCACATCCAAATACCGCTCGCTGTAATTAACTGAAATGTGACCAGTCAACCTTTTCGAAGGACCTTCCACTGCACAGCAGCATGTGTGCAGCATTGTTAGTAACTTTTGATCTGTATGAGCTAGAAACGAAATGTGTTTTTTTATTAAAATCTGCAGATTATGCAGCAGATGATATATTATGTGGCAAATGTGGTAAATTCATAAACATGCAGTAAAGATTGTGGCCGCAGAATCGCATAATTCCAGTGTCCTTGTGTACAGGGAGTGCGAAAAGAAATACTGTAGGATGTCATGTCAAGTGGTTTCTAATCCACATAAAATTTAAATACCTGTAAATAAACTGTACAAATATTTAACATATACCTGCAGTTACAAAAACACTCGGAGTGGATGACTGCCAACTGTCTCCAGCTCAACGCCAGCAAGTCTGAGGTGCTGCTGTTGGGGAGAGACTCGGAGCTGTGGAGTGAGCACTGGTGGCCTGCCACGCTGGGGCCGGCACCTGCCCCTAAGCAGGTGGTAAAAAACCTAGGGGTTTGGTTTGATACCGCCCCTTGCTTTCGTGCCCAAACTAAGAAGGTGGCGGGGACTTGTTTTGGGCTATTGCAGGGGCTTAAGCCTTTGCTGGGCTTTTTCGCCCCCCCCAATTAGACAGGTTATCATCCAGGCCTTGATTCTGTCAAGACTGGACTATGCCAGCTCCCTTTATCTGGGGGTAAACCAATCTGAGATTGTCAGACTACAAAGGGTTCAGAATGCAGCGGCTCGAGCTCTACTTGGCCTGCCGAGGAGGTGTCCTACTTCCAATGCCATCCATCGCCTCCACTGGTTGCCTGTGGCCAAGCGTCTAGAGTTCAAGGCCCTTTGCATCACTTTTAAAATTCTTAATTTTGCATCTCCATCTATTTTGGCCAACTTGCACACTTTCTACATCCCCTCCCGCCAACTTTGCTCTATGGGACAGAATCTCGTGGCTTTCCCTAGGGTGAGGAGGGTCCGTGCTGGAGGGCGCTCCTTCCGGGTGTTGGCCTCGAAACTCTGGAATGCGCTCCCTTCTGCTATCCGCAGTATAAAGTCCTATCTGCCTTTCCGTAAAGCTGTGAAAACATTCCTCTTCCCTCCGCTATGAGCTGTCTTGTTACTACAAGCTGTGCAGTTTTCTGTTTTCAGCGCCGGGACGCCCCTTCGCTGGGGCAGCCGTGCGCTTTATAAGTCACCATAACATAACATAACTAATGAAATGAAGCACATTTTGTTTTATAATTCTGAAGTGCAATGGAAACAAAGACCCAAAAAATCTTGCACAAGGAAGAAATAGTGTATTGTATTGCGTATTTGCATAGCACTTACTACCAATGTGTGTGGCACCGAAGCGCTTACCTATATGGGCTGCATGCTAAGCCAGACAGGGTGGCATCAGTGCTTAATTTGAACCGATGGTGTCTGGTGCTCAGCATCTGCACTTAATTGTCAACACCGGCACTTGTGACAGTCTGCCACGAGGTATGTTATGAAGAACAAGGGAACTCAAATAAGGTTGGTCAGGGACCTTGGGTAATCAATTATTTCTAAAGACAGTGGTCCCTAGACAATGATTAATGAGAGCAAACAATAAATATAGACCCAATCAGTGCTATATTTTACAGCTGTCCAGCCGGACAGGTGTTTTTAATATATAGTTGCTTAAATATACACAAAATTCAGCAAGAATCAAATAAGGTGGGACACAAGCCTGTATCCAACTTAGTGGGAAGGACGTACAACATGAAACAAAAAGGCTCAGGCAGAGTAAATTGTTTGTATGAGACACATTTTGGTAGGACAAACAAATTATAGTGGAGACACCATTACACATAATAAGTATTAAATAAAGAGGTGTATATGGCATACAACAAGTCGCCGGCGTTTCAATCCTTACAAAAGATATAGGATCATCATCAGGACATTAACAATTGTATGCCTGTATACATTTTGCCTAGATCCAGGTCAGAGTGACTTGGAGGAGGTTTGTTTCAGGTGAAGACCGAGTAGAAGTCCAGGCCAAGTACAAGGAGAGTAAAGGATGCAAACAGCCGCGGCCTGTGCAGTTGGATGCTGGGTCATAACAGCTTAAAGGAGGCGTTTGAAATGTTCGCGCCGCGGGCGGTCTCGAAATCAGAGTGGCCTATTGCAGTGGGCTGCTGTATATCAGGGACGGCAAGCCAGTAACCTGTGAGCCGCGTCCGCGGTCTCTAGTGACAAGGAATGGGGTCGAGGCCAATCTGTGAACAACCTCTGTTACAGCATGTCTTGCCTGTCGGGATCGGGGATATGAAGGTGGCACTGTCCTGGCTAAGTTAGAGATGACTACAATAACAGTTAATTATTAATTCAAAATACATTAAAAAGGACAATCACCTGCCGCCCAAGCCATTCTTATAGTTTTGGGGGACCTGAAATAGTCTGAATTGTCACACTTGTAGGAGTGTGAGGGTTAGTAGTTGTATTGTTACTATCATTGGCAGCGGTGGGAGAGGCAATGGGTAAGTGAAAGCTGCAGTGGCCTCCTGATGAGAGCCCTGGCACTTATTTTTTTACAATTAAGCACTGGGTGGCATGTGGTTAGAAGGGTGTTGTTTTTGTTTTGTGATCCAATGTGGGAAGTAGTTCCATGTCATGCATGATGACCACCGAGTTGCGGTTATCATGTCATGAGACGCAGCCCATAGCAGTGCGGTGGATGATGAGGTGTGAGAAAGACAGGCGCACAATTTATGGTTTTTCAGTACACTGGCAGCTTTGAGCAGCTCTGTGGGTCCCATTATGGTATTTCTTATGATTATAGTCTGCTTAGCTGATTACTGCACTGGGTTGTCCAATTAGAAATTTGGGGGCAGATTTACTTACATTTCACGTAACGCAGCGCAGCTAAACAACTTGCTGCTCTCCGCTGCGTGAAAGGCAGATAGCAGATATGCGCCATTTTTACAAAGTATTGGCACAGTTCTGCTGTCTCCTAGCGTTGGTGTACTGTGTGCAGCCTAGTGCCAATGCAGACACCCTTGCACAAATACAATCCATAGAGGCACATTCCTCTTTCTATGTGTGCTATACAATGCAGCACACATAGAATGAGGAAGTAACTAGAAGAAAAAAAGAAATTTCTCCTTGTTACACCTCCCTGGGGAAGGCATAGCATTTTGACGCATTCCCAAGTTTACTAGCTTTAGTAAATCTGGGAATCCACCAAATTCCATAGGTGGATGTATGAGAACGCCCATGCTTCACCCATGGAACTCTTTCTCAACAAAAGGTAACTGAAGGCAGCAATATGCACTGCCTTGCGTTAATTTGTATTTACTAAACTACACAAAGCCAAGCAAGGTGGCTTTGTATTGCTTAGTAAATACCAAAAAGGATTTTGCATCAGGCTGCACCACAAAAGTGGCACAAGCCAGACACAAAACCTTAATAAATCTGCCCCCTAGTGTATAGTTCTGAGCCAGAGCTGGCATTGTTGGAGGGAGAGAGAGGTGGAGAGGTCTGTTGGGATGTGCATTGTTACCATCATCTCATATCTGAAAGCCATTGTGAGATGTAAAGAAGCAGCCATTGTATATAGATATTTGGGACCTGCAGCCATGAACTACATTAAAGTCCTCCAATTGATCTGCAGTGTATGACAGATCTCTTCAATTATTCTATGCCTGTTCATTTAGTGATGGCTAGTTTATTGACTGCACAGTACTGGTTATGGACAACCCTCATAGCAGATATGTCTTATGTGAATATTAGAGGTGTACATTCCAGTTAGCTGCTGACCGTTGAGTATTATGGTATTAGTATTAGCGTGGGCCAGAAATGTTATGTATGAACTTACATAACGATATAATACCCCGGCGAAGCATAGGTCAGCTCTCCTTAACTTACCTGTCTTCCAAAAGTAGTTTGCTGGTTGGGTTGTTTACAATCTGTGGATCGTAAGCTAAATATTGATTTTGAGGGTGCAACTGTCTTTTCAAGTTCTCTTGCAGAAATGTGTGGTGGTGTAGCTGTCTTGGAAATAGGCATGTTTTCAACTGCCTTCTGAAGTGTATAGGATCTTCGATCCCCTGTAAACTGACATCTAAATTCTATTTAGTTTTCACCATTGTTGCAGCCCTAAAATGTTTAAAACACACTGTTTGCTACTGATTTCCAAATATGTTCTTGATGGATATATTTCAAGGTCTTTGTAAAGTTATTTTAAATTAGTGCCAAGTTAAATTAAAACTTCACTTGCGAAGTTGGTGGGTATTAGGAGACTCCACACTTTATGAAGCAGATGAAGTTTCCTAACTTTACTTGATATGAGGTTTATCCTTTCGGGCCTTCCAGGTGTGATGATTTCCTGATGCAGAATGTCCCAGGTAAGACATCCTCCAGCAAAACAATTTTGAGTGTTGAGGTTGTACATCTAGCGCTTCAGGTAAGAATGTGGGAGGGAAGGCTCTGAGCTAAGGTCTGCTCATTTAAAAAAAAAAAAAAAGCTTTGCATTACACAAAGTTTGGACAGTTTAGAAAATGCACTAAGCTACCAGTCAGCCTACTTTACTTTACATCCTTCTACTTTAAATCCCATCTAAATGATAGGATTTAGTGTTGAATTGTAAAATGCTGATTGACTGCCCTTTAATATATACTTCACAAAGTCCACATATTCCTTCACATAGAATCACGTGTGCACCCTGAATGTCAAAATCAGAATATCGATGACCGAATATCGAATCATAAATATCAACATGTAAGTAAGCATTGTTTTTCTATTCCTTACACCATATATATGTACCTACGCAATATATACATCTTTCAGATATTTAGATGTGGACTTAGGAATAGTAAAGCTATACTTCCCTATATGCACTTACCTTTCGATAGTCTGTCCTTCATATTCTTGCACCTCGATGTTCTGAGGGGATCGATATTCAGTAGTACAAACAGTATTTGTGAAATAACGCACCTATAGAGCACAGCTTTAATGTTTTGTCATAGCTGAGGGGCCATGCCCCCCTAAAAATATACTTCTGGCTACTGGCCTGTTATTAGGTACAAGATGCCCCAGGGAGGGTACCAAGCACTTCACAAATAGGCATGTGAAGATATAGGTTATCTGATGTGCCATGCATGCAGGGAGATGGAAATAGGTGTGTATGTCGCTTGTGCCATTTACACACCTTATATTTGTTCTGACATTACACCAATGAACATTGTCAGGGAAGTTAAATGTAAGTATCCACAGCTTTCTGTGTAAGTTACACGATCTGCAATTTATTTTCCTACGCTCACTTGCACAAGTGTTGAGACTAGATGTAATCTGAGCAGGAAGCACACACATTTTCAACGTCCACAGTGTGTGTGGGCAGAGAATAGGCATCTATTTATAGTTAAAAAATAGTCTGCCGAAAGAAAAATGAACAGTTTCACAAATATACTTACTCTAATCAGACACAATCGGCACACTGTATCCAGTTGTGAATGGATACAGTGCGCATGTGCACGGTAGAGGATATATGGAGATGGAGCGGTAGACCTCTTCAGGGCACCATATCACCTTCTGCTCTTACCAGAGAAAGAAGAAGCAAGTTTCAAATCATACTTAAGAACACATGATTTTACTCTTTCAGTTTAAAATGATGATGAAACGAGGCGCAGTGAATATACAAAAATTAATAGATTTGACTTTGTACTGTCTTTTTCTTCCATTGAAATGAACCTCTTTTAGTCTGTTTGGTGTGCTTTGAGTGATTGTGGTTTGTGGTGTGTTTATGGTCTATGGTTACTTCCTTTTTTCTCTGCCTCTCTTTCCAGTGAAATCCCGTACAAATGAAAACACCCCCACCTTCACTTAAAAATTCATTGACAAATTTGAGACAGAGAATGATCACTTTAAATGCATAGTATAATTTGAGTCGGTGGATTCTGGTGCTCGGCACCGGCACTTGTAGGAGTGTAATGGTTAGCTGTTGTGTTGGTACTGCCATTGACAGCACTGGCAGGGTCAATAGGTGTTGCAAGCTGCAGTTGCCTACTGACCAGGACCCTGGCACTTATTGTTTTACAAATAAAGCACTGTTTAATTCTGTGGTACTCAAAGTACGGCCCACGGGCCAGACTTTTCCATGCGGCCCCTGTGTGGAAAACAACAGCAGACAGACTGCAGCCATTATTCTGCCTGTTCATGTTTTTTAGGTCTCGCCTAGGCAGCGCTTGTGCTGTCTCTTCGAGACATGCTGTATTCAGGTATGTACTTGAAGCTCCGCCCACTCTCCGCCCATATTTTTCATTGCCTTGTGTCATTGTCCTTTGTAAATGTTGGCTTCTGATTCGTTAATAGGCTTGTTGACCTCTCCTTAGTACCGCCTTGTCTACATTTGTAACCTCCCATGATGACTGGCCCTTTTACTTGTGTTGTTACATGGTATGTTGTATTTATGTTCTTTAACCACTATTTTCTTTAATGATTTTCTCCTACTGCAGGCACCACATGCTTTCCTGCAAGGGCGCCTGCTTTGCTTGCACCTTTTCACCTACATTATTTATTTTGGGAGCGCGGCACGCTTTAACTATAGCGGCCGCACGCCTTTATTAGCAACTTGCTCCTTTTCATCTGCATTTTTTATTTTATTTTTTTTGCAAACGCGGCACGCTAATGCTTTAACTGTATCGGCCGCATACCTTCAGTTTTTTTTTTTTGACAGCTTCAGCTGCATGCAGTAATGGCGACCGTGCTTGCATTTTTTAAAATTAAAATCAGCTCGACTACTGCCGCGCTTTATCTTTGGCAGCCGCGTAATTTTGCTGCCTGTTAAAATTTTTTAGAGAAAGCATGCTTCCTTAAAGCTAGCCCTTTCCTGGGGAGCGCAGCACTCGATTCCCATCGCACGCTCCCTGGGCGTGCCCGTCCAGAGGAAAGGTGTGCACATAATTGTTGGTCGTGTCGAGATCGGGTGCGGTGCTCGCCAGGAAAGGGCTAGCTTTAAGGGTAAAGAGCACTGTTTTTTTTATTTTAAAATGTGGCGGTGCACTTTAATTGTGGTATGTGCGCCTCAACAAATTTTATTTTTTTAATATGATATTTGTTAAACAGCACGGCACGCAATTTTCATTTTGCACGCCGGCTGTTTGGGCGGTGCTACAGGGAGAGGGCGGGCATAGGGACCACTGCAGGAAACAACAATATAGCTGAGCTCTTCCAGGAACACAGCTGACCGCGGACACTCTGCACCAGGTGAGAGCGTGCTACTGGCCGCCATAATGCGTCCACAGCATTGCAAACGCCGCACGCTTTCACTATAGCAGCCACAGCCCTTCCATTTTTTTTTCTCTTGCACTGAGTCAAAGTCTAAAATAAGTCCCAGCTCCCAACAATGAGGGCTGGTGGCCACCAAGTGCCCCACCACTGCACAAATGAACACTGATTGCACCCACATGGGTAAACAGTATAGCTCTCAGTTCAATTTTGGTACATAGCACGGGGCTCACGCTGGATGTCAAGGCTGCTTCTAGGCAAGGCATTGCCACATCGCCAACATGGAACATACTGAGACTATTCACTGAGCAGGAAGCTGTGACATGTCTGCACATTTTTACACTGCGTGCTGAGTCAGTCTTTCTTTAGTTCTTCAGCTAGTGTTTGGGGGTGGAGCGTTCCCTGGGGGACTCGACTGGAGGTTGACTGTGTAATGTTGATTCCGAGTGGTGGGTTACACCACTCGGGTCCCAGAGGGGAGGGGTGTTTGTAC
Organism: Calotriton arnoldi; assembly: GCA_963921515.1. Lineage (NCBI taxonomy): Eukaryota > Metazoa > Chordata > Amphibia > Caudata > Salamandridae > Calotriton > Calotriton arnoldi. The sequence goes on from CAWUFW010013093.1 coordinate 173,832, forward strand.
CCGACCCCTGGGTGTCATAGGTATTTGGCGTGACCGACGTGGACACGCGGCGCGCACATGTGGTAGCCAATAAATAGCCCGGAAGAGCCGGGCGTGGCTAAGTTGGTTGCTGGCCACCAAAGCAACCGGAGTGTTTGTGTGTTTACTTGCCCCAACACTGGGCCTGGTGTTCTACAGTGCTAGGACACTACATTGGCGACGAGCGGGCTGCTTGCCCATCACGTGCCCCGCCGCACTTTTGACTGCCGCCGCGATTTCCAGCAACGCCGTGTGCGCTCCGACGCACCGCCTGCGACGCTCCTCTGCCGCTCGGCGAACTGCCTATCCTCCGCCGGAGCCTTCAACATCCCGCGGGTAAGACCGGCCTCGCCCTCTGCATTCCCGGGTGCCCGCTGCCGCCTCCACTGTGATCGGCTTCACAGCGCGAGCCCCGAGAGCACGTGACTCCGCCCCCTGCATCCCGCGATCTCCGCGGGGGCGTCGCTATTCCTGCTCCGGCCCCCCCCCAGGCCTGTGGACATACCGGCTCGCTGCTTTCAGGGTGGAGGCCCCCCAGTGGTGACAGTGCCACACTACAGGACACACGCTCACCTATTTGGCTGCAACAGTGGGGTTTGAGGTGGTTTTCTCTCACGCACCTGCCCCCTCACAGGTCTCACACCGTCGACCGCCGCCCTAAGGTCATCGCCTCGCCTACGCGGCTGCCCTGTGGCCCCGCTGGACACCCTGCGAGTGCGCCCGTGCCACACGACAGTCGGCACCCGGACTCTGCCCCGCACCAGCGTAGTTAGCCATGGCCTCGTTCCCCTCTCTGGAGCCATTTGCCATCACCGGCCCCCCCGTCACAGGCAGCGCGATGGAAAGCGTGGGTGGAGCGGCTGGAAACGTACTTCGATGCCACCGAGATCGCGGCCCCACGCCGACGCTCCATGTTGCTGCACCTGGGTGGAGCGGAGATACACAAGATCTCGAAGACGGTGAGGGAAGGTGGCCCCCCGAGGAATTACGCCACAATGCGCGACGCCATCACAGCGCACTTCGAGCCGTACGCAAACCCGGATTACGAACGATTCCTGCTGCGCCAGGCGAAGCAGCAGCCAGAGGAGTCGGTTGACGTTTTTTATGAACGCCTAAGGGAACTAGCGAGCACCTGTACTCTCCCGGACGAGGCTGATGAGATACGTGCCCAGTTCATACAAGGGTGCGTGTCGGTAAAACTTCGGGAACGGATACTTCAAGAACACAACATGTCCATGAGAGACATACTTACGCTTGGTCGGTCCAAGGAACTGTCCAGAGCACGGGCAGCCCATATGGATCCCAACATCACGACGCAAGTCAAGACGGAGCCCGTCAACGCGATTCGCACGGACCCACCGGGAGACAAACAGAGAGCGTCAGGGACGATCAAGAGGCCCACCAAGAACGTGTCAGCGACTCGCCTATGTGGATGGTGTGGTGGTCAACACCCACGTGACGGAGGGTGTCCCGCCAACGGGAAGATCTGCAGCTCCTGTGGCAAAGTGAACCATTTTGCAGCGGTATGCCGATCGTCTCAGCGCAAGCGGCCTACAAGTGGGCGAAAGCAAGTGCGGGCCATTGAGCCGATCGAAGAAGACTCCCCCACCAGTGATATGGATGAGGACGATGCGGCCACAGTCCATGTAGTCAGGATGCTTAACGCCCTGGCGCATACCCAGGCAGCTGCCCCAGTATGTAAGGTTCGGATACACGACCATCCAATAGCGGCACTTATTGACACAGGAGCCACGATCAACCTCATGGCCGCGGACTTTTATCGGAAACTCCCGGCTAAACCCACACTTCAGCGTACGAAAGTACAGGTCTACGCATTTGGGAATCGTGCCCCATTGACGATGTGTGGGGTGTTCCAGACAGACCTCAAACATAAAGACACTTGCCAGCGGGCAAAGGTGTACGTCTCCCAGGAGGGGTCGGGATTCCTTATCGGCTGCCGGACGGCCCAAGATTTGAATCTTATTCAGTTCGCGTTCGAAGTTCACGAAAATGATCTTGACCATCTGTTGCAAGAGTTCGCCTCCCTCTTTACCGGCATAGGATGCCTCCAAGAACCAGCGATCTGACTTCATGTGGACAAGTCTGTGACCCCAGTGGCTCTGAGGCATCGAAGGATTGCCTTCCACCTCCGACCCAAGGTGGAAGCGGAACTCCGCGTACTGGAACACGCTGGAATCATCGAAAGAGTTAGTGGCCCGACGCCGTGGGTGTCCCCCATCGTGGTGGCGCGGAAACCGAAGCAACCCGAAGCTGTACACATATGTGTGGATATGAGGGTCCCGAACCTAGCCATCAAGCGGGAGCGGCACCTAACCCCGACCATAGATGACATCATCTGAGAACTGGCCGGCTCGAGGTGGTTTTCAAAAATGGACCTCCGGTCAGGGTACCACCAGATCCCTCTACACCCGGAGTCTCGTCCAATCACTACATTCTCGACACATGTGGGCCTGTGGCGCTACACTCGACTAAACTTTGGCATCTCAAGTGCTGCCGAAGTTTTCCAGAACATCATAAAGACAGTGTTACATGGACTTCCAGGGGTGCTCAACGTGAGCGACGACATTCTGGTGCACGCGCCCACGCTCGAAGAACACCTCATGAGGCTCCAGGCGGTGTTTGCCAGGCTAAAAGAGAAAGGGCTCACTCTTCATCGTGCAAAGTGTGATTTCCTCCGCAAGGACATCAGTTTCTTTGGGTACCGTTTTCTGAGAACGGTGTGGGCCCCGACCCAGAGAAAGTCGACGACATCCAAGCCGCCGCTGCACCATCCTCAGTGTCAGGTGTCCGTAGTTTCCTAGGAATGGTGACGTATTGCGGACGGTTCATTAAGAACCTCTCCGACCTGACAGGCCCGCTGCGAGAATTGACCAAAGCAGCAAGTCCATGGCAGTGGGGCCCCGAGCAAGAAGAAGCGTTCAAGCGCACGAAGGCTGCCCTCTCAGCGGACACCAATCTGGTGTATTTTGACCCTTGCACGCCCTCCCAGTTGGTTGTGGATGCCAGCCCTACGGGCCTCGGTGCCGTCCTCGCACAGCGCCAAGACTGCGGAGAGTGGGCACCAGTAGCCTATGCCAGCCGGACACTCACCCCCACGGAACAGAGATACTCTCACATTGAGAAGGAAGCAATTGCGATCCTGTGGGGCTGTAGACATTTCCACATTTACCTCTATGGGCACCCGTTTGCCGTTGTGACAGATCACAAGCCTCTCATTCCCCTCTTCCAAGGATCGTCGTCCAGACCTCCTCCCCGTATAGAGAAATGGATCCTACAATTGCAAGAGTTCCAGTTCAAGGTGGAGTATCAACCAGGCACCAAGAACCCCGCAGACTTTCTGTCAAGGCACGCTCGGCCTGTGACCCTCCAGGAGACTGCGGAGGCGGCGGCCACGGAAGATTATGTGCGAATGATTGTGGAACGGTCGAGACCCCTGCCGATCTCTCTCGAAGATGTCGTCAAAGCCACCGCTGAGGATGACTGTCTACAGCTAGCCATCCGAGCAGTTACCTCCGGAGATTGGAAAGAGCTGCAAACCCCGGCTCCGTATCGCACTGACATGGCCAGGTCCGTGTTGAAGATGTTGTATCGTGTCCGCCTGGAATTATCGTTGACACCCGACGGCTGTCTACTGAGAGGCCCTCGCCTCATTTTACCGGAAAGCCTGCACAAGACAGCAGCGGCACTAGCGCATGGTGCCCACCAAGGCATGGTCAAGTCGAAAAACCGGCTTCGGAGCAAAGTGTGGTTTCCCGGACTGGATCATCTGATTGAGGACATCGTGAAGAGCTGTCCGGTGTGCCTCGCCACGAGCCTCCCGGCTCCGCCGGCACCGGTGATCACAGAACGTGGCCCAACTGTACCGTGGGAGCGAGTAAGTGCAGATTTTGGCAGCCTGCCGGGAGGGCGACACATGCTGGTGGTAGTAGATGATTTCTCCAGATATCCAGAAGTCGAGATTGTAGACACCACATCGGCTGTAGAAGTGATATCCAAGCTGGAGAAAATGATGGCCACCCATGGCCTTTTCGGAGAAATCCGCACAGACAATGGACCCCCGTTTACCAGTAGTGAACTGGCAGACTATTTTACATCCTACAGAATCAAACATCGAAGAGTAACGCCAAGGTGGCCGCAGGCAAATGGAGAAGTAGAGCGGCTAATGCGAACCCTAAACAAGACTGTTCAGATTGCTCTAGCGGAACATCGACCTGTAGAACAGGCACTGTATCAGTTCCTAAGAGAGTACCGGTTAACCCCGCACTGCACGACAGGTGTTGCTCCAGGACGAATGTGTTTTCATCGAGCGGTCAGTGACACTATCCTTCACCACCCACAGTGGGCTGACGCTCCATGCCCGCCAAACCAGTCTGAGTCCCGGCGACAGCACAACAATGAAGACGCCTCTCGGCGACGGCGTGCCCACAAAGGTTCGTTGGCAATAGGTGACCGGGTGTTGGTCCGCGACCGGCATCCAGGTGGAAAATTCCGCCTGCCATTTGAATTGGAAGCTTGGACTGTGACCAAGATTTGTGGCACTCGAGTTACTGCCAGAAGAGGCAGGGAGTGGGTGACAAGAAATGTGTCTCATTTTAAGAAAACTCATGATCACCTCTTAGAACGGAGTTCGGATGGAGACGTCGCTGGAACGGATGCCCCACTCAGGAGTTTTGATTTGTCGGACGACGCAGACGACTTCCCGGAAACATCGTCAGAAAGGCTGAGCGTAACTCCGGTGTTAATCCAGCCCTCGGAAGAAATCCTGCCCCCTGCAGAGCCAGAGAAGAGGAGAGAGAGTCCGCCGACTGCGACTAAAGAACAGGAGCTGGTCTCGCTGTATACACCCGCCAGGGACAGTCGGAGGCGGTATAATCTGAGGGTCCATCCGAGGCCTTCCCAGAAGTACCGAGACTTTGTGACCTGGTAGCGGATAGAAGTGGCTGGGCCATGCTCAGTAGCCGAGGAGCTGCTGCGTGAAATCAAGTAAGACTGTTCCATGTGGTATCGTCATTTGATATATGAACATTGCGAGATTTCCTGTTGTTTGGGTTTTTGTTAAAGTGTTTATTTTTGACTTAGTATAAGAGGAATGTAATGTTGATTCCGAGTGGTGGGTTACACCACTCGGGTCCCAGAGGGGAGGGGTGTTTGTACCCGACCCCTGGGTGTCATAGGTATTTGGCGTGACCGACGTGGACACGCGTCGCGCACATGTGGTAGCCAATAAATAGCCCGGAAGAGCCGGGCGTGGCTAAGTTGGTTGCTGGCCACCAAAGCAACCGGAGTGTTTGTGTGTTTACTTGCCCCAACACTGGGCCTGGTGTTCTACAGTGCTAGGACACTACAGACTGGAGGTCAATTGATCGTATCACATCCTATCACTTCACAAGTAATGTTTCAAGTAAATGAAGAACATCAGATTCTTACCCAGTCAACTAATGAAAGAATAACGCACACACAATGCATATACATTTAGTTTTGTGTGTTCCTGTGGTGCAAGCCTTGTCTTTGGGCGAGGCGTTGTGAAGATTTGTTTAGTGAACAGTATTTACACAGAACCTTCGATCTGGCGGTCAGATGCTGTCACTTACTCACAATGAGCAGTTAATCCGCAGTTTAACTAAACTGGCTTTCATCTCCTCCGTCTCCCCTTGTGTCAGGCAATCCTGTGCTGTAAACAAACAAGCATTTGCAATGCAATAGGTCTTGCATTTGCGAGAGTTTAAGCTATTTGCATTGTAAATGACAATGCCTTTTATTTATGTTTTAAAAACCAACATGTAACTAAAAGGCATTGTCATTTACAATGCCAATAGCTCGAACTCTCGCAAATGCGAGACCTATTGCATTGCAAATGCTTGTTTTTTTGGTTGCAGTTTTATATAGCACGAACTCGACCCGAAGGTATCAGAGTGCTTTACATGAGCACCAGTTGCGTTACACAAGGACACATTCATTTTTGGTAGGCATGGGGAGATTAAGTGATTTGCCCAGAATCACAGAATGTTGAGCTGACACTGAGACTCGTACCTGGTTTCCCAGCTCCAAAGTTGGCAGCTCTGGCTGTTAGGCCACATCCTCTTCACATCGTTTACAGTGGAAAAAAAGCATCGAAGAAGCATGCTCAGAAAATTAGTGTCTCTCCTGCTCAGATGTGGCCCCCTCCCCACTTCTTGCTCAATGTTATTAGCTTGCCACACGAAAGAGTCTTTTTAAAATGCATGCAGGTTGCTGGCTTTCTTTTCCAGCCCTGCATAGACATCCCTCAGCCTGTCCTTAGCTTCACTGCCAGCCGTGCCTCGCCTCCGGAATCATCCTGAATTCGGACTGACCTCTCCTCAGCTTGTGGGCTGCACACAGCATTTCCTCTCACCTGATCAGCATCATCCACCCGAGCCCCTCTGATGCCAAGCTCCCTACAGAACGGCAACTCACGTACCTCACTGAGGATCTGCAGCCGGAGTTTCATTTTTAAAAGTTAGCCATCTTGCAGGAGATGGGAGGTGCCCGGAGTACAGTGAGGCTGGGGTAAGGGGGTTTAGTGAAGCGAGGGTGGAAGCGATTTGGTTGTCTCACAGTGCTTAGTATCTGAAATGAACTTTTGTTTCCAATTGTATATTACTTCACCCCTGCGCTGGAAACGTTAAATAACTAGAACCTACATCACCTACCCCTTGGTAACACTTTGATAAGATATATCTGTTGAGAGGAGGCCCATACCCACTTGGGGATGCCAAGGCACACCACAGCTACTTATACTTTAGAAAAGGTAATTCAGTAGAACACCTGACTCTGTCAGGCCCTTTCTCTCTCCTACATTTCACGCCATCGCCATTTGCTGAAAGTTTGGGCAGATCGGGGATCATTGATGAACACAGGCCTTGGGAAGGGACTTAAGGATTTTGGGGGCCTTGGGCCAACCGGGGGGGAGGGGCTTTGAATTTATGATTGTATTTCAGCTCTTTCATGCCCTCTTTGGCCAGGTGACTAAACATTCTTAAAGTGTTTACATCTAATATTCAGCTATAGTGACATGTTTTCAATATTGCATCACAGCAGCAGCTCACTAATACTACTGTAAATAATCTCTGTGACGCCCTCCCATTTCTCACATGTGAGGTTCTATCCTGATCTAAAAGAAACTTTTTTATGGATGTCGCATGAAACATAAACTCAACATTTCTCTGAAACATGTCTGTAATCGACTCTCACACATCAACCACATTAAAAATAAAGGAAAGGAAAACAGTATTTAAAACAATCTGTTTAAGAATTATTCAAGGTCATCAGGGCACGATGCTCTGCAGAATAGAGCTGGCTATATCAGGGGGCCCCTGAAAGGCTGAAGCCCTGGGCCAAAGCCCACTTTGCTCATGCCTCAAAACGTCTCTGGCCTTGGGGTCTGGGAATCTGGCTTTCATCTGCCTCTGGTTTACATGTTTAAACAACAGTGAACAGCTGTCTGTATTGACTGTACTTTGTAACAAACACTCAGTTTGAGTGCCCAGAGCGTAGTGCATTACTAGCTGTGAATATGAGACTGGGCAGTTGTGCCAATCTCATGTGGGCGGGATTAACAGTATGAGAAAGAGTGAGAATAGGAGAGACAGACAAAGACACAGAGACAGACAGCTACAAAGGGATAATGCATGTGCAAGAGAGTGAAGGGCTGAGAATCTCATACTGTCCGATGGCTTCTGGGCCGGACTGGCCGTAGCGGGCACCGGGCATTTCCCCGGTGGGCCGGAGGGGTGGGGGCCGGTTTTGTGGACGCAGGGGGCCGCTTTTCTTACAGGGTGCCGGTTTTGCAGCAGTGCTGCAAAATCGGCCCTCTGTAAGAAAAGCGGGAGCAGTGCTTAGCGCTAACACCCCCCTCCCCTCCCGTTCCCAGGGCCGGTGGAGAAGCAACCTGCCAGGGCTGGTTGCTGTTCCCAGTCCGGCCCTGGATGGCTTGCTTGATCTGTTTTCCGTTAGGCTGTGTAGACCCAGGCCAAGGAACACATCATTAATTTTGTAAAAACTGTGCTAACATTTCATGACTGTATCTGCTGTGGCAGTACTGACACTGAAGAGGTTCTAGCAGGAGCAATTTTCAAGTAGATTTGCCAGCCCATAGCATGGGAGGATGCTAAACATGGTGGCCTATGGACACTTAAAGGTGAAGTTTGGCTATATCTTACAAGTACAGATTTTAGTTGTGCTACAAGTGCTTTACTCTGCATGTTAACAGAACACAGACTGCAATATTTACTGTTTCTTTGTTTTTTTTTAATTAGAAAGCTGTGGTGCATCTTTTCCATAACCCATCTGTACATGAGGAGTTAAACTCCCTAGATGACTCTCAGACATTTCACACTGCCTTGTGCACTGCCACAAGCCAACCTCACAAACACACAAAGCCCCCACACAACTTTGTTTGAAAGTAACAAAAGAGATTGCTGTAAATCTGCAACTGAACCCAGCATGCCCTCTAAGAACCATGCTTCTTGGCTTAGCACAGCGCATTTGAGTGCTGGTGTCCACTTCAGCTCACTAAAATGCTATGTTACACATTATAAAGCAAATTGTGCAGTGCAGCAGCTCAAAGTGTGGTTGCAGATTTTTAGCACCTTTCTAATCGTCAGAGTGTGTCAGCTGGGCCCAGGTCTAGATGTGAGTGGTTTGCTATGGTGATCTCAGTTTTATCCTGGCCAAGCTGTTTACTTAATTTTCATAAAATTCAGTAGCACACAACTGCCTCTTGGCCCAGGTCAGTCCTAGTCTCTTCACATGGTTACTTACAAAATGTTCATAGCATCCTCAGTCCTCCTGTAGCTAGCCCCCTGTGCGCAATGAAGAAGTACTTTGTGAATGCCACGCATGGTTTTACTCCACGTGGTAGAATTTGTCCACCAAACTCCCCACCATGCCATGTCCTGCCTCAGCTTAGCCCCACCCCCAATCCTGAGTCATCACACCCCCACCCCTCCACGGTCATATGTGCGACCCCCAGTGATACCCCAGACTGTGCGTTTCGGCCCCTGAGGAAATATTTGTGAGTGCCCCTGGTTTAAATGGACTGCTTTCCTTTGGTCATCTTAGAACCCAGGCCCTTCCAAAGTATACAAACTAAAAACTGAAATCTGTCCTCAGCTGGTCCACTATTCCTTTTATCAAAGTTCTAATGTTGGCAGAAAATCCATATGGTGCCTGGTATTGCTTGGTCTTTGACTTCCCACTTTGTGATTCTGACTCAGCAGATGCTTAAATTATGATTTAACTTTGCTGAAGATTTGTATTATAGGCGTGTCATAGATTTTATGAGCTATGACCAGGGCCGGAATGGGGAATCAAATGGTGAACTGGCAAAAAAAACAGCCTCTACGCCCTTCCTCTCCGTGCTCTAGCTCTCTGTCCATCAATCCATTTTCTCTCTCTCTCTTTTTCTCTCCACTCTCTCTTCTCCCTCGCTGATCCCTTTCTCTCCACCTTCCACCCTTTCAAATCTTCTGTACCCACTGAAATTACCAGCGGAGTGGAAATTGTCACATTATGCAGGGATGGCTTTCACACTATGCGGGGAGTCTGTCATGGGAAAAGGAGCCTGTTACATCAGGAATGAAGGCTATCTGTAATGGTCAGCTTAGCTGTGTGTGTTAGAACTTTGGGGTGCAGAGCCAAAATATCGATGTAAAAATATCGATTTGCACAAATATCGAGGTAAAAATATCGTAGGTCAGAAATATCGACAGAAAAAATATCGTGGTCAAGAATATTGATTTTTAGGTAAGTAATATCGATTGAAAAAATATCGAAGTGTTAAATATCGTTTGTAAAAATATAGTTGTTAAAAATATCGATTTTTTACTAATGTTATGTATTTTAGTATATATTCTATATGTGTGTGCTGTTTGTTTTTTTGTCTGAGAATTGTTTGTATTTTTATTATATGTGTTAAAGTGTTAGTAGTTAATAATTTTTTTAAAATTTAATTTTGCGTTTTTAGTTCCGTAGCGGGTTGTGGGTTTATAGGGGAATAGGGTGGGAAGTAATTTAATTATATAAATTTTATTTATTATTTATAGTAGTTAATAATTTTATTTAAATTGAATTTTGCGTTTTTAGTTCCGTAGCGGGTTGTGGGTTTATAGGGGAATAGGGTGGGAAGTAATTTAATTATATGAAATTTATTGAATAATTAATATTTATTCATATTTGTATAATTGTGATGTTATAGAGTAAAATGTGTAAATTAATTTATTAATAATTGTTTGATAATTAGTTGTTAATTAATTTAAATTAATTATTAATTAATTATGGTAATTGTTTAATTACTTTTAGGTGTGTGTTGGGGTGTTTATAGGTATAAATGGTGGGAAGGGTGGGAAGTAATTTATTTTCAATTGATGAATTATTAATTATTTGTTAATTAATTTAAATTAATTAATTAGTAATTATTACTTGTAATTGTGTAATTAATTTTAGGTGTGTGTTGTGGATATTATAGTGTTAAAGAATGTGTAATTAATGAATGTTTATTATCTTTTTTAATAATATATTTAAATTCAATATTATTTATGTTAATTATGGAAATAAAATTTAATAAAAATGTTGATGTCTTTTTTATTGGTGTGGTATCCAACATTTTCCCTACTGTTGCACTCACTGGAGTGGGATTAGTAATTTTACCCCTCCGCTATCCAACACTTTCCCTGCTGTTGCACTCACTGGAGTGGGAATAGTAATTTTTACCCCTCCGCTAGCCAACACTTTCCCTGCTGTTGCACTCACTGGAGTGGGAATAGTAATTTTTACCCCTCCGCTATCCAACACTTTACCTGCTGTTGCACTCACTGGAGTGGGAATAGTAATTTTTACCCCTCTGCTATCCAACACTTTCCCTGCTGTTGCACTCACTGGAGTGGGAATAGTAATAGCACTCACTGGAGTGGGAATAGTAATTTTTACCCCTCCGCTATCCAACACTTTCCCTGCTGTTGCACTCACTGGAGTGGGAATAGTAATTTTTACCCCTCCGCTATCCAACACTTTCCCTGCTGTTGCACTCACTGGAGTGGGAATAGTACTTTTTACCCCTCTGCTATCCAACACTTTCCCTGCTGTTGCACTCACTGGAGTGGGAATAGTAATAGCACTCACTGGAGTGGGAATAGTAATTTTTACCCCTCCGCTATCCAACACTTTCCCTGCTGTTGCACTCACTGGAGTGGGAATAGTAATTTTTACCCCTCCGCTATCCAACACTTTCCCTGCTGTTGCACTCACTGGAGTGGGAATAGTAATTTTTACCCCTCCGCTATCCAACACTTGCCCTGCTGTTGCACTCACTGGAGTGGGAATAGTAATTTTACCCCTCCGCTATCCAACACTTTCCCTGCAGTTGCACTCACTGGAGTGGGAATAGTAATTTTTACCCCTCCGCTATCCAGCACTTTCCCTGCAGTTGCACTGACTGGAGTGGGAATAGTAATTTTTACCCCTCCGCTATCCAGCACTTTCCCTACTGTTGCACTCACTGGAGTGGGAATAGTAATTTTTACCCCTCCGCTATCCAACACTTTCCCTGCTGTTGCACTCACTGGAGTGGGAATAGTAATTTTTACCCCTCCGCTATCCAGCACTTTCCCTGCTGTTGCGCTCACTGGAGTGGGAATAGTAATTTTTACCCCTCCGCTATCCAGCACTTTCCCTGCTGTTGCGCTCACTGGAGTGGGAATAGTAATTTTTACCCCTCCGCTATCCAACACTTTCCCTGCTGTTGCGCTCACTGGTGTGGGAATAGTAATTTTTACCCCTCCGCTATCCAGCACTTTCCCTACTGTTGCACTCACTGGAGTGGGAATAGTAATTTTTACCCCTCGTCTATCCAACACTTTCCCTGCTGTAGCACTCACTGGAGTGGGAATAGTAATTTTTACCCCTCCGCTATCCAACACTTTCCCTGCTGTTGCACTCACTAGAGTGGGAATAATAATTTTTAACCCTCCGCTATCCAACACTTTCCCTGCTGTTGCACTCACTGGAGTGGGAATAGTAATTTTTACCCCTCCACTCTCCAACACTTTCACTACTGTTGCACTCACTGGAGTGGGAATACAAATTTTTACCCCTCCGCTATCCAACATTTTCCCTACTGTTGTATTTATTGTGTTGCGAAATGTATGTTTTCTTTTTCTTTTAATAGTTTAATGTTTTAATTAATTATAGAATGTTTTATTTTATTTTAAATTATTGATATATGTATATATTTTATTTTTATATAATTTAAAAAGTTTATAAATTAAATAAAGATAATAGTTAATAAAATATATTTAAGTAAATATATGTAGATGTATACATTTTTATGTTTGTGTGTTTATATTTTTTTTAATTCAGTTTATTTGTTATATTTAGTTAAAATATATATTAAATGTAATTAATTTTGTTAAAAATATTAATATTATTTAATATATTTTATTTAACTTATATATATTTTTAAGTCGGTTTTTTTACATCTATATTTTTTACTTCAATATTTTTGATTCTTACCTGTTTAAGTATAGGGAGTCGATATTTTTGTATTCTATATTTTTGCATCGATATTTGTGTATGTCTATATTTATTACATCGATATTTAATCAGGGAACCAACTTTGGCTGTTGGAATGCGGGCATGTAATATGGAATGTTGAACGGTTCACTGTAAGTTGCTGGGAAGCTGGTGGCGCTGACAGGACGTGTACTGTTGCAGCTCTTCATTGAAATAAACTTACCTTTGTGTTCTCACCTTAACTTCTTTGACTCCCTTTGTCCGGAAACCACATCTTTTGATGGGATCGAGTGATGTTGGTATGGATGATGGAGATGAAACGTTGAATGAAAACTGTTTGATTGCTGCGTTGGATCTAGAAGCGATGAGTGTGGTGTTGGAGGGTGGGTGGAAGTCTGAAATGGGGCAGGATGATGTTCTTAAATTTGTTCTGTCTTATGTGAGCATGGGGTGGCCCACAAAGAAATCCCTGGAAAGTTCTTGTCAACCTTTTAGGGAAGTACATGACAAACCTACAGTGGAAGACGGACTGTTAATGAGGAGTAATACGTTATTACCACCCGTGGGGTTCAGAGGAATGTTGATAAAGATTGCACATGAAGGTCATTTGGGGAGAACATTCGCCAAACGCAGGTTGAGATAGACATTGTGGTGGTCATCAATGGATAAAGAGGTCGGTCTTTTTATGGGTGAGTGTGTTTGTGTGCAGGTGCTGAAAGGGGATTGATATTAAGGAAACCACCTCTTCAGCCAATTGATTGTCCAGCCAGGGCTTGGGAGAACATTGGGATCGGTTTGGTTGTTCCATTCAACAGATTTCCTAGTCACGTACGCTATTCTCTGGTCATGGTTGATGTCTACTCTAAATGGCCTGAAGTAAAATTTGTGTCAGAACACAATGCCAAGGTTGTGATATAGTTTTTAAAAGAGTTTTTTTTGGTAGGATTTCTCCAAATTCCTCATTTCAGATAATGCAGTCCAATTTGTGAATGGAGAGGTGGATGTGTTTGTAAAAGCGGGTGATGTAAAGCATTTCAGGACATCACTTTATCTTCCCCAATCCAATGGATAGGTGAAGTGGATGAATAGGGTTTTGGTTCAGTGTGTTCAATGGCAGATAGCCAACTGGTGTGTCATGTTAAACGCTGTTCGCTCTATGCTAAGGTTTTCTGCATCAGTCCACACTCAACCACACAGGTGTCCCCATTTGAGTTGTTGAGAGGCAGGAAGCCAGCCACCATAGTATATCCCAATTGGATGGGCAAATGGTTCAAGTTCGGAGTTCATTAGGATGAATGTGATCCAAAGGTCAAGAGGAATGTTGCTGAGTCAAGTGTTAACAAAAGAAATCCTTTGATGAACGCAGTCGGGTGAGTGGAGTTATAGTTTGTGTTGGTGACATAGTTCATATCAGGAAAGGGGTCTATGTCAAAAAAGGGGAGAAATGTTTAGTGACCCTGTTGTAGTGGACAATGTGTGTGGCAATACGGTCTGAGGCAATGGCTCTAACTGGTGAAACTGAGGAAGAGTTGTTAAGTGCGGAAGGATGGTTGATCAGGGTGGCCGGGTAGTGGCTGCTCTGTACCCAAAATAAGTTCCAATCCAACGGTCCGCAGGAGCGGTCGTTCCAGGCAGGTTCCCCATGGGTTCAATAGTTTTTGGATGTTACTTATTCCCTATGTTTTGGCTAACAATCTGTTATTCTGCTGTACATTTTGTACAGTTTTAGTATATTGCTCATTATGCTTTCCTCATCTCTCTGTTTTTACTGAATAGTTTGTGGTATCGTTTTTAAAAATTTTGTATTTTTTATTTTAATTTTGTTTGAAGGGTTTCTTTTGTTACCAAAGGTAAAAGCAATTTAATGTTCTGCTCAGCTGTATCTGTGTTAGACACCGGGTGTTTGCAATGCAGGCCTGTAATATAGAATGTTGGAGGGTTCGGTGTCAGTTGCTGGGAAGCTGGTGGTGCTGACAGGACGTGTACTGTGGCAGCTCTTCATTGAAATAAACTTACCTTTGTGTTCTCACCTTACCGTCTTCCACTCCCTCTGTCCGGATACCCCACTTTTATACAATAAAAGGAAAACTGGCAGGCCATGCAAGGAGTATGTCACATCTTGAATGGGAAGGTTGCTACATTAGGAAGGGATGGACAATATACTATGAAGCCTTAAAGGGATGGCTGTCAGAATATGCAGTGCTCAATCCTGTGATGTAGGAGAAACTGTTGGGCCATGCAAAGGATACTTCTACTCCATTCAGAAGAACATGTCCCACCACGGAGGAGTTTCTCTTCCCTGGGATCTCAGGCTGTTAAAACAAGCATTGATAAATCCAATAGGCCTGCTTTTTTGTAATTAAAATTATTTCTTCATTTACTCGCGGCTTTCTGTATGTGGTTGGGTGAGTAGGTGAACGCAAGACTGAGTCAATTCCATATTTATGTCCCGCTGATCTAACCAACTAGAGGCCTGTTTAACTCTCTCTGCATCCCTATTCAAAGAAGATATTGCAGAAACTCGCATTCAGCCAACGACAACATTTTGTGGAAGCAGATGACCTAGTAGATTCCTCTCCAGTAGGCTTTCACTCATGCAAAAGTACCGAGCTGGTGGTAGTGTGGCTGGGTGATCCTATTAGATCTGTCAGCAGCCTCTTCTGCCATCAATCATGCCATCCTTGCTAACAGAGTCTTCCTTGTGGGCATAACTGGATCCACTATAAAATGACTGCGGTCCTTTCTGAAAGAAAGCCAACAAACTAGTCCTACACCTTTTTGCTCCAAGCCTGAGGTTTTCAGATGGAGTGTTGTGTATAACACCTATTTAATATCTACATAGTCTTTAGCTAAACACCTCTATCATACTGGGACTAGATTCTATATGTATGTTGGTGGATGCTATCTAATTTTATGAAGCTTAACACATCCAAAACCGAGCTCCTTCTGCTCTTTACGAACCTTTCTTCATTCAGTGCCCTTTATTGGCCTCAGATAACGAACCTTCTGCATATTTCACCTGCTTCTGTATGCAGTCTGGACATCCACTAAGATTCTTAATTGTCTTTAAACTCTCAACTTGGCACTGTGCAAAGCCCTGGCTTCTTTCAATTAAAGACCTTGAGAACCATCCTACCTTTCATCGATAGGCAACACCCTCTCGCTTTTAAAAGCCCTGGTCGAGTTTAGACTGGACTATGGCAACTGGCAGCTCCTGCGGGGCTCCTGCACTGGCTCTAGCTGATGCAGAATGCCGCGCCATGGCTTTTAAACATCCTAACTGTTAGATTTGGAACTCTTTGCGGGGTCATCCCCAAACATTTTGCCGTCACCCTCCTGTTTCCTGAACCTGTTTTTACTAGCTTTTAGGACTCAGTTCACTTTACCACTGCTAACCAGTGCTAAAGTGCTTGTGCTCTCTCCCATAAACATGGTAAAAGTGGCTCACACCCAATTGGCATATTTCATTTACTTGTAAGTCCCTAATAAGGTGGTACTACAGTTACCCAGGCCCTGTAAATTAAATGCTACTAGAGGGCCCTCAGCACTGAATGTGCCACCCACTTAAGTAGTCTTTTAAAACAGGTCTCAGGACTGCCATTGTAGCCTGTGTGTGCAGTTTTAAACTGCCATTTTGACCTGGCAAAATAAACCTTTTCAGCAGTAGAGGCGAAAGAATGCACACCTTACTTCACGTGTTTTTCTTTGCTTTAAATTAATTTGAGCTTTTGCGTGCAGCCCGGATTCCGTGCACGCTTTAGTTGAATCATCAGTTTTGATGATTCAACTAAAGCGTGCCACAAGGGCAGAGCACGGAATCCGGGCTGCACGCAAAAGCTCAAATTAATTTAAAGCAAAGAAAAACACGTGAAGTAAGGTGTGCATTCTTTCGCCTCTACTGCTGATGACATTACTATGAAACTGCCCAATGACAGTTTGCACCCAGGATTATTAATTTAAATTCGACAAACAGCAATGAAATCTCATGTGAGATGTCACAATACCAACATTTCCATAAAGTGGAAAACTTATGCTATAAATGTATCTTAAACAGACTGCCATGGCAGACCTTTTATTTTGGACTCTGTATGAAGAACATTAATTGAAAGAACATTGAAATTGCTGAAATTGTAATAACGTTTTGTATGCTAATGTTATGTTTGAAAAAACGATAATGGGGGTATTGAGAACAGCGGGTGGAAAGTTGGAGCACATAAATTCTGTGGTTTATGTTGTTTTTGATAAGATAGTTTGTCTAGGTAGAGTTGATGGGTTGGTGGTTGGCATTGGTTTGTGAAGTGACAAAAGCGGTGGATTATGGGTTTTGTATTTTTGAGGATAGGTTGGAGGAAGTGATTGGTTAAGTGTGATTGGTTTAGTACGAAGGTGGGGCCACGTTGCATGAGTCATAAAGGGAAGGGTCACAAGGTATGCGTGAATGGAAGATGTTTTTTATGGAAGGAGCGGAAAGTGTTTAGAGTTGATTGCACCGAAATTAAGAATGCAGGTACTGGAGAAAATGTAGTTGTTTTATGTTGTTTTTCGCGGGTGCGGTTGAACGTGAGGAGGATTGGAGCATTATTTCACTGGGCATAATGGGTATGAGCAAGCATGAAGCACTGGGTGCGCAAATCTAAGGGAGGTACACTCTAGGGGAATGTTTTTTGGGCGTATTTTTGATTCGTTTGAACACATGTTTCAGAGGGATAACGCTGTTCATTGGAAAGATTGCATAACATGTTAGAATGTTTCACAAAATCTAATGAGCATAATACTAACTTTGATGCAGAGCGGTCTGAGTTGTAAATCTAATGGCAACTTTTTAATTTAATTTTGTAGTGAACCCCTGAAGAAGGGCTAAAGAAGCCCAAAATGCATTGGGTAAACATGAGTAACTGCTATGGATAAACTATGTATTCCGCCGTGCCACAGAAGAAAAGGCCTGGATAGGCATACCTGTTGCATTAGAAGCATTGGAAAACATACACATCTCACATGGGAATGGTGAAATGAAAAGATTAATAGAATTTTGGAGTGAACTAAAAGGAATTAAAAATCGTTAAAAACGGATAAGCTTGTGATATTTTTGTTATAAGCCATCAATCAAGCAGTGCGCCTGGTGGAGTAAGAAAATAAACCTTTTTCCAGGGCAATACCTTTCTTTTTAATACATATAAATCGCCCCCAGGGAGGCCCTAAACAGCCATTGGGGCAGGGTGCACTGTTTTTAAAAAGTTGGACATGTGCTTTCAAGTTTTACTTGTCCTAGTAGTGCAAAACTCCTAAATTCGATTTTCACTATTGCAAGGCCTACCTCTCCTATAGGATAACATTGGGGTACCTTATTACACTTAGTAAATGATAACTTTTGATTGGGAGCAGGTAGTAAAGTCATGTTTAGTGTCTCAGGCATTGTAATTTAAAGCCCTCTTTTATGGTAAAGTCGCATTTTAAGTCACAATTCTGAAAATGCCAATTTCAGAAAGTTGACATTTTCTTGTCCTAACCATTTGATGCATGCAGCCTGTTCCTGGGTCACATGGCTAGGTGTAGTCAGTGGCGGCTCCTCCGGGTCATCCCACTGCTTTTAAGCAGTGCAACATAAGGGAACCATAAAATGATAATAACTTTAAGTTATTATCATTTTATGTTTCTGTGCTGCTTAGTTTGCGAGCGGACGGGTGCTGCTCTGCTCTTGGAGCAGGGCAGGGGAGGAGTGGTTTGCCCACTCCTAAGTGCACATGACTGTTTGGCCAGCCCTCTTGGGCCGCCCAAACCAGTCATGCGCACTTTCTCCGCTTTTCCATGCAGACTGCATTACAGCCTGCATGGAGAACATGCCCAGGCCCCCATTCCGTGGCTGAGCGTAGAACCAGGATGCTCAGACCAATCACTCTCCCTCTCTTTTGATTTGAGGCCAAACCTTCCTAACGTATACTCTAAAATGGTTCAATTCACACATTAACGCACTACCACACAAGCAGATTGTTCAGTATTTACTCACTGCAACTTAATATAGTCCATATAAATCAGCTCACTTTCACAGTGTTCATTTAGTGGCACAAAACTTTGTACACATATGAGCACTTTAAAAATAAGAAACAAGATAACATGAATGGGCAGATGAGTCTGCAGGGATGAATGAGTAAGTGCACGGACAGAGGAAGAACAGGTGGCTGACCAGTGCTTCATGGTGTATACAGTAAGTTGGACATCTCCATTCATATCCCTTAGGGCTGGTATAAACCTCCCTATAATCACCATAACTTGAGACACTAGTCAGCCATCTTAGAAGCCAGACCAGGATTTTTTTTTTTTATTGGTATTATCAAACAATGTAATAAATATTTCAAACAACCAGCTAGTTGCTAATCAGTACATGTTGGTCTATACATCCACTTATTTCTATTATTCAGATAGTAGTTTGAACGTGCACATTTCTCTACATATTGTGTGGCAGGATTGATAACCATCCTAATACATGGCATTTTATGACAACAGGGAGATAGTTTAAAGTCCAACACGTCACATCTTAAGGTCTTTTTGAAGCAATTTGTCACGCTGAAGGAGACTGTAGCACTCATTATGTAGTATGCCACTTCGCCCCATACATCAACCCTCTTCAGACCTCACTGCATTGGTCAACGTAGTCTCTGCTGTCTCCGGATCCCCTCCACCCGCCTCCTGTTGCTCCCGAGCCCACAACACAAATGGCTCCCATATGTCTCTAGGCCTGGACGCTAATGGCATTAGTTCCCAAAAGGTGGTTAATTGCGAATGGCCGAATGTTACGACTTGCAACCAATCCTTTAGGTTGGGAGTCCCTTTCCTCTCTCAATGTATGGCCACACGGCGTTTAGCAAACAGAAGTAACATAGCGTGGAGTTTCCGAATTTTAACTGGCGTGTCTTTCACATAACCCAGCAGCCCTTGAAAAGGGCTTGGGTCTTCTGGTGTGCCTATTATCTTGTGTATCGTTGTGAATATGTTGGACCAGAATGCCGATAGCTGTGGACAACTCCACGCCATGTGTAAAAACGACGCTGGAGAGGAGCCACATCTCCAGCAGCCATCATCATCCTTTAGTCCCATACGGTGTAAGTTGGCAGGGGTCCTGTAATACCTGTGAAGGTATTTAAAGTGTATTAAACGAAGCTTGTAGTTGGGCGACAGGGCTGTGAGTTGGCTACAGCAGTATGCCCATTGTTCTTCCGTGAGTGGAGTTTGCAACTCCTCATTCCATGCCTGGAGCGCCCGTGGCTGTGTCAGGGGGGCTGAGTTTTGCGTGTGATTGTAGATACGTGTGATTAGTCTGCGCGGTGAATCTGACTTAAGCACATTTTCAAGTGCAAGCAGAGTGGGTGGGGAGCTCGGGAAGGTGTCGTGCAGCGACCTACATGTAGCCCTGAGCTTATAATACAAAAAAAAGTTCAGAGAATGGTACAGCCTGTTCGTCTACAGCTAGCGGTGGGGGCCCAAACATCTCCTCTGGATATAGGTCTGCAAATGTGTGGAGACCCATTTTCTTTGCTAGTGTTCTACTAGTGCCCTCTTCCATCGTTGGTAACATTGGGTTGTGTGCCAAAGGTATTGATGGGGCATATAGGATAGAGAGATGAGCTCTTTTCTTTAACCCGTCCCACGCCCACCGCAGCGTGTTGACCGTATCTATGTCATCTCCGGGTCATTTATAAGTTTGGTATAGTGCTACCTGCAGCGGAATAGGCGCTGCAGCATCTGTTTCCACAGCTGTGTGGGGCAGAAATGGGGTCGGGTGTACCCAGTGGTGCAGGTACTGTGCCTGTGCGCTCCAAGCGTATAATTGCATGTCCGGTGCTCCCAGTCCACCCTGGTGTAATGGAAGGGTAAGGAGTTCCCATGAAATACGTGCCTATCTGCCCGCCCAGACCAGTGAGACTAGCAGAGATCTATGGGATTTAAAAAAGGCTTGAGTGAGGGGAATTGGTATGTTGACGAATAGGTAAAGTAGTTTTGGCAACACCACCATTTTGGCTAGCGCTATTCTCCCCGCTAAGGACAGAGGGAGTCCGGCCCACACAGTGACCTTTCCTTCCAACCACGTTATAGCCCGCCCATAATTCATGTCCCATATATCCTGTGTATTTCTACTGAGCCATATCCCCAGGTATTTCACCGGTTCATCTGCCCATTTGAGAGGGAATTCGGTGGGGGTAGGGGTAGTGGTGTCCGTCAGGGGGAAAATGACTGATTTAGTCCAATGAATGGAGATTCCGGAAAGGCCCCCAAATTTGATAAACTCCCGCAGTAGTGGAGCGAGGTTGGTTGTAGGGTCTTTTACATACAATGTGACGTTGTCCGCATAGAGTGATATTAGAAGGCTTCTCGAGCTAAACCCAATCCCCCTAGCGGTGTGATGCTGTCTAATGCGCGCAGCAAGAGGTTCCATGGCTATCGTGAAGAGTAGCGGGGACAAAGGACATCCCTGCCTTGTTCCCCACGAGATGGCAAATGGCTGCGACAACATTCCATTCACCCTGATCCGAGCGGACGTCTTCGCATATAGCAGACGTATTAGGCTGAGAATCAGAGGGCTGAACCCCATTCGTCCCAAAATTTGAAACAAGTACGGCCACTCAAGCGTGTCAAACGCCTTAGTAGCGTCCAAGAAGACTGCGGCGGCTTGCACGTTGGGGTGCAGGTAGTGTACCACTGTGAAAAAGGTCCTGAGGTTGTGTGATGTAGATCTCCCGGGGATAAAACCCGATTGATCCGGGCGTGCAATTAGCGGGAGTAGGGGCTGTAACCGATTCGCGACCAATTTCGCCAGGATTTTCACATCTACATTTATAAGCAACAAAGGTCTGTATGAGTCCAACTCATTCTCGGGCTTCCCAGGTTTCAACAACGTTAAATATTATTGCTTCATGCATTGTAGGTGGTAAGATGCCTGAGGTCTGAGCCTCTTCATATAATGCAATCAAGTGCAGTGCTAATTCCTCCACGCACGTCTTATAGAACGCAGAGGTTAAACCATCCGACCCTGGAGCCTTATCCAGTGGTAGGCTTTTAATGACCTGGGTGACATCCTCCACCGTAAAGGGGACATCTAGGTACTCCCTGTGCCCCCAACCCAGCCAGATTAGTTCAAGTGATTCTAGAAAAGGCTGAAGCCCTTCCGTAGTGGACCCCTGGCGGGTAGTGTATAGTTCAGAGTAGAAATGGGAGAAGGCATCCAGGATTTCTTTCGGGCCTTTAATCACAGTGTTGTGTGCGCTGTTAAGTTCAGTTACGTAAGCATTGGATCCTGGTGCTCGCAGCATTGATGCCAGAGTCCTCCCTGGCCTGTTGCCCTCTCCGTATCGTCTGGCCTGGGCATGTTTCCCTAAAATTTTTACCTCACACCGCGCCTCTTCCTCAAATGCTAACAGTTTCTCCTTCAAATGAGCCATTGTCATATAGTCGCCCGTAGCGTGGAACTGCGTCTCCAGCTCTCTGATTTGTTTCTCTAACATGTTGAGCATGCCTCGTATTGCCTTTAGGACCCCAGCCTGATGGGCTATGCAGTTACCCCTGATTACCGTCTTAAATGCCTCCTACAAAGAGGCCTGAGTGTTTACCGATCCCTAATTAAGTGTAAAATAGTCAGCTATATCACTTCTAATCTCCTCTCTAAAAGCATCGTCTAGGAGGGCCTCCGGTGGTAGTCGCCAACTGAACATAGGTGGGGGTGAGTTCGGCAGCGTCATTTGCAAGAGGCTGGGTGCATGATCTGACAGGGATCTAGGGAGATGTTTGACCTCATTGGCCCATGTGGCCACATCCCGAGACACTAGCCAAAAGTCCAACCTGGACCATGCCCTTTGATGTTCAGAAATGCATGTCCCTTCCCTGATCAGTGGATGGTTGTGCCTCCAGAGGTCAATTAAGTCACCATCTGAGACAATAGCATTCAGCGCAGCGCTGGCTGCGGGGTGTAGAGATCTGGATACCCCTTTCCTGTCCAGTTCATCATCGAGTATAGCATTGAAATCACCTCCCCATATAATGGTTTCGCAATTTGTCACCCTCACTTTAGCCCATATGTCTTGGAAAAAACTAGGAGAGTCAACATTTGGACCGTAGACTGCAACGAGTACAACCCGCAACCTGCCCAAAGTACCAAGTATTATAAGGAACCTGCCTTCGGGATCAACCTGTATTTCACTGTCCTTCCAATCTAGTCCCCTTCTGACCAACACAGCCACCCCCCTAGAGTAATTTGAATACATGGATGAGTACACACATCCCCATCTACTGTGCTTTAGCCTGGGAGATGGTGCAACATTTAAGTGTGTCTCCTGTAACACGCATATGTCTATCTGATGGTGTATGAGATATGAGTGGACTAATCTTGACTTTCTGCAATCGTTCAACCCGCGAATGTTCCATGTTAGAAAATTCAACCTAGTCATATGATGGCCAACCCAATATTATGCACAGTAGCAGTAGAGACAGAGCACGCTTCAGTGGGCCATAATTCACAGTGGTGGTATTCTAGTCTGTATAGCATAGTACTGGCTGCAAACTTAACAACCCTCCCCCCAACCCACCTCCCACTCCAACCCCCCAATCAGGTTCTAGTAATCCCTTCCCAAACAACTTAAAAGGAAAAACCTCTGTTGGGAGCTCTCCCATGGGGGCGCAGTAACGCCAGCTAACTCCCCTGCAGTGAACAGGGCGGCCGAGATAACTGCGGAGAGTTATGCTTATCTCACTGCTAGAAGGAGTGATATCAATTTGCCGTGGCAACCAGGTCTGGAACAGGTAATAACCATGTAAACCTAAAACATCAAGGTGCCCTAAGGCCCTAATCCAGCCCGGAATATAACAGAGTTTACAGTTCACATATCAGTACGATACCCATCTCA
Organism: Calotriton arnoldi; assembly: GCA_963921515.1. Classification (NCBI taxonomy): domain Eukaryota; kingdom Metazoa; phylum Chordata; class Amphibia; order Caudata; family Salamandridae; genus Calotriton; species Calotriton arnoldi. The sequence continues at coordinate 197,288 of CAWUFW010013093.1, forward strand.
GTCATTGTCGCTCAGGCGATCCGCAGGCGAGTCCGTAGAGCTAGGGCCCTGTTTGGCCCTCTTACCCCCGATGTGTTTGGCAAACTTTAAGGCGGACTTCGCGTCTGTGAAGAAGTGGGCTGTGCCATCATGCGTCACCTTAAGCTTGGCGGGGTATAGCAGGGAGTAGGTGATCTGGGCTTGAAGCAGGATGCGCTTTGCAGGAAGAAACTCCTGCCTCACCGCCTGCACAGCCGGCGTAAAGTCTGGATAAAAGGAGATGGTGTGCCTGTGCGAGATAGTCCCCTTTTCTCTGGACAGCCGCAGGATGAGATCACGATCTTGGTAGTTCAGGATTTTGGCTAGAATGGGCCTGTGTGTGGCCCCTACTGGGGGTCTGGGACCCAGGGACCGATGCGCTCGCTCCACAGCGAACACTGCAGATAAATTGGGATCAAAGAGCTTGTGGAGCAGGTCGGAGATGTAGGTCTCCATCTTGGAGATGGCCGTCGTTTCCGGTATTCCGGTAATGCGCAAATTGTTACGACGGGACCTGGCTTCCAAGTCCTCGTTCTTTGCTCGGATGATACCCAACACTTTATCCATGTGTAATAACTGTTCTTTCGTTTCAACTTGGAACTCGTGGAAGTCCGAGGTGCGATTTTCAAGCACGTCCAAGCGGGTCTCGTGTGACCCCACTTGTTTTTTGACGGCGTCTAGTTGGGTAGTAAGTGCATCTAGTTTAGTGTCAATATTACGCAGGCTCAACCTCATTTCCAGCATCAGGGACCTCAAGTCCTCTCCTCGGTCCTCCGTCTGAGACTCGGGTGGTCTCTCCGAGCTGGCTTCCGGATCTGATTCCGTGAGCCTCGTGGCTCTTCTGTTGTCGAAGGTCAACTTCGATTGTTTTGCATCTTGTTTTCCCATATTCCCAGCTTGGGCGGTACACTTCGTATATGCGAATCTCCCCGCCGTATCTGGGCGTTGGCGAACTGTGCAGCTCAGTTCAGTATCTGGCACGCTATATGTATTCCACTCCTCCACATACACCCTGACTGGGATGAGATCTGGCTGCTTACAGATATTTCGCCAGTTCCTCGATGTTGCATGGGTCGTCGCAATGCCTACTTCACTGCCCGCCTATGCCAACTGAGTCTCCGAGTTAACCGCTATCTCCAATGGCAGTCCTTTGGTTGTGCCTATCACCCGCGCCTCAGAATCAAGTAAACCGGGCTGTCACGTCGGCTGCATCGGGCCGACACGGGCTGACTCTAGCTAGTGCACCGACTTGTACTCCAGCCATATATTTCCCAACGGTGCCCACTTCGGATACTCAGGCCATGCGTCTGGCAGGGTGTTCAAGATGACTATTCCCCGCCGCCGGGCACCGCCCATTAGTTATAGTCTTGAGCTTGTGTTGCCTGATGTTCAGAGGCTTCCTCCTCCAAACCTCGAAATCGCACCCCGTACTAGTGCACAAGTTCGTTTTTGTAAGCTGCCCTCGGCCAAATGCCCTTCACCAGGCCCTCAATATTCGTGTCCTGCTTCTCGTTCACACTCGGGAGATCCAGGCCAGCGCCCGCCGAGGTGAATATTGAGCTGTTCCCAGCCTCGGGGTGCACTCACTCCTTGCCCTCTGTTTGCCCAGGCCCTCCGTTTACCAGGGGCTTACTCGCCTGTCATTAAAATGGCCCCCAGGCTTCGCACTCAGGATCGACCTGGCCAGCGGGGGGCCGCCCCGCGCCTGGAAAGCCGCTGGCGGGGATAGGGCTCACGTACCAATCGACACTTGGCCTCAGGCCGGCTTCCTGGGCTTCCGACGTCACCGCAGTGTTTCTGCCTAAGTTCCTCTTGCCCTCCTGATTATCGCCGCTCGCAGCTGCCGCTGTACTCCGGGTAATGTGCGCCCATTCTTCCCCGCATCCTCTGGCACATATCAACTTGGCGGCCCCTCCCTTCCGGGACCCCAGCGCCGCACTGCTGTACCTTATTGAGGCAAAGGGTACTTCCAGCCGCTCACTTCGCGGCCCGCGGCCCACACCGCAGGCGGCGCCTCGGGCTCGATTTTCACGCCCTGCCGATCTGCTCTCCAGGGGCTTAGGTAAGCCCCGCCTCGCTATCCCCCGTCGAGGCTTCCCGCTCGTCGCTGGATCGGGTCCGAGTTCGGCAAGCAGATCGCCTAGATCCCTGATTACCAGGCAACGTCTGGGGATGTTTTCCGCACAGCAGTACCTCTCCAGTCGCACGGATAATTGTAGGATTTATTCTCGGCCGGCGGAGCTCGCTTAGCTAGCGGCCATTCCGCAGCTCGGCAGACCACGCCCCGAAGCCAGACCAGGATTGATGCTGTATTGACATTGATTTCTCATGAAATCTCCTATGACTGCTTTCTGGACACTGATGCTGGTGTGATGCATGGCATGTCTTGCAAATTGATGAGGGAGACTACTGAAAGGCCTTCACTGCCTCTATTGATCCCCTAGATCTACCCCACTCTGCACTCCTCTCTATTCATATGCCCCACCATATCTGCTCCCTGCCTTTACGCCACTTTCAGTCAGCTGCTTTTTGTCCCTAACCTCTTTCAAGGACGTCATTAAGGGGTCACCAGGGGTCACGGCTGCAATTCCTGGATTGCCCCTTGCGACCCCAGGCACTGCCTTTGCGATCTCTGGCCTCAGAGGTGGCAAAGGCAAAATAAGTGCCTTGAACACAGGGGCAGCTCTTCCTTATTGGTGTTGGTTGGGGCTCCACTCTCCTTGTTTTCTGCCAGTTTTTTATTACATTAACATTGAATAACATTATATTCACTATTAGTGCAGCTGAGGTAAGGAAAAAAATGCTTTTAAATGTATCTTGTGTGCATGGCTCGAGGGTGAGTATGTGTTTATTTGAGAGAGTATTTGTATGTGTGAGTGTGCATGTATGTGAAAGCAAGTGTGTTTGAGTAAAAATGAGTAAGAGTCAGTGACATGTAGTGAGAGATAATGAGTGAGATAGAGTGTCAATAAGTGAGTATGAGTGCGACTGAAAGAGTAAGATTGACTGCAACTGAGTGAGAATGAATGAGTGGGAGGAAGTGTTAGAGAGAGTGAGAATCAATGAGAATGAGTGAGAGTGACAGTGAGTGATCGAGAAAAAAAGAGTAAGAGTGAATGCAAGTGACTTCAAGTGACAAAGTATGATTAAGCCAGAGTAAGCGTGAATGTGAGTGCGAATTATGGGTTAAGAGTGAGTTCAAGAGAGTGAGTGACAATGATTGAGTTCGTGAAATATTGTTAAAATGAGTAAGTGAGACTGAATAGGTGAGAATGAGTGTGAGTGAGTAAATGTAAGTGAGTGTGAGTTAGAATGTGCTTGTGAGTCTGTCCCTTGCCCTGGCATAGTGAAGATAATTCTTCTCTTACGAAGGCACCTTTGGCAAAATTTTGGTGCTGGCAATCATTCACATGACAGGCACCTGTGACAAACTACTGCCAAACTGGAAGTAATTCTTTGCATAAAGGTAAAATACTGATACTGGTATCCGAAATGTAATTAGTACTGTTTGCACTTTTTGGGATAATGGTTAAATACTGGTACTGGCATACTATAGGTAACCCTTGGCATATAAGGCACCCGTGGAAAAATGCTGAAGCTAACATAATTGAGGAAATTGTTGATATAGAGGTACCCTTGGAAAAACGTTCGAGGTGTATATTGTCATGAGGGAGGTGACGCTTGCCAAATTAGAGGGGGCAATCTTGACAAAAGGCTGGCCCTGACACACTGAGGTAATTTTTGACATAAGGGTCACCCATGGTATGTATCAATGACATTAATGGGGAAACTCTGTCTCTGGTGTATTATATGTACTTTTTGGCCTAGGAGGACACTCATGACAAAATGCTGGTCTCAGCAAAATGGAGGTCATTTTTGGCATATGGCACCCATAGCACATTTTGAAAAAAAATGGGCTCAAATCCTGGGGAGTGTCAGGCTTCCATGGCTTGTCACATTATGAAAGGTCTTGAATATTTAAGATTTTAAAATGTATAACATATTTATAATAAAGTTGTGCTTTAAAATGAACTATTTGCCCCAATTTTTTTCAAAAATTTCAATGGGGCACGACTACCCGAATCTACTCAGAAGATGTCTTGCTCACATGCTACACTCACTCGCTACAATTCAGCGCTAGTGTTATACCCCGGAACTTTCAAAGATCATGTCAGCACTTTAGTAAATGTGGTATCTAAAATCGACATGTGTGTGTCATGGTGTGATATTAATGATGTGGTTATTATGGCACTTCTGCAATGCAACTTTTTGCAATGTCATCAGGGTTAAGACTATGTGAGATGACCTCCAGGGAACATTCGTGGTCAAAGGTCAAATTATGTCACTACAATTGCTGTCATTAAGGTCAAAGGGCATGTAAAGCAACTACTGCTACCCCAGGCATTTTGGTGAATTGACGTCTATGCTCTTGCTCTCCATCTCTGTTCCTCCCTACTCCCACTGGTTCTCATCTTTGTAGCAGCTCGTTAAAGGGCGTCCAGCTGCTTTGGCTCCCAGTAACTGGGGAGAAGCCAGAAGTTAGGACAAGGGAGAGAGTCTGAATGGTGGTACAGAAGGCATTCTGTTGCTACTCCAGCAAGTGTTTTAGGCTGGTGGTTCTGCTTTAAAGTATATCTACTTCTGTGATTCCAGAAAAAAGCCTTTGGTGGTGGTTCTGCCTCAAAAAGGTGTGCTCCTTTGACTCCAGTGGCTCCAGCACCAGTGGTGACTCCTCTAACCCTAAAATGTCAAATTTGCCTCTGCTCCACGACAGCAGGGCAAGACTGCCACTGCCAGCATGCGCCACTCATAAGCTGTTGAAAGGTCTCTGGCTGCTATGGCTTACAGCCAGCAGCTTCACTTCAGATCTGGCGAGAGTATCCGTGAGGTAGGTCTTCCTTGGAGCAGCCACTGAAAACAAATGACTGGCAGTTACAACAACCAGTGGCTGTTGATGCATCTCAACATGTGATTGACATTTACAACAATCAATGGCCGAAAGAGGCTGACCTATTGCCCCTCTCTGGGTATTGTGTACTGATGGCCTGAGCTGTCAATAGCCAGAACGACAAAGGTCCTGGATAGGTTAAACAGTTGAGGAAGGACTCTTTTTATAGAGTGGGCCTACCCTTCTTGACTATAGACTTCAAATTGTGGTGTGCAGATAAAGCCTTATGCTTTATAGCACATGCGGGCACCCATAAGGATTTCCTAGCTTTACTGGGAAACCAAAATATAACTCCGCAAGCTGCTGAGTTCCAAAAGAGTAAATGGGACGTCCTGGTAACCACAAAGTGATGTTGTTTCCAAGTGACGGGTGACAGCATTCTGATTATGCTTTGTAGCTACATTGACTGGTTAAAGTTATGGCTCAAGGCTATGAACTTTTATTAACGATGCTGGATTCAGTTGGTATTAAGGTGAGTGTAAAACAAACACAAGGCTATCAATAAGAGGCATCTATCCGTATAAGGATTTGTGCATGAGGCGGCAGTAAGTTATATTTTTGCTTGGTGACTTGGCGGTCTATAGAGCAATTCTGTGTGAGTAAATTATTTAACACTGATGGTAGTGCATCCTTGAACCAAAGAAGAGGTAGAATGCAAGTGAAAGTGGGCAGCATCTAGTCCTCCTCATTGTTGCCTATGGGTCTCCAAATAAATGCTCTTCCCCTTTTCTAATAAATGATCACACTGTGGATAGTTTTAAACTTTTAGGGAGTTCAGACTGCCACTAATATGCAGGCAATCATCTGTTTGGGTGCATTTATAAAAGGGATAACTGAACATAACTGTAATGCTTGAATTGCTAAATATCTTCTGTCAGGGACTGTCCAGGACTGTCTGGGACACAGTCAGGGACTTGGGCAAAGGCTGGCGACTTGGTAGAAAATGTAAGCAGAAAGATTAGCACAGCGCTGCCTGGGATCACACAAGAAGTCAGAAGAAAGAAGGGATCCAAAGGGGAAGCCTGCACAAAGGAACAAGATAGCTAGAACTCAGAAAGGATAGGCACTCAAGAGGTGATTTAGCATTCAGAATAACTACACCCAGGACGGATGTGCAAGACATATATATCAAACAACATTAACAATAAAGGGAATGTGGGGTAAAGCACTTGGGAGCTCCATACAGTAAGACTGAAGCTCAGTAAGTTCCTCACCCACAATTGCTCTTACAGATACTGACTGCAAATACCCACATGTAGGATATGCATGCAAAGGCAGGGTCTGTGGACCTAATACCTATGGTGATGTTATAAATGTAACTCAAAGACAATACTCACAATGAACAAGAAACACCACCCAGGTTGTCAGCGGTGCCCACGGATCCTGGCGATCAAACAGGAACACGCAAGGCAGTAACAGCAAGGGGGTAGAACTAAACACAAGCATGATAGACAAGGAGCTAGCCAGGAGGAGTGCTTAGCAGGAAAAGAAGGAAATCACAGGGCACACTTGGCAGAAAGCAAGTGACAAACATACAAGCAAGGCAGCAGGAATAGAAAGATAGCAAACTAGGAACTGGAACACAGGTAATGGGAAGAAAGGCAGGGTTTGGGAAAAAGTAAATATAGAAGGAGAGAGGCTCAAGGAGCACTAGAGTAGTACTGGATCAGGAATCAAGGAAAAAAGGTAGCACTGAAGGAAGTGCCAGATCAGGAACAAGGAATGGCAATAGCTCTGGAATCAAGTAATCTAGGAAGCACTGCAAGCAGTGCTAATTCAGGAATAATGAATAGCTATAGCTCTGGAATCTAAGTAGCACTGGCAGGCAGTGCTAGTTCTGGAAACAGGAAATAGCTACAGCTCAGGAAACAAGGAGTCAAGAGAGCACTGCAAGCAGTGCAAATCAGGAACAAGAAATAGCTGCAGCTCAGAAACAGGAACAAAGAATAACTATAGCTCAGGAACTCAGGAAACAAGGTAGCACTGCAGGCAGTGCTAATTCAGGCACAAGGAATAGCTATTGCTCAGGAATTGTGGAAACAAGGATAACAAAAGTTCAGGAAACAAGGGTCGGTCTCACCGGTTCACAGCTACAATGACCAACCCTGGACTGAAGGGAATTAGGGCTTAAAAGAGCTCACAGTAATCACATGCATCAGGTGTGAGCAGGCTAGCAGCAGCCAGCCACAGGTGAGCTTAATTCCTCCACCCATCCTTGGCCTGCAGGGATGGAGACAAAGCAGTGAGCAGGGAATTCTAGGTAATGGAGTGTCAAACATGAGCAGGTTGGCTTCCACAAAACTCGGCATGGATTGGGAATGGATGGCAATTTCCAAGTAGCCTCGAAATGGCTGGAGGGTCCAAAAGCCTATTATGACAGTTGAAAGTCCCACAATTTGGCCCCTTGGTGGTGGGCACAAGAGCACAGGGAGCAAATCATGACATCTTCAGAGCTGCCAATTGTATACAATAATTATGATAAAATGTGTTTGTCATTCTGGCGTACCCAATGATATTTTAATACATGTGGGGAGTCAGACCATTCAAAGTTTGAAGACCATTGGTCTATGTAATCGCCTTCAGAAGACAATTACTGTGAATAGAAGCTTTGGAAATATTGATAGGAGAACTAATCAGTTACAGAAAAAAGCATTCTTGTTTTGATGTGGAATGTTGGGTCCAGAAATAAATTGCAAAGGCTTAGAGGATGTTAAAAGAAAATAGATCAGTCTTATAAATATATGTCGGCGAGGAAGAGAAATTATACAGAAACCTAATCAAATAATCAGTGGGAATGTTAATCTAGCACAAAAGGGAGTAGAATTTATTAAACAAACAAATGAATCTGAAAGATATGCAATGGTTTGTGTAAAACAAACTACCTAGTTAGGGTGAGTTGGGAGAGCGGTTAGAGATATTTATGTGCTTTGGCCAAGCTCCCACAAGCTCACTGGCAGGAATGCTCAACAGAGGCAACTCTAAGTCTCCTTAAAGAATCCTTGTTTCATCAATTCAAAAGCCATTTTCAAGTGGGCTGTAATGTGGCATCTTCCCAAAATTGTCCTGGTCAAGCAACTGTTGTCAGTTGTACGGATGTGCTTATTCTTGCACGATCACCCCCAGGTTTTGGACTGATGCTGCTGGTCTTTTGACTCTGAGAGTGAACTGAGGCCTGCTAACCAGACCTCAGTGCCAGTGTTCTAAACCCTTACAAAGTGTGTGTTTAATTGGCTACTCCCAATTGGAATAAGCTAACTTGCTTATATGTCTCTAGTATATGGTACCAAAGGTACCCAGGGCATGTAAGTTAGAGTGTCTACCCAGGACTGCAGCATTTATTTTGCCACCCTGCATGCGACAAAGTACAAGATGGCTCCCTGCCTGTCACTGCAGCCTGGGAGAGCAGTTTTAAACTGCTAGCTCGACTTTGCCATTTTAACCAATGGCAAAGCCTCCATCTCCCTTAATAGTATATATGTCTCCCCTAAGGTAGGCTATTGAGCCCTAAGGCAGGGAGCAGTATAATATTAAATTGGACATGTGTTTTAACATGTCCCAACAGTAAAACTTCCAAATTGTCTTGTTTACTGTGGAAAAGCTAGTAGCCCTATTGACTAGTACAGAGTTACAGGCTGACATCTCAGACCTGCTAATGTCTGAATGGGACTACTAAGATGGGTACTTCAATGTATCAAATTAATCGTGGCATTAAACGTGACTTGATGCCCAAGTCGAATTTAATGTCACTTTTAAGGAAAGGCAACTTTTAGAAAGTTGTCGCACTGTTGCAAGTTATCTGATGGCCTTTCAAAGCTGCTGGTAATCAGACAGCCTTCGGCCCTTCTGGGGAGTAGTGTGATGACTCACAGGCTCAGAAACAATAGAGGCCTGCCACAGAGGGAGGTGTTAACTTCCCCTTGCAGTAAGCCGCACAGGGTGTTGGCCAAAAAGGCAAGCTTCAAAGGAGAAGCCGACTCTGTTGGGCAAATGGCTATGACACTCAAGGCGGGATTCTCCTTTACTCATGTAGATGGGCTGAGGGCAAGAACAGAGAGGGGAAAACAGTAGTCAAACCGTTTTTTCCATGGGGTGTAACCCACAAGTAGCCACACGTCTAGCATGGGCTACTGAGATCCTTATGACTGAGGAAGGGGGTTAGACATCTTGAAAGTGTGCAGAATAGTGCACTCTGGGATTGCTCGATGCCACACATAGCCAGAAGTCATCACAAGGTGGGAGGGATCCTGGTGACCCATTGGCTAGTGAAGCATCATTCCACCCAGGGCACTTTTCGGGCATAAATATGACATCCCTGGCACACTGAACCTCAGATCACATCTAGAATAAAGAAAGAACCAAATAAGGATTGCCTTGCTGACCCCTGGACCTGGCAAGAGAGGCTGCACCAACCGCTGGGCTGCACCTGCTGCTCCTTAGACTAGTGAAGAGAGGACTGTGACTGTGGTGCCTGGCTCGTGGAAAATTCACTCCTGAGAGCCATACTGAAGTAGTGACTCCAAGGGACAGCTGGCTGACCCCTGTTCCAACACCAGGCCATAGCTAGGCTACCGACCTGGCTAGTCGGTAGCCCCCGCAAGGAATTACCGCTGACTGCCGAAGTGCAGCCAATAAGACTTCTGCTCAGGGCTCAAAAGTTGCATCCTTGTCTGACGGATCCGGGAGAGTCACGAGAGTGTGGCCTGGTTGCCAAAGATGGACACTAGCCCTCACCAAGGAAATCACTGGACCCGCTGTGACCGGAGATTGGTAGCCCAGCAACTACTGGACTTCTACTGGCCCAAAGAGGACTGTGAGGAATACATTACCCCTGTGGCCAGAGTGGCCCCACCTTACCCGTGGACCAAGGACTAACCGCAAGGAGACCTCTGTCGACCACACAGCATCCAGAGCATCTTTCACCATCCTCAGTAACGTGTATCCTCGGCATCAGGATCCCTCCATTAAAGTCTATGGCTGCTTTGATGTAAACTGTGGAATTGGACTTAAGACTGTTTTGGTGACCAGGTAACTGTCCAAATATTCCTTATTGGCCTCCTAGACCATCCCTCTGTTGGTCACCGAACCCCAGGCCGGAGTAGCCAAACACAACTCTTCCAAAGTTTTGCAAAGTTTTCAAACATTACAGTTACCAATGCTTGCTTGTGCTTTGGACTAAAAAAGCTGAGATTTAAATTCTATCTTTTAAAAACTATATCTCCGGAATCCTCTGGCAGATTTTGCTCATCTTGGCGTCTAACTATTTGTACAAATATAATCTACATTTATAAATTGGTGTTGGATTTCTTTCATGTTGTGTGACTTTCTTATTCTGTTGTTTGGTGCTTCTAAATGCTTTACATTAGTTAATTTGTTTAAGCCTTGCTTCCCAGAGGCAACGGTACCCAGGGTTGAGGAAGAGGTTTTAAAAATGAGCATGACTTGACCCAAGATAGTTTCGTGAGCGTATTACATGGTGAGGTCGCACAACTACACCATATAATACCCCAGAATCCTCACATCAGGGGATAACTACTGGGCCAATGACTCAGCAGAGGGACCTCATTCTGTCGAATTGACGGACCTACTGGTAGGACTCAATCTCAATCAGTGCATCTCCACTGCTACACATATCAAAGGGCATACTCTAGATCAGGTATGGTCCAGTAATTTGTCTTTAACCAATCTAGAAGTTACCCCTTGCGTCTGGTCCGACCAATATCTGATCAAATTTACTATAAGTATCCCTTCCCGTTCAAAAATAATATCAAATGATCTTGGATTGCGCAGGAGTTGGAATACTATTGACAAAGGACAATTCCTGGAATCACTGATCAATACTATTCCCCCTGGCCAATCATCATCTATTGATCAAACCGAGAAAGAGCTCTCGGACTGGCTGATGACAGCCAGCAATAAACATGCCCCTCTCAAAAAATCTTATCGAGCACGACGCCACGAAGCCCATAGATGGTTCTCCCCTGAATTAAAGAAACTAAAACTTGATCTACGCCATGCAGAAAGGAACTGGAGGAAGAAATATTTACCTGATGACAAAAGCGCTTACTTAGAAGTACGCGGATCTTATAAAAAGGCTATAGTGGCTACTAAGGCCAAATACTTTTCATCTAAAATCATCAACTCCACAAACCGTTCTAAAGATATTTTTTCAATCATTAATGAACTATGCAATCCGGATAGAGTAACAATAAAAACTGCTCCCTCTCAATCCCTATGCGATTCCTTAAATAATTTTTTCATTGAAAAAATAGAAAACATTAAAATAAGTATTCCCAGCTGCCCGAGTCCGGTATGTCCTATAAAAGCTAAGAACTCATACAGGCTGGAACAATTCCCAATAATAAACCAAGAAATATTTACAGCTCTACTGGCAAAAGTTAAATCTGGATCTCCAAGGGACTGCTGCCCCCTGGATCTTGAAGGAAGCATTCACTGCTTGCCCAAGCCCAGCTGTGACACTTTTAAACGAGTCATTGCTCCAGGGTCAGGTACCGGACTCCTTTAAGGAGGCCATTATTATTCCCCTTTAAAAAAGCCAGGAGCTGATCCAAAAATCTTAGCCAATTATCGACCAATTTCACTGCTCCCTTTTTAGCCAAATTGCTCGAAGCACATGTAGCCAAAAGCCTCTCAGCCTTTCTAGAGCAATCTGAATATTTGGATGCTCATCAAGCAGGTTTCCGCCCAGCCCACTCCACAGAATCAGTGATACTATCAGTATTGGACACTCTGAGGGAGGGGCGGATACAGGTCACCCTCAAGCCCTGGTGTTATTGGATCTCTCCGCTGCCTTTGACACGGTCGACCATAACATCTTGATCGACCGTGTCAGGGATGCGGGTATCGAAGGAACAGCCTTGGAATGGACTAGATCCTTCCTAATAAATCGATCTCAGGCGGTTCAGCTTGGCGGTTTTACTACCCCCATGATTAAAACTACTTGTGGAGTCCCTCAGGGATCCTCACTTTCCCCTCACCTATTCAACTTATATCTTCTTCCCTTGATTCATGCACTAAAAGAAAGGAATATCCAAACCTTTAATTATGCTGATGATTTTCAATTGGTATTTCCCATCAATGACTCCCGGCCTCCATCCACGAATACCAGTCAACAATGCTGTTCATCCGTGACTGGATGAACAGCAACCAATTAAAACTGAATCCAGATAAGACAGAACTGATCCTCACCGGAGGCTCACTCAATCCCTGGAGCTCCAAGTTCTGGCCTAAAGAACTGGGACAACCCCCGACCCCATCTAATCATGCTAAAACTCTGGGAGTCACGATCAATAGTGACCTCACCATGAAAACCCAAATAGGATCCGTAATTTCTGCCTGCTTCTTCCAATTAAGGAAAATAAAGAAAATAAGTAGATTCCTTACTCAGGAAGCAAAACTGCAGGCAGTCCTTGCCATGGTGATCTCGCATATTGATTATGCTAACTCCCTATATTTTGGAATCCCGGCCTATCTCATTCATCGTCTCCAACTGATACAGAACCAGGCGGCCAGACTGATTCTACAGGAAAACAAACGTCAACACATCTCTCCCCTTCTGAAGAAACTACATTGGCTCCCTATAACACAGAGATGCGCATTCAAGATGGGATGCATTATCTTTAAATCCTTGAATGGCAGAAACCCCAAATTTATTAATGGCATGATTAACAGATACAATCCAACTCGTAATCTGAGATCCGCCCACATGCACCTCCTGGAAACCCCCTCCTTTAAACAGAAACGATTTGGTGGATCCAGGTTTTCCACACTGGGTCCAAGATACTGGAACTCTATGCCCCTGGAGATTAGATCTTGTACTGACTTCATAACATTTCGTAAACTTCAAAAAACATGGCTCTTTAAACAGGCTTTCGCGTAATTCGTGGATTTCGTATATCATCTGAACAAACCTGCATCCATCACCTTCCTGAGGAGCGCCAAGAAACCAATCTGGTGTACGAGCGCTATACAAATTGAATATAACATAACATAACATAACATCAGTGCTTAATTTGTAAAAGAATGAGTGCCAGAGTTGTGAGCACTGATTTTGTTGTTTAAACGGTGTGCTAAACATAATGTATCTTTCTAGATTAAAATTAAAATTTTGCATTTATTAGAAGTGTATTTTTCCGATGTTTGACAACAAAGTTCTAACCAGGCCTCGACTCCATATTGGTTTCAGAAGCAGCCATAATGTTTGTTTTCATTCTGCTGTTCGTCACACTTAATCATAATGGGCTCATAATGTTTTGTATTGATATTCTGCACTTGGTGAGCTGAACCACGAAGTAAGCCTTTGCAACCATCGAGGCTTCTCCTGCTAATAGCTATTTGTTTGTATGACTTCCATTGTTTTTGTAACTAGTTTGCCCTGTCACATCTGAAGACATTAGGAAAGAATAGGGCACAATAATATCCAAGTTAGGCAGGGGCAGCTTCTTGATTAGGGCGGAGGAGCATCACCATATGAAAAATAAAATGGTAATAAGATGACTTTATTACCATTTTATTTTTTCCTCCGTCAGTCTGAGCTGAGTTTGAGGCGGGGCCCTTGCTGCGCATTGGCAGCAGATTTAAGTAATGGTGGCCATTCCACCAGCTTAAAGTACGCATGTCATTGTGGCTGGCTGTGTGAGACAGCTGGGTGGAGAGAAGGCACAGGCCCCCAGTGCCTGAATGAACAACGAGTCCGCCTGCTCCAACCAATCCTGGCACTTCTCCTATGCTGGTTAACATTATTAATAGCATGAGAGCAGAGTCTGAGTTAGGGGAGCTGGATCTAAGACCCCACGCTTGAACAACTGGAGATGAACACCAGGACCTATTTAATCTTTTCAAATGTTTACGCAATATAAATAGTAACTAAATCACTGACATGCATTACATTTTTAAAGTTAAACATTTGAACTTTAAAATGTAATGAATGTCAGAGATTTAGGTACTGTTTATTGTGTACATTTATTTAAAATGTCTCGATTCAGCACCTTTTTGACTCACTGAATCTCACACTGTCTTCAGCCTCAACTCCAGAGCTCCCCAAGCGTGCGCGTACGGGTCTTAATGAATCAGCTTCAAAATTCTTTCCGACGTGTTGCGATAAATGCACGGTTGTCCGAGTTCCGTGCATTCATCGCACCACGTCGGAAAGAACTTTGAAGCTGATTCATTAAGGCAGATACTTCAGCGGACTGCCCATACGGCATAGGCCCACATATCCCAGTCAGAGTCATACACGGATTCGCTTGGAAGATGAATATCATCTGATTTATCTTGACACTGGATGGGATCTCCTGACCCACAGTGCAACACTAAGACCCGTACGCGCACGCTTGGCCGTATTGTTACATTTACATCAGAGCTCAACTGAGCCCATCTTATTTGGATGCCTAGCCGACATTCGTGAGGTGCCCTTTGTTCACACAGTCCTGATGAAGACCCCATGCTAAGGCCAGATTTGCCTAGGACTTTTTAGGGGTCGAAACGTTGACTACTACTACTGCACAAGCTACGACAACTGAAATTCATTATCAGTGTTTATATAATGCTATGTGGTATAATTGGAACAAATGACCTGCATTAGGCCGGATTGGTCCTACGATGTGAATCGGATGTTTATATGTCACATCACCTTTCCCTTGTCCACCACCCTCACTCACTCACTGTTACCTCAAGCACCCCTTCCTTTCCCAACACTAGAGCACCTTGAAACATTTAAATTGCCGTTAGATGAACGAGCAACTGTGTTGCCGAAATAGAAGTGAATATTTGTCTTGAAAATAAATTGCATTCTTTGCAGACTAAGCTACATCGGTATTGTGAATGCTTTTTCTTATGTTTTTCGTTCTGAAAAATTTTGCTACTGTGACCAATTTTTCATTATACTGTGTTTCTGTGTTAGGTCAGTATCAGAAAGTGTCATTTTGTGAGACATTTGTGCAAGACGTCAACTTATTTTTAAATGCTAACTGCATTTGTTTTCTTACGAGTTTAAAGTCTTCTTAAAAAGTATTGATGGTTTGCCCTGAATCAGTGTGGTACGCAGTCAGACATGGCAGGTTTCCCTCTGAGTTATGCAGCGTGATTTTTTTGTCTAAACTAAGTCATTGACATTTGTTTCCGAGTTGTGGCTGTTTAGTGTATCTCTTGTTTGTAGAATTTGTTTTTGCCATAACCTGGGAACATGTTTTTCCCTTGTATCAATATTGAAACATTGGCATGCCTCCTACAAGCACAACTGCAGTTTCACATTTTGGAACGCATAAAGAAACATCCCTAAGGAGGGTGTTGTCAGAGACAATTGCATCACTGGCAAAGTGTATGGATCCATTGTTTGGACTGGCTATACCCAGCTGGTTTTAATAAAAATGTAAATTATAGATTCTATGTTCCAATATTGGAGTCAGTGCATCAGAAAAATAAATATGTGTCGAGTATAGCCAAATCATTAGTTTGCCAATTGGGCCGCTTGCAGTACAACTGATCTGGGCTCCAGACTTCGAAATAGCCCAACAATTGTTGGTAATATTTCAGCTTGGCTGATGAAATGCACTACACTTCGTATCCCTAGTTCAGCGCTAACCCTCCTAAAAGTCATCCTTCTTTCGTTTGGTCAGCTTGTTCTACAAGCAAAGACATCAGATCATGCCCCCATCTTCTACGTACTCTCAACTTGTGCACCTCCTTGCCCTGCTGAAAATTAAATTCTTCATTATTACCTATGAAGCAATCCAGGGTAAGCCACGTTCCTACTTACCCGCCAAATTGTCTCTTGCAAGAGGCACGAGACAAGCAAACAGCAAAGACTTTCTCCACATCAACATCTCTGCCACATTGCGCCTGTTTTGTATGTGTTTGTGTGTGTGCTCTAAGTGTGGAACTGTGTGTGGTGTGGAACTGTGTGAAGTGTGGAACTATGTGAGGTAGGTAGAGAGTTAAGAACAGAGAATTCTATGGTTGATATGAGTTTTCCTAAGGGGTAATTCCCTAATCCACTTTGTGCAGAACTCTACACTGGAGCCCTCATTTTCACAGTGGCAATGAGCAGTGTTTTGAACTGGTATAAACAGGAATACGTGCAGTGAAACCTAAATTTAGCTACTTAGTTATTTACAGTCTTGTAAATTGTGGCCAGCGCTGCAGGCCGTAAGCATGACTTTCTGCTGGCTGGGTTACCCTCAAGTTTTTTTATTTTTGCAAATTTATATAGCACGGCCATGGCCCGGAGGCATCAGAGCGCTTTACAACAGTAGCATGATACAAGGGTACAGCAAGTTACATTTATAATAATTACGTTCAGACATATTGCATCAGTAGCTGGGACCAGGATAAAAGCAGCCATTGGACAGGGACGTACACAGTTCAAGCATTGATTAAGATGGTGGGGACACACAGGTAAGGAGTTCCAGATTCTTGTGGCACTACCAGAGAATGACTGGCTCATGTACCGTTGTCGACTGAAGGTGGGGGGGGGGGGATACCAGGAGCAGGGATTGGGCATTTCTGGAACCCCTATTTGCTCCAGAGATTTATTTTTAGTTTCTCACTTAGATAGGAAGGTGAAGAGGAGTGCAGAGCTCAGTGGGTAATGCAGGCGGTTTTAAATTGGGCCTGAGCTTCAATGGGAAGCCATTGGAGGGTTAGCAGGGCCGGAAAACTGTGGTCAGATTTCTTGAGACCTAACATGAAGCAAGCTGCTGCATGTAGAGCTGCTCTCAGTGGGCCTAGATGAACTTTGGGAATGCCCGAGAGAAGGGCAATTCTAGTCTAGAGAGGACAAGAGACTGCACCGCTGTTTCGAGGTCTTGTTCTGGGATCAGTTGTCTGACACCCAACAGCGGCCTGAGTTGGTGTTGTGCGCTTTTAGCCATGGCTGTGATGTGGCTGTGGAGATTTAGATGATTGTTAAGGGTGATACCAAAGGATCTAGCACTCTGGACAATGGCAGGGAAGCCATTCAGGGCTGGAAAGTTGGCCATCCATTCCTGTACTGGGGTTTTTGCTTTCTGAGGTGAGATCAAAAGAAATTCTGTTTTAGTTTGGTTGAGTTTTAGATGATAGTTAGACATCCAGTTTTGAATCGTTAGGAGCGTGATTGAAAAGAGGGCAAGGTCTTCAGGGGAAGAGATTTTCATATATATTTGAGTGTCGTCAGCATAGAGGTGGAAGAGAATCCCTGCGTTTCCGAGACTCACACATAGTGGTTTTAGGTACAGGTTAAAGACGGCTGAGGAGAGGATCGAGTCTTGAGCGACCCCTTGATGTACATTGACTGGTCTCGAGAACGCGTTGCCCATTTTCACCATTTAGGAGCAGTTGGTTAGGTAAGAGGAGAACCAATTGAGGACTGTGCCTCCACAGCCCATGCGTTGTTCAAGAGTGCGAAGGAGGTCCAGATGGTTGACAGTGCTGAATGCAGCGTACAAGTCCAGGAGGCAGGGGTTCCCAGAGTCAAGGATTGTAAGGGAGTCGTCAGCATAGAGGTGGAAGAGAATCCCTGCGTTTCCGAGACTCACACATAGTGGTTAAAGACGGCTGAGGAGAGGATCGAGTCTTGAGCGACCCCTTGATGTACATTGACTGGTCTCGAGAACGCGTTGCCCATTTTCACCATTTAGGAGCAGTTGGTTAGGTAAGAGGAGAACCAATTGAGGACTGTGCCTCCACAGCCCATGCGTTGTTCAAGAGTGCGAAGGAGGTCCAGATGGTTGACAGTGCTGAATGCAGCGTACAAGTCCAGGAGGCAGGGGTTCCCAGAGTCAAGGATTGTAAGGGAGTCGTCGACTATTTGTAGGATCGCAGTTTCTGTACTGTAGCGCTGGCGGAAACCTGATTGGAGAGAGTCTAGGAGTTTGTTTGTTCGAATGTGTGAAGTGACTTTCCCTAAAAATGAAAGTGTGGAGACTGGGCAGTATTGTTTATGTATTCAATAGTGGTACAGGCCACACCTGGGAAGTATGAATCACCAAGTTTGAGAAGACAATGAAGGTGTTGGAAATGCACTATAAGCCTAAGATTACTGGGGCTTTGGAATGGTGTAGACTTTTTATGAGAAAAAAAGATGAGTTTGAAACAGTGGATGAGTCTCTAGTGGCATTGAGTGCTGTAGCAATAGCGTGTGGTTTTAGATTTTTTTTCATAAAGTGCAAAGGGATAGTGGAGTCTCGACGTCAGCTCAACATCCCATTATTCTGGGCAAATTATCTCTCCTTGCAAAAAAAAGCAATAAATGTGTCCTTGTGTAATGTAACTGGTGCTCATGTGCAGTGCTCGAATACCTACGGGTCGAATTTGCCCTATATAAACGAGTAAAAAAAAACAGAAAAGAGGCCAACAAGCTGCTCTTATCCTCCTTTCCCAACAAACTGCAACACAGTTTTTTTTAGTTTTATATAGGGCGAACTAGACCTGAAGATATCAGAGCGCTTTACATGAGCACCAGTTTCGTTACAGATGGACACATTCATTTTTGTTAGGCACAGGGAGATTAAGTGATTTGCCCAGAATCACAGGATGTTGAGCATCCTTGCGGAGACTCGAACCCAGTTCCCCAGCTTTGAGGTTGACTGCTATAGCCGTAAGGCTACATTCTCTCCCCCAGTTGACCACACCACCCTGCTGAGATCAAGGAACAGTCAGGTATCTCTGAAATGGCTATCTCCAATGAATTGCCTCTTTCCTTCAAAACTGGAATCAGTAAATATGCATAGGTTTGTCTGTGTCAACTTCACATAAAGTGCAGTTTGGAACACCGCAGGGATTCACCCTCTCCTTTTATATCTGCTTGCTTCCCTTGCCTAAAGTACCAGGAAGTCATCAGGCACCATTCCAGATGTAATTAACTGACATGGCGCTACACATCTGCTTTGAGACGAACACAGAGAAGTGCACAAGCATTGAAGAGTGTCTATATTATATGTACTACTAGATGAAGTAAAGCTAGCTCAGTTTGAATGGCTCAAATGCTGACGTCATAACCATCAGGGCAGAGGCTAGGTTACAGCCACCTACATTCATTTGGACTTGTACCCTTCAGGCTTTGTTAAATCTTCAGGTGAGACTCCATCTGGGGCCGTATTACTCATGGGGCGTAGTTTCCTGTTTGCGCCCGGCACACCAATTTGCCCCAGGTGCAAACACTGAAAGTGCGCCCAATTCTGCTGAATGTGCTGCCCTCAGGGCAGCTTTGAACATGTGGTTTCCTCTTGGTGCAGTGCATTCAAGTGAAATATGGGGAGGCTCTTTCCAAGCCACTCCGTGTTTCTCTGTGCAGGTGGCAACCCACATGCACTTTCAAAAGGGGACAGAGATCCCCTTGCAGGCGGGTGCAGTGAGTGACTGGAGCTGCCTGCAGGATGATGCCTGGGGATCCATGGGGACTCCTTTGCCCTCTCCAGAGGGCCGCCCTCAGGGGGCGCACTGACAGTGCACCACCTTTTTGTGGCCCACTCTCAGTGCGCCTACTGACGACTTCAGTGCGCATCCGTAATAAAGCACGGGCGCAGAATCAAAGTGATTTCATCATTTGCATGGAGCCACACCCCTATGCAAATGAGGGTATACCCTCTCACAATATCGCTGGCGCAACTTGTGCGCCAGTGCTACCAGTATTACAGAAAGGGCAGCACAAGCTTTGGTGGCCCCTTTTGTAGTACCAAAGTACCCTGGCGGCGCACAAAGCGGCACACGCGACCGTTGCGCTCCCATGACACTTGTGTTGTACAGCCCCTGATAGATGTGCAGAACCTGACAAAATAAAATATATTTGCTTTGCACCAATAAAAACATAAAACAATGTGATAACAAAAAGTGAGATAGTAAAAACAAAAAGATAAGAACACAAAATTAAACAACACAAAATTGAACGAAAGTTCAAGAGTTTTAGTTAAAATGAAAAACAATTCACATCGCAAAATTTCTGCGGACGGCAGTCTAACTGAGCATTACTCACAATTTTTCAATCACTGGCAGCAAGGAGCCATTAAACTTCAACTCAGATTCAGAGCCCTCGACGTCAGTGTGCCTGGGACTAGAAACACCTGACTTAACCCTTACGACTCAATCTGCATTCCACTATTGCCTGTTTTTCAATTGAACCCTATTACCACTCACTTCATTAACTTGCCTCACATCTCCATTCCTTTTCCCACCCTTCCTGAACTTTTCTCAGCTAAATTACCTTTCTTAAAATGTACTTTCTTCGCTCGTTTTAGCCAATCATACATTTTTTTCTTTTCCTTTGACTATCTCGTATCCTATCTTTCGCTTCACGTGCCTTGCCATACATTACCTCATCGATCGTGTAATTTATTCAGGCTGCTATTCAGAATTGGAAAAGTTCATTCTCCAATGTAATCGTGTAGATTGTTCTGAATTTTGTAACCATAATAAGTATGTTTTAAACCTAATTTTGCTGTTATAGTGTGCCTTTTGTACATCTATATCGTCTTAATGTCCAACTCGATAGTTTATCAGTTGGGCAGCCAAGGAACAAAGAGCACAGGATATGGGGTTTAGATTTTGTTATTACCTAGAGCACACTGCACTTTACTCTGTTTTGTAAATGCATATAGGTCCGACGCAGAGACATTTATTATTGTCTCCCTGAGCTATCAAATGGAGTTTATTGCTCCGGCACTGATTATTTTATAAATGTTCCCTAAAATGATATATTGTGTCATTGATCAGGTTGTCATTAAGAAATGTAAAGATTTTATTTTATTGTAACTTTATATATACTTTTAATACTCAATTTTTATTGTGTTCAACGTATTTTTATTTGATTGCATTTTATGGTCCGAATCAGCCGAATACAGATATATTTGGTTTGGACTTCATCTGTGAGTTTAGTCAAGTGAAGTTTTTCTATCCATGCTAGGTATACCAAATCATTGACTGATCTACCATACATAGGTGGGACACTATGACGTGTAATATGGTAAAACTGCACCATAGATGTCATCGCATCACCTAGATCTAACCCCCTAACCCCCAGCTGCCATGATACAAATTTGTTCAAGTCTCTCCGCCAAACCATTAACTGGAGATTCGTAAACAATGCATTTTTGTGCTTCATATCTGCTTCCATTAACAATGTCTGCATAGCTTTCGAGCAGTGACATCTTAAACATTTTTGGGGCTAGGGCAAGATATATTTTAGGGCCGCGTCTTCAGAAAAACCTTAGGGGCATATTCACAAGAACGTGTGATAACCACCGCAAGTTTAGCTTAACGCAACTTTGCACATCGCAGTCCATCGCGGGAAAACAACATTCTCAACCTGGCGTCACCATGCGATAGTCCCACGATAACGCGTCAAATGACCGCGTTAAAAATAACGCGACGCCCAAAAAATGCGAAACACCAACGCGAATAAAGTTGTGATGAGGCCAACCTCGAAAACAAAACCAGCGACAACCAGCGATAGTCCTGCAATACCCACGCGTCTCGCGGGAAAATGCACCATAAAAGCTGAACAAGAAAAACACACCATCAACAAATCAAACTGCACAGCAACATGGATGCACCCGGAACCAGTGCCCAGGTCAACGCGAACCCCACAAGCCCCACAGACCACCAGCAAGGAACCTCGGGGTCGGAGAAGGCCAAGGAAAAGAGGAAGACGGGGTACAGTCCGCAGGAAAACCCGATCGTCGTCACGGAGGTGACAGAGCACCAACAACAACTGTTCGTCACCACCACCGTGTCATTGGCAATACAGACGGAAAAATGCCATCCCATTGTGAATGCAGTCGGAGTGCCGAGGAGGCCAAGATGCGCTGGCACGATGTCAAAAGCCAAACCAAGCAGAAACCCCCTGCCAACAGGAAGGCGGCAACGGCGAATGGAGGTGGGAGTCCTGCGCCACAGGAGGAGCTGGAGCAAATGGTGGCCACAGTCATTACTGTGGAGACGGTGCAAGAAGTCTGGAGTACGGACCCTGCTCGCCATGACCTGACACAACATCAACAGGGTGAGTAACTAACAGGGACTGGGGGGATGGGCACAATGGCACACATGCACAACCACTGTAGCACACCGCACACCCACAACAACCCTGGGTCATGTCCCTGATCCCCGTGGCACACTGCAGCACACATACAAACATCAAGTAGGCCCCCGTACACCATGTGCCTGAAGGGGTCCCCCCCCACAACACCAATTCCACAACACACACATGCACCAGTGCGAAACACAGCAAAGATGCGTATGCGAGAGCGACACTGACAACGCAAGTGACACCACATGACGAGCAGCATGGCCGGAGTACAATCACCATGACACTGTGCACGCCACGAGACTGAGGTGGCTGAGTGTGGACCACATCCGGAAGGAGCAGGTCACACTCTCACACATCCACGTGCACAAACAACCACTGACTACAACAATACATCTGCAGACAAACAATGCACAAGAGTACAAAAACCTTCCAAGAGCACAAATGACCCAAGTCGCCAACATCACAGCACCTCAAAAGCACGAAAGCCAAAGGCACACCGCCTCCAAGGGATAAGGGGCAGCAAAATCACAGCTGGAGGTGCGACTCTCACACAATGCAGCACACACACATAGCAATCACAGCACATCCACATGGACGACAATGTGGGACACAGTGCAACACTTACACTGCAGAACAGAGGACACAACTGAGTCCGCCTGTGCGTAGAAAATGGCCAATCATATCTGACATAGCAGGAAACTGTGAGATGAAAATGTACGTGTACAACATCACCCACCTCATGTAGTCCAAATGTCCACTATCACGCATCAAATAGTCCGCCCCTCCCAAACAGTCACAATGTACATTGTCATGCAGTCTGTATGTAAACTCGAACAATGCGTCAACATACATGCCAACACAATGTCAACAAGCATCTCCCCTTCACATTGCAGAGGGACAAACAACACCTCCAGCAGAGCAGACCTGACAACCCATCAGTGATGCTGAAGAGGACCTCCACACTTCTGACACCGAAGCCCCACAACAGTCCATGGACATCCCAGGCAATAGAGCTCCAGGAGCTGGGCAGCCCCGCTGCATCGAGGATACACCACCCCCTGCACGGACAACACAGCTGGATGCACCCACCACCCCGGCTGGCTCCCAGCAGCACACCTAAGCACACATCCTATTCCAAGGCCAGCTGTCAGACTGCCAGAAGGGGCTGGCCGAACAGGTGCGGGTGGGGTACTACCTCATGGAAGACGAACTAGGTCACATACGTGGGTGTCCAAGTCCCATCAGGGACCACCTACACTCCCCAACGGAGACCCACACTGCGACAGAGACACATGCCTTTGCACATTTCCAGTACTGAAACACACCCAGAGCCACGGGATAATCATCCACACCCCCACGCTGGACTGGCGTATGCCGGCCCAGGTCACTCCTCTTACGTATTGAGTGGGGGAAGACAAAGCTACATGTGCAATGTCTCACCCGCTGCCTGCGGTGATAGGGCTGCGTCCTCTGTACACGGCACAATGTAATGTTGTAGGGCCCGGGGCCCTAATGCATACATCATGAGCACACAGACACACTCAGATAGTTCGTTGAAATGGCTACGGGCACATGCGCTCGACACCTTTATTGGCATGGTCACATGTACAGTGACGCATGTGCTGGATGTGTGTGGGGTGAGTGTAAGCCAGCCCTCATGGAGTCGTTGATGCGGGCGACAACTTGAACAGTGATCACAATAAAAGCGGAAACAGAAAACACCAGCATAACAGAAACAACTGTGAAGCATCATGGTGGCAGCCGGAGAAAGTATAGTGTGCACCCAACATGCAAGCAGAATTGTCCATGATTTGTGGTGCATTGAGTCAGTGGCACCTGAAGAGCTGAGCAGGGTATCAAGCTGATGATGGCACCCACGACAGGTGTGAGCAACTCTGATAGTCCGGCAGTAAGACACTTCCGACTCTGGCACCTGTTGTTTGGAGTTGGTCCTGGCGGTGGTGGCGTGTGCATCCTGCGGTGATGCGACGTCCGGGCAGGTCAGGATTCGATTTGATGTGTGAGCCCAGGTGGACCGCAGTTGAGGCCGGAGGCAGCGGACAGCGCAGGGCCACAGACACATGGCCTTGATGACCCCCAGTCCATCGACCCAGAGGCCATCCAATATGCTATCAGACAGGGGCCATGACTTGAGCTGCACAGAGTTAGTGGCCCCGGATGCACTGCGGCCGGCACAGGCACACCGCCACGGGATGGTGACTTGCGGTGCAGTGAAATAGGGCCACGCGAGGTGAGCGGGTCCTCGTCGATGTCGAAGGTGAATGTAGCGGAGGTTTGCGGGGGACAGTGGAAGGTGTCCTCCAGGGCATGATGCAGAGGGCAGAAGCCGGCCGGAAGCGGCAAATGGAGGAGTGGAATGCTACAGCCTCGTTTTTGCCACAAAGTCAGTATCACCGACATGATGATGAAGACAACCCCAGTCCATAGACTCAGTCGCCACCAAAGTTCAACCAGAAAGTGTCCATTGATGTCGGGGAACAGACTTAGTGGCACCGGAGCTGAAAGGGGATGCAGTCTGCGATGAGGCCAGTACAATGATATCAAGTCTGCCATAAATGAATCATGACTGAATTCCCAATGTGTGACCTACTCGACCGCAGTGTAGGCCGAGGCGTAGTCATCAAGGGCCCACAGACACGTGTGGTTGGGATGCCATGCACATACTTTGTGTCACCACATCGAAGGGAGTATAGTGAGTTAAAATCAGCATTGATATGTGTACTCGGCCATTGTGTAATCAAGACTCAGTTCCAGATGTGTGACCTACTTGACCGCAGTGTAGGCCGGAGGCAGTGGTGGAGTACGTCAACGAGAAAGGAGTAAAGCGGGCATGTGTCGCGGAGGCCGTCATGGTCTGAGGAGGCTGCTAAGGTCGCGGGCTTCGGGCTTGGAGCTTGCGCCGGCACGTGGTGGGCCCTCTTCGACACACGCCGGTGTCTGCAGGTGAGCAATGAGGCCTGGCTGCGCAGGGGCGGGCATGACGGGTTCGGGGTCTAGCGGCCCGGGGTGCAGCAGGCACACAGGATCGCAGGCCACACCGCTCACGGCGACGGCGTCGGCCTCCTGGAGGGGTGGGAGGCGCCGCCCTGGCAGACACTTTGGGCATTCCGGAAGAGAACCACGCCCAGAGCTATGTGCTTTTTATTCACACCCCTACGCTGGCCTGGCGTCCTCCGGGCCAGTCCACTCTACACACGCTTACAGGGGGGGACGTCACAAGCTACATTTCCGCGATCTTCCCTACTGGCTGGGGTGACATGGTTGCGTCCACTGTCCACTACACTCCAAACACCAGCAGTGCATGTAGACATGGCTATGCCTGTGGTCTGCATACTGCAGTCTGTCCAGCACATCTCCGCCACACTTGGCATTGTGTACATTCTCATTCATGGGTCACTTGCCTCCTTCGCACATGCCTGGTTCCCACCTCTCCCCACATTCCGGTATTGTGTGGCTGAGGTGCCATGTCGTTGATGGCTCATGTACATGGCTAACCAAGGTTGCCACAGTAAGTTGTGCTGTCGTGTCTGGTGGGGGGCATGTTGTTTGGCATGTTGTATGTGATTTTGTGAAGTGTGCAGTGCCAGAGTTGTGAGTTGCATGATTGTGGGGTTGAGGTGTGTGGTGTGTTCATTTGGTACTTGCCAACGAGCAGTGCATTCCCATGGGTGCCATCCTGGAAGCGCTGGTTGATGTTGGACTGTCGGAAGATGAAGGGGTCATGCAAACTGCCTGGGTAGTTGGCTATGACATTGGTGAGGAGTCCCCTGTGGTCCACTATTGCCTGCACGTTGATGGGATGCGTGTGCTTTCTGTTGCGGTAATTGTGTGCGGTGTTGGCAGGGGGCACAAGTGGGACAAGTGTGCAGTCGATTGCCCCCGACACGTGCGGGGATCCAGCTATGGCGTATAGTCCTTGCTTGGTCTCCAGCTGTTACTGCGCATTGTGGGGGACGTATGGGTGCTGGGGTCCCTAGCTGGTGAGGGCATCCAGGACAGGTGTGATGAACTTGGATGGGGCTGGCTGTGAGACTCCTCCGACTCGGGCGGTTGTTGTTTGGGAGGATACCAGAGGCCACAGGTGCAGCACAGCCAGCAGCTTTGTCTGCGGAGGGATGTTGGTTGTCCGCTGTGTTGGTACCGTCAGCCTGTGGGCAATGATGTTCAGGATGCGGAGGATGGTTGTCCTTTTGGGCCTGTAGTGGGAATTGGCATTGTCTGGTGTTAGGTCTGTGGGGCTGGTGCATTTCCTGAAGGTCCGCTGTCTTTGTCTGCGCTGCCTCTGTGGTGGTCCGGGGGGGGGCGGGGGGGGGTCCGTTGGCGATCCTGGGGGTGGTGGAGGTGGGTGTTGTTGCCCTCTCGCACATGCCTGGTTCCCACCTCTCCCCACATTCCGGTATTGTGTGGCTGAGGTGCCATGTCGTTGATGGCTCATGTACATGGCTAACCAAGGTTGCCACAGTAAGTTGTGCTGTCGTGTCTGGTGGGGGGGCATGTTGTTTGGCATGTTGTATGTGATTTTGTGAAGTGTGCAGTGCCAGAGTTGTGAGTTGCATGATTGTGGGGTTGAGGTGTGTGGTGTGTTCATTTGGTACTTGCCAACGAGCAGTGCATTCCCATGGGTGCCATCCTGGAAGCGCTGGTTGATGTTGGACTGTCGGAAGATGAAGGGGTCATGCAAACTGCCTGGGTAGTTGGCTATGACATTGGTGAGGAGTCCCCTGTGGTCCACTATTGCCTGCACGTTGATGGGATGCGTGTGCTTTCTGTTGCGGTAATTGTGTGCGGTGTTGGCAGGGGGCACAAGTGGGACAAGTGTGCAGTCGATTGCCCCCGACACGTGCGGGGATCCAGCTATGGCGTATAGTCCTTGCTTGGTCTCCAGCTGTTACTGCGCATTGTGGGGGACGTATGGGTGCTGGGGTCCCTAGCTGGTGAGGGCATCCAGGACAGGTGTGATGAACTTGGATGGGGCTGGCTGTGAGACTCCTCCGACTCGGGCGGTTGTTGTTTGGGAGGATACCAGAGGCCACAGGTGCAGCACAGCCAGCAGCTTTGTCTGCGGAGGGATGTTGGTTGTCCGCTGTGTTGGTACCGTCAGCCTGTGGGCAATGATGTTCAGGATGCGGAGGATGGTTGTCCTTTTGGGCCTGTAGTGGGAATTGGCATTGTCTGGTGTTAGGTCTGTGGGGCTGGTGCATTTCCTGAAGGTCCGCTGTCTTTGTCTGCGCTGCCTCTGTGGTGGTCCGGGGGGGGGGGGGCGGGGGGGGGTCCGTTGGCGATCCTGGGGGTGGTGGAGGTGGGTGTTGTTGCCCTCTCGGGGCTCCGGGGTGCATGGTGAGTGGCTCCATGGCATCTGTTGTTCTTCAGGTGTGGCTGTGGGCTGGGCTCCCTTTTCTTGTGCAGGTTGACGTCCGACTTTGCACCAGGTCAGAGCAGGTGTTAATTTCCTGCTGGTAACGCGCCGTATCGCCTGTTTTGTGTTCCTATTGCCGATGTGGCTGGTCGTTGAGAATGTTGCGTTGTGGTGTTTTTGCAGCTTTTTGCTCGGGAACGCCAACTCTGCATCTCATTAGCGTTAGTTGCCGGGGTCATCTGTGGCGATGATTTTTGCGACTGTTTCCGCAGGAAAACTGGTGTTATGGGCTGTTAGCACCAGCTTGTGAATGGGGCGATAAATTTAGCGCGACTTTGGATGAGTTAAAGTGCCGATAACTCGGCGATAGCTCCTTGAGAATATGCCCCTTAGAATTTCCTATGCAGCATTGTACAAGGGGGAGACAGCATTGCAGAGCTATATTTATTCACACTGGCCTGCTAATGCTCACTAACCATGCAGCAGTGCACAAATTGGATGCCCAGAGACATATAAAGACTTTGCATCATGGTGTAGATGTGTGTGCATGATGTCTAGTATAAGATTTGTACTGAAAGCATACCCTTCCTGTACAAAATCCTGACCCTAGACAAATTCTTAAATATTCCACACTGTGTGTGAGCTATACAGTACAACAAACTTACAATGTGTGGAATGTTTGGAGAAATAAAAACATTTCTCCATGTTAGCACCTGCTTCAAGGAGGTGTAATGTTTCTGACGCATAACCAGATCTGGCTATCTTAGTAGATGGGGCCATGCATCAAAATTATTATGGGTTCTTGTGTTAATTCAACCTATTAAGCCACAATAATGCCCCCTTGATGTAAAATAGTGCGAAACGCTATTTTCTGCTGAAAAAAGGGCCCCTTCCCAGCACAAAATACTTTTTTGTGCAAGAAATACCCTTGCAATAGTTTGAGCTGCTTTTCATCACTTTGCTTGTTATTATGTCAAGAATTTTAACTGTCTCACTCACTTTAACAGGGGTCCCCTGGAAAGGGCTTGTGGGGGGCTTGGACAATTGCCCACTTTGTCCAAATCTTAAAGTCTCTGCTTTGGAGCAAAAATGAACCTCACTGTCTGAAATTAACTCACTGGGAAATCCTTCCCTATAAAATGCAGCTGTCAAAAACAAAATGGCGCACTCAGTATCTGACTCCCTCACAAATATTTCTTCAACCCATTTCTCCATATAGTCTACCAGTACTATGGCGAACTATTGCTCCATCGGCAAAGGGTTGAAAGGAGCGGCAAAGTTAACAACCTGTTTTTCACATGCTTTGTTGGGATAATCAACCTCCATAATAGGCAGTGTTCTGCATATCAAATCCTATGCACTTTGCAGGTCATTTATTTCTCCACCTTTCTCTCAACGTATTAATACATCCCTGGCTAGTGGTAATACTCCAGCTGTCGCTCCTCATTCAGATTAATTCCTTAATGCTCGTCTTGCAACAACTTTACCAACTGTTCCTTAAAAACCGATGGAGGTACTAGTTTCTTTCTAATGAACTGAATGCCAATTTTGGGAGCCAACCCAGAGTTGACCTTCTAAAGTAGTTTTATTAGCATAGGTATTTCTTTTTCTTTTGGTGAACCCTCTCCATTGACTCCACAACTTTCTTCAGTTCTTGATCCTTACCCAGGGCATACCTCCATTCATCTGCAGAAACACAGTTACTCTCTGACCATGTCAGACCTGCCACCAAACACTCAACATCCTCATCCATGCTCTCGTCATCAATTCTTTTATCAACCTGAATTGGGAGTCTAGATAAATAAGCCACTCATTGTTTTATAATACCAGGAATGTGGGTAACATCAAAATTATACTCAAAGTTTTGACCAAAGATAAATTAGTCATTTAGTGACTTGACTAGTAGAGGCATTATCACTAGGGGTGTGCGGTAAACTCCATGACGCCGGTGAAGTTCGCAGAGATTTGTTACTCCGTGCTCCGCTTGGAACATGGAGTTCAGCAAAAAAACTAAGCCAAACACGAGCGGAGCGGAGTTTAATGGCACAGGCTCACCCTGATCCCACTCAGTCACTCACTGTGATGTTTATTGAAGCCATAAGTTGGTTTGGTAAGTGGACGGTCATCAAGAAGACATCCTGGAGTCTGCCCTGTCGCTGACTGCTTCACGTCGTGTGAACCATCCCCTGCCTTTCATGTTCCCTTCAATATGGCATGATCCACAAACGGCCATGCTCGCGCCCTCTCTCGTGCCTCAGATGCCCCCAGCTCACCTTGCTGTTCCCAGAAGCTGCAGGAAGTCCTGGCTCCCACTTCTTCCAGTCAGGAATTCTCTGGCAGTGGAAGGCCTTGGCTCCAAGTGCCGCAGGCAGGTTACAGCCAGAACCAGGGAAGGGCCGCAGCAGGCAGACATGTAGAAAAACACACAGACAGACATCTTTAGAGGCAGCTGTCTGGGAGACGTCTTGTGTGCCTGCTGGCTGAGAAACACATTAAGACTGTCTCAGAGACATAGTGGGTGTTTATTGTCTGACAAGAGTGTCTGCTGGCTGGAGCACATCTTGAGGCTACTCCAGAGATTTCCCAAGTGCCTGCTGTCTGAGGAGCCTGAGACTGTTGCAGACATTCTGAATACCTGCAGTCTGAGACATTCTGGGCCTCTTGTATGTTTGACATCCAAAGTGGCTCCTATCAGGGATGTTCTGGGACTGTCTCATAATAACCTAGTATGCCACCTATCTGATAACTTCTTTGATGCTCTTTTAGAGATATTCTACTAGTCGCAGCCTGAGATATCCGCTATAAATGACTTCTATAAATCACAGTTCACCGCTGTCTGACAGCCTCCCTGAGACTCTATTAGAGACTGTCTAAGTGACTGCTATCTGAGAACCTTAAGACTCTTTCACAGACATCACCAGTGTCTACTGTTTGAGAGACATCACGATAGACGACTGACAATTTGAGAGCCATTTCGAGGAACTGTCTGAGAGATATCCCAAGGGGCTGCTGTAAGAGAGACATCTGTTAGACTGCTGTCTGTGATGTATACTTTGACACCATGTGAGGCTTTGAGATACTCCGGGACTGCTGTCTTTGAGAGACCATATGCGATTGCTGTTTCCGTGTGATGAAGCGGAAATGTCATCATAATTGTAGGGGTGCATCATAACCACGTTTAGAGCGCACCCGCATATAATCACTTGCTGTATTAACGTGAAGTGTTGGAATTTTTGAAATGTATTAACCTAAATATGTGGTGTATATTAGGCCATTGACGAGTAGCATGGAGAATTAACGTAGAAAATGAATGTAACTAGCAGAAAACATTAACATGAAGAACTCGTGTTGTGCAACTGACACGTATTCACGTTTAAATGTGTTCACTAATTGCGTCATTTTATGTATGGGTAAATGCATTAGCAAAAATTACATCAATGCTATGTACAGTCCTGCCAAGTACCATGCATCAGGCATTAGATTAACCCATTTCAGTGTGGTACTCTGCATTACCGCACTGAAATGCATTGTCACGCATATGCATGTGTCTCCACTGTCACTGAAAGTGCTGCCTAAAAATGTTGAGTGTGGCAGTGCGCCGCCCGTGGCGTGCGTGCTGCTCCTGCAGCCAGCTTGGGGCTCCCAGCTGAGTTAAGGCTACTGCCAGGGTCACACTCACTCAACTGCTACAATGTATCACAATTCATTATTGCGATTCCCCGGGGCACGGCTCTCACTGCACGTCGGCCTGAAGTCATCGAGGTAGTGTGTGTTTAATGACTGTCACTACAAGGCCCCGCCCGGGACTCCGAGGAGTCAGGACAGCCTGGACGATTATCACTGGAGGCGGGCCTGGCGCTAAACCTGAATTGCTACGGCCCTCGGTGGCTCACGGCCTGAGCCTGCCTGTTGCAGTCAGCCTAGCAGAGCACAGTCGCTGCCTGCAGTTGTGCAGCTCCACCCGCCACAGTCTTTGAGTCCGGACTGACTCTCATCTGGGGCCCAAGTAAGTACCAGCCTGTGTATGGTAATTACAGATGCAGACTCCTGCTGACTCCAGGCTCCAGACTGTGGTCACTAGTCTGATTCCTAAAGCAGATCTCATTTGTGCACCTTCCCTTATACTACACGAAGGTAAATGAACTCACCCTAGGTACCCAGCAGAATGGAAGCGTCTGGGAGATGCAGGCAGTGATGGCAGCCCCTGCCTCGTGACCAGAGCCCTCTAGTGCTTCTCTCGTGAGTCGCTGTCTGTTCATGTTAAGGCCGGGGTTTCAGCCTCTCCGGGAAGCCCTGCCCTCCGTGGTCACTGGCCCAGAGAGCCGATTGATCCCTGCTGCTGCACCATCTATGGGCCTCGACTCCTCTCTTTTGGCATTGCGGTGCTCGTAATTAGGGTGATAAAAACTCAGTGACCCAAAACTTTAGAGGAAGTGGGAGTGCCCAGCCTCTTAACCATGAAGACCTTGACGCCATCCCAGAGGACATGCCTAGGCTGCTTATGTACGCAGGAAAATAACGATTTTTTCATGGGAAATGTGATTTTCAACTTCTTCCACTCTAATGCACATTTACATGGAGGGGTGGACTATAGCGGGATCCAGCTCTGTAAGTTAATATTGAGCCAAGTCTGAGGGCAGGGCCACAGCTAATCTTATTTTATCCTGAACCTTACTGTGTCAGGGAGGGGTAGTGTGAAAACACTGAGGCACAATCTGCGAGGCCCGCAGGAGGTGATGTACAACTCTCCAACTTTACAGCTGGGCCTGGCGCACCTAAAGAGCATTCAGCAGCTCTCTGACAACGCAGGGAGCAGTTACATGTCAAAGGCTCACATCTAGAATCTAACACCTTGATTGAAAACACAGACAGCCAGCCGCCCATCAGCGCAAGAGCATAGACAGGCAGCACACCACCTCACTGCTAAAAGAAGGGTAAAATGTAGATCAGATGTAAGCCCAGCTAAAAAGACAAAAAAATATTCACTTCAATTTAGCAACAAATCAGGCCATATATTTTAAACAATGCACACCTGGCAAATTACCCGCAATTTGCAGGTGTCATGCAAAATTAGGTTTAAACACCAGCAAAATGTGCATCTCACCCGCAAGTGCACTGTCAGGCCTGCCTGTCAGTGTAATTTGATGAGAAACACTTCTCTCGTGGCTGTGAGAGAAGAATTCTTACTTTGAGAGCACTATGAGTTACAAAACAGTCACTTCGTTGTCTTTTTATTTGTAGCAGCACCACTAACCACCACCAAGCAACAGGCTGACACAGTGCCCACGCCACAGCGCCCCAGCACAGTGAGTAGGTTTGTGTAGCAGTGTTGTACTTGCAGGCTTCAGTAAAAGTCCTGATACGTAGCTCAGTTGGCTCACTTCCAGGCACTACATGCTGCTTTGAAGACTAGAGTTTCAAACTGTGGTTGACGTGCTAATGTCTTTGCCAAGGTAGCTCAAGGGAAGTATTCAAGGAGGAAAACATGTTTTCAGGAGCACCAAAGTCACTGTAGTTTCTGCACAAATCTTGTGCAAACGGAGCATGACTTTCCACATAGGAACACTGCCTAATTTGAAGTATACAAACATGTTTCCCCTAGAGTGCACTGCTACCCCTTAAATATCTGATGTTATCTG
The DNA here is from genome assembly GCA_963921515.1 of Calotriton arnoldi. Classification (NCBI taxonomy): domain Eukaryota; kingdom Metazoa; phylum Chordata; class Amphibia; order Caudata; family Salamandridae; genus Calotriton; species Calotriton arnoldi. The sequence goes on from CAWUFW010013093.1 coordinate 230,287, forward strand.
CTATTTTTTTATGTTTTCATTGTATATCCCAAGAGTAGCTGTAGTTGTTGCTTTTTAAGCCAGGCGGACACTTTCTGTCCTATGGCTACCTGTGTTCTTGTTTAAGGAAGCATATATTTTCTGTTAAATCCTGCATTCGTTTAAGTAGTTCCTACACTGTTCTTGTGAAGTTTATGCTGCCATGGAGACCGGCAGCCAGGCTGCTGCGTGTGACAGGGCCTGCCTGTTGCTGTGCCTCCAGCTGGCCAGGCTCGCAAAAACAGTAATTGCCTGAGACTGAGTGATGGTATAATCTCCTAGTTGCACTTGCTAAGCTATGCTATAAAATTTGCTTTTTAGGCTAGCACGCAGTCATGAATTATCAGATCAGTTAGATCATCTTCTGAGCAGCTGCAGTGCCTGCCTGCCCTCTGTTACTGAGAACTGCCGTCACACAGTCTGTCTCTGGTTAGTGCCCTTCCATTTCTGGTGCTTTGCAGCAGTTTTAAAGTCTTCTTAGAGCTTCTCGTCGCTCAAATTGGTGTAAATCTCTGATATTTATAAGTTTCCCTCATCGTCATTCCTTGTTTTTGCTCGCGAGAAAGTATCACTCATAGTCGTTGAAATATCACTCATAATTACACTGAAATTATGGAAATGTCACACATAGCAATCTGAAACCTTGGCAGCTATGTATGTAAATTCTTAAAGCTAATATGTTGTTTTCTTATATTAGCTAAAATTTGTAGGCCTGAATTGCTAGTCCCTGAAAGTCTCGCTTTAGGAATAACAGTTTGATTTTCATGTGTGCTGTGGGATTTGTTCTTTCTCACGTTGTGTGTTGCAGGTGAAGAAGCGCTCATTTAAATAGAATAATGTCTTTGTTTTACTAATCAGGCAAGGAGAGAAGAAGTTACAATAGTGTAGTTTGAGTCGATAAAGGAAGTTTGATGTGCTTCACACAGGAGAAGGCCTGGGAACCAAGGACAAACTGTATCGAAGAAGGTACACCGGCGACATCGTGGAAACTTTCCTTAAGGACTGTACCCAGGGCAGATGGCGTGATCGAAGTGCACCATGAGAGTGTCACCGCAGAGTAATTGTATGTTGGAATTAGGGATAGCGGGTCACTTTTTTCTTGCCTTCAGAGAGAGAGCATCCTAGAACAAGCTCTGTCTTTGGTAGCTTTATGCTGTTTGACCCATTGATCATGGAGAGACCTCTTAGGAAGACTCCCCGTCCTGACACCTTTTAACCTTCCCTCTGAAAATGCTTATTTAAGGATGTCACATTAGTGTTAGTGTAGGGATAGATGTAATGCTTTTTAACCACCAACCCTCGATGCAGGGAAATTTTGACTCAAGCTTCCTGATTTTCTGTATTCTACTTCTTGAGCGAATTGTGTTGCTTATGCTACATCATCTAAACTGGATTTGCAGATTTGGCTTCATGCTTATTCCTCTGTACTTATATACTCTTGTGTAGAGGTGTCTCTATGTTGAGTCATTTTTGGCTTTGTAATAAATTAACTAACCTTAAGTAGTTGCCGGTGAGTTATTATGTATCGAAGAGAATTATTGGCTAATTGATCGATTTCTTAACGACTTCTCTCCCCTCTACACTTTCATGCTGCGAAAAAGAACCATCAGAGTAGGATTCTAGAACAGTCTAGAACTTATGGGCCCGGCCCTTTCACGTGGTTCCCTAAAAAAGAGATTATCCAGTGCTAACGTCCACCCTTAGGAACTAATGTTTGTGACACAACCAGAGAGAATACTATCAAGGAAGCATCATAAAAGGTCAAACCATTCTGAGAGACAAGTTTTGGAGAGTAAGGGGTACCATGCTCCTTATCTTGAGACATGAGAGGAAGCGTATCCAGCTCCTGACCCCCTCCCCCCTGTCTTCCCCTTTCTTTACATAGAGGTCAGGGCCTGACTCTGCTCTGAGTAGTGAGGCTACTACCTCGGTATCCAAAACTCATCACTGTCAGAAGGCTACCGCCTCGGCAGGCATCCAAAACTCAACACCGTCAGAAGGCATCTTGACAGACAAAGACAAGACCCAGCGATAAAACTTGCTGACATTTCTGCAAACCCCCTTGACCGCTACCAGTGGCCCATCACAGCGCTGACCTTGTGAACCAACTTCAACTGTGACAAAGTGTCACACATCATTTGTGATTTCGGCACCCACTGCTAACGTTTGGTCTACAGAGGTGCGATTTTATAGCGCATGGATATTAAGACAATGTATAGAGCTGTCCTTTGTGAGTGTGTGTCTTGTAATGCCTGCAGCCGGGTATGATTATAAAAGGAAGCAACGGCCGTCTGCTGTGCTGGAAAGGAACTGAGCATCCACAGGTGTTTTCTATTGATCTGTCACAAGAAGAGGCTTCTCCGCCTCTCAGTGCCACATGTCCGCAGAGACCCGGCACACTCTCAGGCAGCAGCAAAGGTGCTCCCTGCCATCTTCAAGATTTGCACCAAAATTACAATTTCATGGTCATGCGAGGTGCTCCCCTTGCCCCAACATGTGCCTGGTGATCACAGTGAGTGCACAAGCCACGCCTCGCCCCCTCCTCGAATAATAAATTCATGAACATGCTCAGGAGCTTCTCACCATATACCCTCTTGTGCCTGCAGAAATCTATTCTGTACTGACTGACCAATGGCTTATAGTCTGTACAGGGCATTAATTTCACTCTCCAAATATCTCTAAATTTGCCCATGAACAAGCTAACATTTCTTGTTTGATGCCAAAATAATAATCTTACTCCTCATCCTTAAAAGAGTGTAAAATGACCCAATCTTAACCACGTTTTTGTGATAGGACTGCCCTAATACATAATCACTGGCTTCAACAGTCACAAACAACATGTTCTCAGGTACAAACAGATATAAAGCTGACGGACGGATTCTCAACCACTCCAAATGGCTTGTCCTGCTCTGTACCCCAGAAGTACCTAGTATGTTTTAGTAGCTGGTTAAGTGTCCGAGTATCTGACAAACTTTGTGTAAAATTCACACATTTCAACAAGATATGAATTGTTCCCTGGTGCCAGCACCACTTCAAATGCCTTTTGCAAACCTGGCCTTGGAGCACTCCCTCTCCCAGACATCACATGCCCCAAGTCTTCTACTCCACTCACCCCCAAACACTCATCATGATTCATTTTCAACACTTCAGCACAATACTGATTAAGCTGTTGAGCACATTGTTCATAGCTTTCGCCAAAACACAGTGTCGTTTTGAAAGACCAAGACCCTATCCAATCCTTTCAAACCGTCACTCATCTATCTCTATTTTAAAACAGCAGTTGCTGACACCACGCATTTCAACTGAAAACCCCATCAGGCTTGACATCAGATGTCTTGAGTCTTTGCCAGAACAACCTGAGGTCCAGCAGAGACCAAGTCTAAATATTTGATCCTAAATAGTGCTGACTCTCTTATCACATTTTGGCTGGGAGTATGTCCATCAACACAGAAGGATTTGTTCACCATTCTTACGCCTATACAAATCTTGACCTGATTGTTGTGTGTATGTGCCACCACACTTGAGCTTAGCCACAAAGATCCCTCCACAGGCTCACTTACATCATGAACTCACCAGCAGTGCACTTAGCTCCTTTCTGCCACTTAACGACAGCATCTCAATTATTGCTTACATAGCACACAACTGTTCTTGACATGAATAACATGTTCAAAATTGTTCAAGAACATGATTTTTCCCAACTTACCCTCAATAATGACAGCATTATTCTCAATCTACTGTCTTCAAAACACTTTCTTCTAGTTGATCCACAACATAATTTTGGTCACTTTGAACTTGCAATATTTCAATGTCTTGGGGAAATTGCCCTCACCATGCATCAGCTTTATGTGACATTGTGTACCCTTGTGTTAGAAATGGGGGTCTCTAGTTGGCAATGGTTTGCATCTTTGGCCAAGTAGGGACCCTTGCTTCTAGTCAGGGTAAGGGAGTTACGCCCTTAGACAACCCCTGCTCACTCCCTTGGTACCTTGGCATGGGCAGATAGGCATATCTCAGAGGCAGTGTGTGAAGCATTTGCGCACACATAGAGTAACACAGTGAAAACACTACAAATGGACAACACACCAATTTTGAAAAATAGGAAATCTTTATCTAAACACAACAAGACCAAAACGACAAAAATTCACCATACATATATCAAGATATCACCAAAAATAGGTTATTCACAAAAATAAAGCTTGTAGCAACAAATAGCTCCACCTGGGGCTAATACGACGTTGTGACGGATGAAAATCCCAAAGTACGGTGCAGAGCGCGAGGTGCACAGCGTCGGGCCCGGGATCACATGGACTCCAAAGAACAGTACCTTGGCAAACAATGAAAACAAAGACGGTGCACGGTGTCGGGGAGGTGATGCTTCGTTGGCGCCTGGTAGCATCGGTACCTTATGACCACAGCTGAGGTGAGGTGTCGGATCCTTACTGCGAAGTAGGGAAGGTGAGGCGTCGGTTCCTTACTGTTGCCGGAGAGGTGACGTTGCGGTGGCATCGAGGCGTCGGTTCCTTACGACAATGCGGGTTCGATGGATTCGGGAGGTCACCCACGTCAGGTATCGGCTCTGCGATGAGGTCGGGGCTGTGGTGCGAGTTGGGGCGGTGCGTCGTGAGCATCATCAAGCGGTGCCCTCAGCGGCCTCGGTGACGGCGTCAGAGTCGATATGGTGTGGTGTCTTCAGGCGTCAGGGCTGAGGTGCAAGTTGGGGGGGGCGTCGTGCCCTTCACACGCGGTGCCCACAGCTTCGTTGCAGGTCACTCGCCGGCATCAGTGTTGCTATTTCCCTCTGTGGCAGCTGAAAAAACTATTCCAGGTGCAGGAGAACAGAAGAAATGAAGTCTTTGTGTGCCTGAGACTTCAGAACAGGAGGCAAGCTCTACACCAAGCCCATGGATATCTTCTTTAAGCAGGATATACAGCACAGTTCAGCCTTTGTCCTCTCCTTGGCAAGTTTTACAAGTTTAAGTTTATTTGATTTAGTTCTCAACTGAGAACAACAAAATTTTTACTTATAAAATTTACATTTAAATAGTAAAATTATCATTCTAATACAAAGTTAAAAATGATTTTAGAAATGTGAACATATTAATACACACAAATTCATTAGGCGGTTCCTTACAAAGAAGAATCAGATTCTGAACAGTGTTAATTTTGCATTTTGTTCTAACTGGTTTTAAGAATCTTTTCCTAGCCTCTGCGACAATCACGTTTGGGCAAGCTAATAACACATGTTCTAAATCTTGCGCTCCGCCTTTACATAGGTCACAAAGACTAGACGCCTTTTCATTTGGATACCACTTATATGTGAATGATTTCAAAGGCAGCATCCCTAGTCGGAGTAATAAAATACTTCGCCTGACTCCGTGTTTTAAGTTAAAAGAGATATACTGTTGCGTTTTCTTGAATACAATAGTTTCCGCATATTGCTTATACAAAGATAGTTTGGTGCAGTGTTGGATATCAAGATACATACTTAACCTTGGCGTTAAATGTTTTAAAAAAAGTTTCAGATGTGCTGGTGACCATGATTTTAACATGTCGAGGGTAACCTTAGATAGTTTAAAAGCGGTAGAGACATTTTTACAAAATACATAATTCGAAAGGTCTTGCTCAAATGTTTCTATTTTTAGTAGGAATCGTAAAGTTCCATGATCCGCATGAACAAGGTTATATGCCCATCTTATTATATTAGCGATCCCTCTTGCAAAAGAGCTGACTAATGAAAGTTCGAGACGAAGAGCTTGTACCGGCACAGCTTGTGACGTCTTGGTCAGTTTCCGGAGGGCTTTCCCTTCTCTCAGGTCGAGTTGTTTCCATTGGCTTATTGGAATATATTCTATGGCGTATGATAATACCGCTGGAATCTTTGAGCTATATACTTGTAGAAGTGATGAAAAATGTCTTTGTCCAGTGGAGGAGTAAAGTCGTTGGAGGGCCCCTAGGTGGACATCAACCTTACGGCCCAGGTTTAGTAAGTGGGGCAAGTTTTGCAACGATTGTGAAAAAATTCTCCCTAAATATGTATACTCCTTTACTATTTCCAGCGGTTTTCCCCCTAGAGACCAATTGTAATTAACATATCGCTTCCTTCCTGTAAACGGGACGATTTTTGTTTTAGTGACATTAGGTATTAAATAGTTTTCTTCCGTATACTTAGTGAGTGCCTGCAGATTCCTTTGCAGACCGAAAGGAGTCAGATCTAGAATGACTACGTCGTCTGCGTACATCAGAGTATGGATTTTATAAAATGCAATTTTAGGTGGAAAATTATTGACCTGATTAAGTCTTTCCGGCAAATCACTTAGGTATAGAGAGAACAGTAAGGGAGCAAGAAGGCACCCATGCCACAGACCATTAGGGGTAGGTATTGGGCTGGTAAGACCCTTCTCCCTCCCCATTTGGACTTGACACCATGTCCCTGAGTACAATGATATTATTAATTGTAGGAGATTATCCGGAATTCCCATTCTTTGGAGTTTTTTCCATAGCATGTCTCTGTCTACCCTGTCAAATGCAGTCGTAAAATCGACAAAGACTGCGTAGACTACCTGGCATTTTTTAATGACATATTTGTCCATTATCGTTTGTAGCACTGCTATATTGTCGGTGACCGAGTGTTTAGATCTGAACCCGGCTTGATTTACCGGAATTGCTCCAGATGAAAATGCCCACTCTTTAATCAATCAATCAATCAATCAATCATGTCACTTATAAAGCGCACTACATACCCGCGAGGGTCTCAAGGCGCTGGGGGAAGAGGAGGGTGGTGCTGCTACTGATCGAAGAGCCAGGTCTTGAGGAGTCTTCTGAAGGCCAGTAGGTCTTGGGTCTGTCGGAGGTTGGTGGGGAGGGTGTTCCAGGTCTTGGCGGCGAGGTGGGAGAAGGATCTGCCGCCGGCAGTCGCTTTCCGGATGCGGGGGACTGTGGCGAGGGCGAGGCTGGTCGAGCGGAGCTGGCGGGTGGGGGTGTAGAAGCTGAGTCGTCTGTTGAGGTAGGCTGGTCCGGAGTTGTGGAGTGCTTTGTGTGCATGGGTGAGGAGCTTGAAGGTTATCCTCTTGTTGACAGGGAGCCAGTGCAGGTCTCTCAGGTGGGGTGTGATGTGGCTGCGTCGGGGGATGTCGAGGATAAGACGTGCAGAGGCGTTCTGGATGCGTTGCAGCCGCCTCAGGAGCTTAGCCGTCGTTCCTGCGTAGAGGGCGTTTCCGTAGTCCAGCCTGCTGGTGACGAGGGCCTGGGTGACTGTTTTTCTTGTTTCGGTGGGGATCCACTTGAAGATCCTGCGGAGCATTCGGAGGATGTTGAAGCAGGATGAGGAAACGGCGTTGACCTGCTTAGTCATGGAGAGGGTGGGGTCGAGGATGACCCCTAGGTTGCGTACGTGGTCGGTGGGTGTCGGGGCTGTTCCCAGTGATGTTGGCCACCAGGAGTCGTCCCAGGCTGAAGGGTTGGAACCAAGGATGAGGACCTCCGTCTTGTCCGAGTTCAGCTTCAGGCGGCTGGTCCTCATCCATTCGGCGATGGCCTTCATTCCTTCGTGGAGGTGGGCTTTGGCGGTGTGAGGGTCTTTGGTGAGGGAGAGGATCAGCTGGGTGTCGTCGGCGTAGGAGATGATGTTGAGGTTGTGCTGTCGGGCGACGTGGGCGAGGGGTGCCATGTAGATGTTGAACAGCGTTGGGCTGAGGGAGGAGCCTTGGGGTACGCCGCAGATGATCTTGGTGGCCTTGGATCGGAAGGGGCGAGGCGGACGCTTTGTGTTCTGCCGGAAAGGAAGGATGTGGTCCAGTCCAGGGCCTTCTCTTGGATCCCGGCGTCGTGAAGGCGTGTTCGTAGTGTGTGGTGGCAGACCGTGTCGAAGGCGGCTGATAGGTCCAGGAGGATGAGGGCTGCTGTTTCTCCGTTGTCTAGCAGGGTCCTGATGTCATCGGTGGCGGCGATGAGGGCGGTTTCGGTGCTGTGGTTGCTGCGGAAGCCGGACTGGGAAGGGTCCAGGATGTTGTTCTCCTCGAGGTAGTGGGTCAGTTGTTTGTTGACGATTTTCTCGGTGACCTTCGCGGGGAACGGGAGCAGAGAGATGGGTCGGAAGTTCTTGAGGTCCTTGGGGTCTGCCTTGGGTTTCTTGAGTAAGGCGGTGATCTCGGCGTGCTTCCAGCTTTCCAGGAAGGTTGCTGTCTCGAAGGAGATGTTGATTATTTTCCGGAGATGGGGCGCGATGGCTGTACTGGCTTTGTTGAAGATGTGGTGAGGGCACGGGTCTAGCGGTGAACCGGAGTGGATGGTGTTCATGATCTCGCTGGTGTCCTCGTCGTTGATGTTGGTCCAGGAGAGCAGGCGGTTGGTGGTTGTGGGGGCAGTGGTCTCGGTGGTTGCCGGGGCGGTCGTGGTGTTGAAGCTGTCGTGGATGTCGGCGATTTTGCGGTGGAAGAAGGTGGCCAGTGAGTCGCACAGGTCTCGCGATGGCTGGATGTCGTTGGTGTTGGAGCTGGGGTTGGAGAGTTCCTTCACGATGTTGAAGAGCTCTTTGCTGTTGTGTGCGTTGTTGTCTAGGCGGTCTTTGAGTGAGGCCCTTTTGGCGGATCTGATGAGGTGATGGTGACTGCGGGTGGCGCTCTTGTGGGCGGCGTAGCTGTCCGCTGTCCGTTCGTGGAGCCAGATCTTCTCCAGTTTTCGGCATGTTCGTTTGGAGGCCTGGAGGTCTTCGGTGAACCAGGTGGCTTTCTTGCTGGTGTGACTGTTGGGCGGATTCTTGAGCGGGGCGAGGGTGTTGGCGCAGTCGTCGATCCACTGTCTGAGGTTGCGGGCGGCGGTGTCGGGGTCGGAGGGTTCGGCGGGTGGGCTCAGGGTGAGGGTTGTGGTTAGCTGGTCTTCCGTGACTCTGCTCCAGCAGCGGCGAGGCATTTGTTCGGTGCGGTGGTGCGTGGTGGGCTTCCTGTAGGTGAAGTGGATGCAGTGGTGGTCAGTCCAGTGGGGTTCGGAGGTGTGGTTGAAGGAGACGTGTGGGCTTGCGGAAAAGATGGAGTCTAGCGTGTGGCCGGCGGCGTGGGTGGGTGTAGTCACGAGCTGTCTGAGTCCGAGGGTGGCGAGGTTGTCGATCAGGGTGGTGGAGTTGGTGTCCTTGTTGTTCTCGAGGTGGAAGTTCAGGTCCCCGAGGAGGATGTAGTCCGTGGAGGCGATGGCGTGTGTGCTGACGGAGTCAGCGATGGAATCGCTGAACTGTGGTCGGGGTCCGGGGGTCTGTAGATGAGGGTTCCTCTGAGGGTGGTGTTGGGATCGGTGTGGATCTGGAAGTGCATGTGTTCGGCGGTGCTGAGGGTGTCGTCGGTGTTGGTTGAGACTCTGAGGGTGTTCCTGTGGACGATGGCGATGCCTCCTCCGACTCCGTTGGTGCGGTCCCTGCGGGTGATCTTGTATCCGTCCGGGATGGCAATGGCGATGTCGGGGGCTGAAGCGGGATTCAGCCAGGTCTCCGTCAGGAATGCGACGTCTGGGGAGGTTGAGTCGAGAAGGTCCCAGAGTTCGATGGCGTGTTTGCGGGCGGAGCGGGTGTTGAGGAGGATGCATCTGAGGTAGTTGGGTTCTTTCCTGGGCGGTGGTTTGGCGGGGCGGGTGCTGGCGAAGCTGCAGTTCCGGCAGGTGAAGGGCCCTTGGGTGCGCTTCGGGGTGGCCTGGTAGCAGGCGTGATCTTTTCCGGGGTTGAGTGCGTGGCGGGTGCTGGCGTCGTGATCGGCGTCTGTTGATGTGGCGGGCGCGGGGGATGCCCGGACCAGGGGTCTGGTGCTGGGCGCGGTCACGGCGCGGACGGGCGTAGACGGGCTTGCCTTAGGCGCGCCTTTGGCGCGCCAGCCGCGCGGCCGCGCAGCGGCCGCCATAAATGGGGAGGTGGGAGGGAGGAGCAGGGAATGGGGCAGCAAATGGGCAGTGAGGGGGCGGGGCCGCAGGCGCAGCGGCGGGAAACAGGCACAGAAGGGAAAACGAGCACAATCAGGGGCAGCAAGGGGGCACAGAAAGGAAAAAAAAAAAAATGAGCACAATCAGGGGCAGCAAGGGGGCACAGAAAGGAAAAACGAGCACAATCAGGGGCAGCAAGGGGGCACAGAAAGGAAAAACGAGCACAATCAGGGGCAGCAAGGGGGCACAGAAAGGAAAAACGAGCACAATCAGGGGCAGCAAGGGGGCACAGAAAGGAAAAAAACGAGCACAATCAGGGGCAGCAAGGGGGCACAGAAAGGAAAAACGAGCACAATCAGGGGCAGCAAGGGGGCACAGAAAGGAAAAACGAGCACAATCAGGGGCAGCAAGGGGGCACAGAAAGGAAAAAAACGAGCACAATCAGGGGCAGCAGCAGGGCACACAGACGGAGCTGTGTGGTGGGGAGCGACCTACCAGTCAAGGTCAGGGGTCGCTCTCTTCACCACGCAGCGGCCGCCATAAATGGGGAGGTGGGAGGGAGGAGCAGGGAATGGGGCAGCAAATGGGCAGTGAGGGGGCGGGGCCGCAGGCGCAGCGGCGGGAAACAGGCACAGAAGGGAAAACGAGCACAATCAGGGCATCAAGGGGGCACAGAAAGGAAAAAAAAATGAGCACAATCAGGGGCAGCAAGGGGGCACAGAAAGGAAAAACGAGCACAATCAGGGGCAGCAAGGGGGCACAGAAAGGAAAAACTAGCACAATCAGGGGCAGCAAGGGGGCACAGAAAGGAAAAAAACGAGCACAATCAGGGGCAGCAAGGGGGCACAGAAAGGAAAACGAGCACAATCAGGGGCAGCAAGGGGGCACAGAAAGGAAAAACGAGCACAATCAGGGGCAGCAAGGGGGCACAGAAAGGAAAAAAAACGAGCACAATCAGGGGCAGCAAGGGGGCACAGAAAGGAAAAACGAGCACAATCAGGGGCAGCAAGGGGGCACAGAAAGGAAAAACGAGCACAATCGGGCAGCAAGGGGGCACAGAAAGGAAAAACGAGCACAATCAGGGGCAGCAAGGGGGCACAGAAAGGAAAAATGAGCACAATCAGGTGCAGCAAGGGGGCACAGAAAGGAAAAAAAACGAGCACAATCAGGGGCAGCAGCAGGGCACACAGACGGAGCTGTGTGGTGGGGGAGCGACCTACCAGTCAAGGTCAGGGGATGATCTAAAACAGCTGCTGCAAATATCTTCCCAGTTGCGTCTAGAAGAGCGATCTGCCGATAATTACAGGGCGACAGTCTTGATCCCTTCTTGTGTATTGGGATAATGATACTCCTTTCCAGGACTTTGGGATTTCCCTGTTTCGAATATGTAGAAAAAAGGCTGGCTAAAAACTTGCTCCACTCTTTAGGGTTACTTTTAAGGACCTTGATGGGAATTTGGTCTGGTCCCATTGCTGCCGATGATCTTGCCTTTTTATGTATCCTTCGATTTGGAGAGGCGATGGAGCCTCTTTACCCGTACCTTCTTCCCTTCCACTCTTGGTTTGCAATAGTGTCTTGCTTTCTCTCTTTTCATTTGTTTTGTATAAGTTAGTTAAATATATTTCCCATTCCGATGGCGGGACTGGATTTGCTTGCAGTAATTTTTTTGTACCCATCTCAGTAGCAATTATATTCCAATAGGAGCGTTTATCTTTTTGTTCTGCTGCTGTTTGTAGGTCCACCCATTTTTTGTCCTGTATCTTTTTTTCTTTTTTTCTGTATCTCTCCTTCGACGGTTTTTAGTTTGTTGATTTCATGTTTTCTTATTTCAGAAAATTGAAGAAATTGTGCCCTTATTAATTTGTTTAATTCAATTGACTGTATATCTGGGCTCCGTCTGTTATTTTTCCGTTGTTTTAACATTCGTTGTTGTGAAATGTTCTGCATAAGTTGAGTCAGATAAATGACTACAGCCTCAAAGTTTGTTATTGGATGTGTTGAGTGAGTAGTCTGTAAAGGTTGTTCCATCTCTATTATTTGTATAATTTTGTTAAACGATCTAGGATTCCACAGCAGCCGCCCTTGGGCCTGATTTACCAGTACTGTACGTTCCACGTCTGTGATATGTCCAGGAGATGTTGGTTTAGTCTTAAGTCTGTTTTTAAATGTAATATTGCATGGTCACTTCCTTTCTCGAACTTGGTGTTTAACTGTAAGGCGGATCCGAACATGCCTAGACTACAAATCATGTAATCAAGAATCGAGGAATTGTGGTTGCCTTTTCTTGTATAGGAGGCGGGAATATCTCCTTCTATATTACCATTTAATATTACTCCGTTCAGGATAGGAAGTGATGATAATAAAATGTTCCCTCTTTTGTCAGTTTTGCTTCCTATTGGAAATTGTGGGATAGGTATTGCCAGAGCTTCTTCTTTTTCTCCATACTCCCATTTTTCCAATATATCGTCAGATATTTGCCCATTGAAGTCGCCTACTAGGAGAACAGACGGAAAATCTTGGTCTTCTACCACCTTTTCGATACCCTCGAATATTTCTATCGCTAATGCATCCATTTTAGATCCCGGGGGAATATAGACATTAAAAATGAGCAACTTGTTTGAGCTTTCCCTCCGTTCCGTCCCTAGTTTGATCTTGATGCATTGGATGTTCTTTGAGCTCATAGGGATGATTTCTTGATCCCAGAAATATTCTTCGGACAGGAGAATTGCTATCCCTCCTTTAGCATGTCCTCGGACGACCGGTTCTGCTGGAATATCGTATACTAAGTAGTCGGGATGGTCAAACGTTAAGGTTGCCCAGGTCTCTTGTAAGGCCATGATTCCCGGTCTTTCCTCTGTAATTATTGCTAGTTTCTCCTGGGTTTTCCCAGCTATATTCCAGGAGGAAATAGTCAGACAATTGTTAAAAAGAGCACTTGTTTTCCTGTCCCTGTTTATTGCTATTTAAATTCTCTGCTATCCATGCCCATGTATTTTCAGTGGCTTTATTTTCCTTCTTTTGTATATTTTTGGTCCAGCTTCTCCTTACTCGGTTCGTAATCGAGACTGTTATATTTTCTTTGTTGAAATTTAAGGGACTGCTTGTGCAATTTTGACTTTTGCGAAGGTACTGACTTATCATTATGGCGGTTTCTTCTGTTTTTTCATTTTTATCTTTTACTGCAACCAAGTCGAATCCATTTTTGTGTAAAGTCTCGCTTTCTTTTAATATAATTCCCGGGATTACAGGCGACCAAAATTCTACGACAGCTGTTGTGGTTTTAGTTCTTTCTGGAAAAGATACTAATTTTATTTCATTTCTTGCTAGTGACTGTAGCGGTTGAATTCTTTGAAGTAGGTTTATTATTCTCTCTCTGTTTAGGGGATCTTCGCCCGAGGGGAATAGGTCCGTAATTTCCACACTGCATGGTAAGATCTTCAGCTTCGTAGCAGATGTATTCCCTGTCGATTGATCCTGTAGATGGATGTCCTTTTGTTCCAGCGATTGACTTATAGTCGTTATAGGTTCGAAACTTAGAGCGGTAGGGTTAAGATGAGTGGATTTTGCCCTTTGCTTTTTAAATGAAGAAGTCTGATCTTTTTTTATCGTGGTTGATTTTAGTTCTTGATCATCCTCTTTTCCTGAGGTCATAAAATCGGGGGCTAGAGTTTTGGAAACCTTGTCTTCCGGCTCTTCTGTTTTGCGAACCTTCTTGTTGCCCTTCTCTTTGCACGTTTCCGACTGATTTTATTTAGTCTCCTCTCTTTTCTTAAGGTTTCTAGGGTGGGGAGACTACGGGCTTGTTTATAGATGATTCTGTTGCTTTTTGTTTGGTCGCTGGAGTGGATCTCAAATTTGGTAAGGTTTTGGATTTTTGTTTGGTGAAGATTGGATAATATGCAATACTTGGCAATTTAGTTTCGGTCACTTTTGAGTCCTTAAAAAGTTTCCTTAAAGAATAAGTTTGTATATTTTTTTCCTTATTTGTTTTTTGTTTACTCCTTCCTGTTTGAGTTGCTGTTTCTTTCTTTGGTGTAGTGTCTTCTACTATTGATGAAAGGGCTTTTGATTTGAGACAGTTTTCCTCTATTTGTTTTTCTTCTTTTCCTGCAGGTGATTGTATTTTTGTTTGTTGTTTCCTCCTTTTTTTTCTACTAAATATTTTAACATTCCTAACTGGGTATCCAGCATCTGATCAGAGTTTTCCAGAATGTTTCCTAAATGGGAGAGGACTGATTCCAAAATTCTTTGGAGTGTGGATAGGGCTTTAGCCACCGATGTGTATTCTTTAGAGGGGTCTATAGATTTTAAAAATAAAAAGTCTGGTGAGTGAGAAAGAGACCCTTCTGGGTCAAATTACTTTTGGGGTGTGCTGTTCTGGATTTTTGGCAGCTCCTTTTGTGGGTCCAGACTAAACACAAGGTCCTTAATACTGATATCTGGGCAAGTGATATCAAATTCAATAATTTGTCGGGTTTGTTGTGCTTCTGATTTTAATATTTCTATGTTTATAGATTTGCTGTTTAGCTCTTCCACACTTTTAGAGTTTCTATTTGAAGTTTCCTCGCATCCTGTTTGCTCTTGGGTGGAGTTGTTAGAGACCTCCCCTTTCTTTTCAGTTTCTTTCACTAGTTCTTTTTCGTGTTTACATTGTGTTTCCTCCTGCTCCTTTGTATTTTGTTTTGTAAAAATTTAGTTATTCCATAATTTGAATCAGCTTTTCCTAAGTGTACCATCCTTCCAGCGCTCCTTCTTATTGCTTGCTCTGTTCCCAATCTTTTCATAAAGATTGTTCGCGATCTCAGTTTTTTATATGCCATATTGCGTCGCAAGTTCTGTCTATGTCTCTTGCGCACACCGCCAACTGTGGGTGAGAAATAGAGATATGGCGGAGAGCAAGGTGGAATGGTCAGAAAGCAAGGCTCTCCTGGCGATCGCTCGCCGCACCCAATCTAGTTGGGTTACTTCCGCAAGGTCGCCTGGGGACTCACTCTGCAGTCACTACTGATAGCAACCGCTCTCTGCTCTCGCTCCAAGGTGATGTGTTGAGAAAGAGTGCCTTCTACCTTCGCTTCACTCCTCTCCCCTCTATAATTTTTTCTTTGATCGGTTAGGTCTGTGTCCGCGTGTTCTTCCCAGTCCTCTTCCCAGTCCTCGCAGTCCTTGCTAGGGGAGATGGAAAGCAAATGGCAAGTTCCTAGGGGAATAAGGCTAAACACTCAGCCTTTCAGTTCGTGTTCTTCGCTCGCTTTGTCCCCTGTTCACTTCACCATTAGCATTGTAAGATTAAGGCTGCAGCCTCTGCACGATCTCTGTACCACTAGAGGCCCTTCTGGAGTGCTAGGGGAAGGTCAAAACTTTACTCCATCTTTTCTGTCCTCAACACAGGTCAGCCCGACCGGTAGATTTTCCTTTCTTTGGTCCCCCGGGCTTTTCCTTGACCACCCTCTATTTTCTCTCCTCCTGCTGCTTTCGCCTCTCAGCGGGACTCCGCCTCACACCACTCGCTTCATGCGTGCGCGGCGGCCCGACCTTGGCTCTCTGTTTGTTATGCTTGTTGTGTTCCCTGCTGTAGCACTGTAGCACTCTACCTGCTTTGTCCCACCAGCCCTATAGTGCACCGCAGCTCGTTGCGGCAACTTGCCTGGGGTGCACGTACCGCTCCCGGTTCGCCTCTCGCCCCCTGGGTCAGATCTCCGGGGCTCTAGGTGTCGGGTGCGTCGAATGCTTTGTCATAAGGTTTCTGTACATACACAGAGCTATGCACAGGAAAATGGGACCCCGGAATACAGTGGTTTGCCACCATATACCGTAGCACCCAAAAACCCCAACCCAACTAGCTTAGCATCCCATTAGCACTCAAGTACTAATGTTTGGACAACCCAGAACACGGTATCTTTATCTCAGGACTCGCTGAAGCAAGAACACTCTTTCGTCACTCACTCGTACTTGTTCACAAGATGCGTAGGAAGAGACACTGGATAGGTTAAAATGTTTATTCCAACTTACGTGCTCTAATGTACAGTACACGTGTCAGTACTAATAGCATAATGCATATGACTAATATAAGCAGCATGGTTACAATTCCATAGAATACAAACGGGGAAAGCATCTCAGAGCTCAGTGGATAAACGTATAAATAACATTACCACCCTCCCCTTGCAGTAAGATAGTTTATTATAATAATAGAAGACCTCTGGGCTTTGACTAGCGAACCCCATACCTCAGTCTCTAGATGCAGAATTACATCAGCAGGACATCATAGCTCTTCTCACTGAAAGGGATTTCTCCAAGTGTGTTTAAGCGCTAGTAAACCACAGTATTAAAAGCATATCAAATCCTTCATGGCAATTGCACATAATGTTATGTCTGGGTGCGCGAGACTGGCCATATCAGGAAGAACCAGAATACATTGTTATGTGACCTTGTACATGTTTGTGCAGACTGAGCCCAAAAAGGTGAACAACAGAAAATGCAGACAGTGCAAAAGAACTTGGCACGAGCAAAGGGCGAGGAAGGCCCGGCTCAGTGTAACGTGCGCAAAGAAAAGCAGCATGGCAGCCAGGCCTAGGCCAACATAACAAGGCAGGTAACAATCCACAAGACACCCTCCCCTGGACAGTCCGGCGGCCAGGACAGAGGCCCATCAGAGGAGAAAATTGACGTCGGAGCACAGGGAGCGCCCAAACGGCGAAGGGCAGGTCAATCCATGAAAGTGAAAGTGCAGAAAAAAGCCATACCCTCCAAGAGTTCATCATTGGAATCGTCAAAAAACATAGATGCCATCCAATCCATGAGTTCAAAGAGCAGGAATGCTCCTCAGCAAAGGGAGCATCCAGAAGCAATGCGGGACAGCTTGCGTGATAATTGAAACAGCTTCGTTGTAGGAGATCCTGGGCAGCCGCCCAGATATCCCATTGCGCCAAAATCCCCAGTGCAGCCGCACGCGCCATACAGCCAGCGACGGAACAGTCCTGCTCATGGGCCTCTAAGGGACCCATCAACTGAACAAAATCCGGAACAGACAATGACGAATTGGAGAGGCAATAATCCAGAGTCCAGGTGAAAGGACAGCGGACACAAGTCATCACAGGTTGCACGCAAGTGAAATACGCAAAGCGAAATGAAAGAGCATATGACACGCTCAGTGTCGCCAATGGCAAGACACCAAAACCGGCCAAAAGGCGCTCACGGAGCAGCTGGAGGCGTTCCGGATCGAGCAGGTCCCATCGGGGAGCAGCCATTGCGCAGAAAGCAAATTAAGAGCAAGACACCGGCCGCTAAAGCGAGGATCAATGGGAAACCGCCAAAGACACTGGAAAATATAGAATGTATGAAAGCCGGGATGACACCAAAAATAGTCTGGAAGGAGGACACCAAACCCGACCCAACGACCTTAAAAAAGTGTACTAGGCCTTCAGTGTTAGATGCGTTAAAAATACGATGTATTAACTCCCCAAAATGTTGGGGGAGATTAGTGTTTAAAAGGGCCTGTATTTCACTGTGGGTACTCGCCACCTGGAGAATGAATGTCTCCCGGGCGGACGTGAGCATAACTTCCTCGTTTAATAATAGTGCCTTTATTCTGCTCAGTCTATTGAAATCTGCTTCCATGGTAGGGATGGAAGGCCAAATAGAGATATCAACCTTGCCATGAGGGGGAGGAAAAAGCACATTTTTGCAGCAGACAACCCTGTGCGAAACTGTTACAATGTAAGGAATGCCAGCCTGCAGGCCACAACAGTTTTCGTTATTTAAAAGTAAATAACTACCATTGGAAAGGAGAGTGAAAGTAGGTGAAATAACAGGAGCAGGAATACCTTTCAGCACACAAGCAAGATTAGGAGAGGAAACGCTACATGAGCCATGCAATTTAATGTGTTTACAAATAAGCGAATGACCTATAGTCGAGTCGCAGTACTCCCCGTGAGAAAGACTTCCTTGCCGTCCCGAAGGCATTTATACATGAAAGGCAAGGACCAGAGTTCATGCAGGAAAGCACTGCCCAATGGCCGGTAACGGCCCACAGGATAATGTTTCATGCACGAGTCAAATTCAAACAAGGAAAATGGTAAAGCTATAACCCCATGGACTAGCCATACAGCAGAATCGAGTTCTGCAACAGAGAACGGCAAAGGATCCACCTTTTCGATATGTAATAGAGTGTAAGTTGCATCCTTCATGGACATAAATTGCTGTTTGTCAGTTAAGTTAAAAGGTAGAAATAAGGCAGAGGTGTTCAAAAATTGCCAAGGCACTTTACCTAACTTGAGCGTTTGTAAAGTCCATGCAAACTGCATAACTGAGCGCAATTGATTCTGACCATGATATAACACAGAAACATCATCTTGTACAATATCAACAACAGAGGACACAATATTCTCTAAAGTGTAAATGCGAGAAGACAGGGTATTAATACTATTGTCTACAACAGCGAGCACCTTTTCCATATTTGCTTGATCTATTTCCCGAAGACGGGAAGCAGCTTCCATTTGTGATAGCTTCCAGAGTTCATTATATGTTTCATAAATGAATCTTTTAGGTCGGGGACCACGAGGTCCCAAAACAAAGTCGGACAGATCAATATTGCCTGTAAGGAGGGACAAATGTTGTTTAACAGAATCAAGGGACGAATGTTGCAGCCATTGTTTGCATAATTTACCAACAGAGTATGTAGTGACAGTACGGGCATCAGTAAACCTCGGATCAGGCCTATTCTGTGTGTAGCTAGCACCAGTATCATGAAAACGCATTTGACATGCATTAGATGATATAGGCCATACTAACCAGGGTGACTGAACCAGCTCAGAAACATTAAACGAATTATTTTGTAACATTGCCTGCAGGGACACGAGGGACATATTGAATCGTGAGCTTTCATTTGGAAAACTCGACAGGGATGGTATTGATGGCGTATTCAATTGTTTAGTGGTTGCTAAGCCCCAACATGTAGTCTGATAGATGGAAGCATTTAGGAACATAATTTGGGTAGGGATGAGGCACGCACGATGCAACGCCTCGGTTCCCTGTACCTGCCATGGCTTGGAGCCCCAAATAGATTTTAAATCCACTGTATTATCCCAGTACTCATAACCACCCACAGCTAAGGCACTTAGAAAGGAACCTGAATAAAGCATTTTGGTGTGTGTTAACATAATTTTCTGAGTTGATGTGTTATTTAGTCTAAAATAATAGGATGCAGGGTTCGACCGATTAAAATCAGTGAAATAATTAAACTTATTTCGAAGAGTTTGAGAGCTACCTGGCAAGGGGTTTGGACAATGTTCCCATTGGGTATAGTTAACAGAACTACGCAGGGCACTGGGCTTATGGAGAAAATGATTACCCCAATGTTGGTAACAATACAAATCGGCATAATTAGCAGAATTCATATATAAATCTTCAGCATTAAAAGATGCATAATATTTTAAATCGGCAAACAATGCTTCAACGGCATGCACATCCCAATCATCAGAATGAATATTATTTTGTACTACATCACCCATTGAAACACGAAGGACATTAGGTACATTAATAATTTCCGTCGGACCATGGATTTGATAGTTCACTGCATCCCATACGATGCCATCAGCAACTGGGAAAGCTGAAATGTTCACAAATGTGTGGTCACGCTTCATGATGTGAGACGAGGAATGAGGAGCCAAAGTTCCAGAAACATAGTCTACAGCAGAGCGTTCAGGTAAATAGTGACCATTGATTAGTAGAAAAAACACTGTGACAAAGCCAATGGACATGAACAAAAATATCAAGAAAAGTACCAACCAGAGGTATGTCCAGGGGGAATCAAAAAATTGTCTCTAAACCAGGATATAAAAATACTGAACTTGGATGGAACTTTTGAAGATGTGGAATCCGAATCAAAGGAATAACGAGTCGGGCTTAGTGGCGTTGTTGGTTGATGTGCCACCGATTCTGATGCAGGATATGTATACTCGTCCTCGTCGATATTGGTGGAGAGTTGGGGATCAATCGTAGTTTCAGGCAAATCAACCATCTCAATTACAGCATCAGCGATCGTTCGTGCAGATGGACTATGAACATATGTCCGATAAATGGCAGGACAAGAGACCGCTGGTGTGACACTATTCAGGATCGGCCAGGCGCTGTAGCTTGACATTTTCAACTGAGATGTATCTGTTCTCTTTGTGACCAGGAAGCGGTGGTAAAATGACTGTACGTGTTCCCTTCAGGCCAAGAACTGGAACCGGTGCACGAAAAGAGGGGCCAAATTCTTTTTTGTTTTCAACCTTCTCTCGAACCAGTTCTCCAACTTTCGGAAGCCAACCGGCTACCGGAATCTGCAACGCAGGATCTATGGCTGAAGGCAAATGTGTAGTTGCAAGTTTGTCTCGGGCTTCTTGTAAGTCCTGTAACATAGCAGAATGGTTATCTACATCAAACTTGGCGGATTGCGCCGCGATGTCTGGACCCTCAAGGTCAGGCACAAACATTCTTATGCCAAAGAGCATTTCGTATGGGGTCCGCCCACCCAGAGGTCTTCTAGGGAGATTATTAAGTGCACGCTGAACGGTATACAAATGGGCCAGCCAGTTCCTGCCAGTACCTAAAACCCTAGCTGTTAAGGATTGCTTTAAGTCACGGTTCATTCGTTCAACGATAGAGTTGCCCTCAGGCCTATACGGAGACGAAAATTTCACCCGCACCCCAAGCGAAGCCATTGCATCCTTGTAAGCCCTAGAGGCAAACGCTGGACCTTGGTCCGAATGGAAGGTGCCGCATGCGAAAATTCCCACAAAGACACGCAAATCCCTGATTACATTTCGGGCGTCAGCACTCCGTTGTGGCCAGACCCAGAGAAACCGTGTGCACGAGTCCACTGCCACTAAGATGTATTTATAAGCAGTGTCTGATGAGAATGGACCGCAGTGATCCAAGTAAACACACCCAAAGGGTCTGTTAGCAATGCAGAGCGGTGTTTGTGGTGGACGTGTTACCGTGGAAGGCTTAATCTGTTGACAAACGTCGCAAGAAAGCACAAAAGCACGGGTGTCTTTATATAACCCACGCCACCAATAACGCTGCTGCAAGATGGAAACCGTAGCTGACACACCTGCATGAGCAGAAGCCATGCCTTCGTGTGCAGCTGATATCAAGGCACTCCTGCGGTCCGCGTTGGGGATCAGCCGATCTCCAACGTCAGGTATAGTTACATAAGGAACCTGATTGGGACTTAATGCGTAAGAATACTTGGAAGGGAAACCTGTAGGGTAATTATCACCTTCCTTGGTTGCAGCAATAGCTGCTAAAATAACAGGGTCTATTTTAGACATGGACCTGGTAACCGCTGCTACTGAACACGTGACTACTGCTGAACGGGCAGCTTCATCTGCCAGATCGTTACCAATAGCGTGTGCGCCCACCCGCTGATGGCCTAAGGTGTGAACCACCTGTGTGAGGGGCAGACGTTGTTGCAATTCTGCCACTCGAACCCAAAGCATTTTATGCTTAATTGTGCTCCCTTTTGCGTCCTTGTAGTCGTTTTTCGACCAGAAAAACAGATTGTCATTGTAAGATTGTACACAGTAAAAAGAATCACATACAATAAGAGTGGTCTCATCCTGTGAAGCGAACTCAAGTGCAAGTAGCAATGCATGCAGCTCGGCCAATTGTGCGGTACTGTCTCCAAGTGTGCGTGTGTGCACTACAGTGGATTTGAACTTGCCATCCACAAAGGATCCCGCAACAATAGCACATGCAGCAGAATAAGCGTGCTTGGACCCAGTGGCCGGTTGCGCCGAACCATCGGTGTAGATCACACATTTGTAATCCTCAAGCGGCAACAAAAACAGAGGAGGAGGATGAACAAATTCATACTGTAAGAACTCCTGAGTCTGAAGAGAAGAATCGAAAATAAAGGTGACGTCTGATGACGTCAAAGATGTAGCCCATTGTATCCAACGGGGATGCATTGCTTTTGAGTTCGGTACACTTGCCTTTGTTACTGCCTCTAGGGCAGGACAGGGTGTTACCACCAGAATTCGCTTACCCTGTGCCAGTGCGCGTTCTTTCAGAATCGCCATTTGCACTGCAGTCAGAACTTTTTCAACAGATGTAAAGCGTAATTCAGTGGAAGTGTACAGATGTGACTTGTATGCGATAGGTACTGTATCACCTTCATTAAAGGTTAGGTATGTGAATCCCACCGCCCCGGAATTATTCTGATCACCAGGTTTGTGTGGTTGTCACGAGTCAAAAGATATTTAGACTCCAATAGGTCTGTCTGCAAAGACTGCAAAATTGAGGTATGCTCAGGCAGCCAGCAAGACCTTGAATAAATAGGTTGTATCAGAGCATACAAAGGCTTGATACGCTGGGCATATTCGGGGATGTAAGTACGCCCGAAATTCAAGAATCCCAGCAAAGACTGAAGTTTCTTCAGAGTATTTGGGGGGCACAAATGTGCACATTTTTCCAAGAAATGGGGGCTAAGCCCTTACCTTCGTTATTGAGCTCATAGCCCAAGAACAGAACGGTAAATTCAGCAATGTGTGACTTAGCAAAGTTAAATTTGTAACCCTGCTCCGCAAATTCAAGAATAATGCGGTCCACACGGGACAGATGCTGATATAACTCGTCGTCTGTCAGATAGATGTCATCTACGTACGAACATGCGTCTTGATCAATGTCATTTAACAAAGAAACAACACGGGCGGCGAATATACCCGGACTATTTTTGTAGCCCATGGGTAAACGCCGGAACTGGAATAATTTACCACCGGAAGTGAATGCGGTCCATTGACCACTCTCCGGGGCTAGGTTGTGCGTGTAGAAACCGTTTGAAAGGTCAAGTGTCGTTTTGTATTTTTTACGAACAAGACTGTCTACAAGCGCAGAACTATGTGTATTTTGCACCGCAAAGTTCCGACAATGAGTATTTAAATGCCGGTAATCCAAAACTAAGCGGTACGATCCATCGGGTTTAGAAACCACGAAAAGGGGATTGTTCATAGGTGATACGCATGGTTCAATTACTCCCTGATATTCCAACTGTGTCAGAATTTCGGAGACGGGGCCTTTTGCCTGCCGTTTGATGGGATATTGGGGTTGTGGCTGCGGTAGTGACCGCAAAGGTATTGCATGGGGAGGTGACTCTTCATCCCATCCCACATGGTTGCGGTATAACGCTGGTGCCAGGTACACAGCCCACTCAGCTGCAAGTGCTTCAGCTTTGTCTTTTGGGACATGCCGTGAAAAGCTTGGAAGGATTACCTCCTCTCCTTTATGTGCAGCTAAAACGAATGGGGGTGGCCAATCCACCTCTGCTAACAAAATGTCATACGAAGAGGTTAGATTTTCCCAAAAAATCCCTTTTATTTCACGCGGTATGTCACCTTCGATTTGTATAACTATATTATATAGTCTGTCAGGGGGTGCCACTCTCGTGTCAGCTGTCTCTACTGTAACAAATGTTTCAGTTGCTGTCGCCTCCATATGAGGACGTAGCGCCTCCCGCACTATGGTAACTTCCGCGGCGCTGTCTAGGAGGGTCACTGCCCACGTCCAATTCTGGAGTCTCGTTCTCACGGTCTGAGGCATATTTCGCTGTAACAGCGGCAACCTTTTTCTTCTGAAATTGCGGTCGAGGAAGATGAAAGTCTTCTGCTTTACCTCTGACTTGTTGTCGAGGTTGGTCTCGCTCCTGGGGAGCCTCTCGGCCCCTTCCTCTATCTTGCCGTCCTCCTCCACCAGCCTGTGACGACGTCTGGGCCTGTGAAGAACGAGGAGAACGCGTATCAGAGCTCTGAAACCTTTCTGGTGATTTAATCCTTGACCTATCACGTAAATCATAAGTACGTTCAGAAGAAACCGAAACTGGGAATCGCCTCTCGACCCCGGCTTCTTTTGTTGCTTACCCTGTTTTTTCTGTCTCCAACTTTTTTAGTGAAGACCGGTTTATCATCTTTCTCAGATGCACTTTTTGTTTGTATAACTTGTGTTTGCGATTGAGTTTGCATTTTTACAAAAGGCTTGTTGCCTAGGCTATTTCTTCCAATTGTTTTATAAGCCCGGGCTATTATTTTCGGTAATTCGCGAGGCCTGTCCAACTCTGGGACCAAAGCCAAAGCATTCGCTACTTGAAAATTCATAGCATCGCCCTTGACATTTCCAAGGATCAGCTCAGCTACTACATCAAACACTCCCACTAGTCTCATCCCTAATTCCACAGCCGCTTCAGGGCCATGTTCATCCTGTACTTTTTAATTACAGAGGGTAGAACCGTCATGGAAGGAGTTCCAAAACATTTTGAATAAACTGCTGCGAATACCTTACCCCAGTTTTCACATGATGTCAAATCGGGGATTATGTCTTTTGGCAAACTTATCGTAAGGATGCGATGTTTATCCACTGGGGATGTATGTGGAAACACCGCTTCTATCTGATCGAACTTTTCGGCAAGCCAATAAGGATAGTCGTCCTTATTTTGTGGACGTTTGCCCATCACAGAATTTACCATGACAGGACTTATAGTCACTCCAGCTGCAATAGCTGGTTGGCCTGCGACTACAGGAGCAGCTCCATGGAGGCTACCTGTAACGTATGTCACTAGGGCTCGATGCACTCGTACCAATTCGGTATGCATAGTGCGCAGTTCCGCAAGCGGTAATGCCAGATAATTCGGATGTGGGGTATACCCGGCCAATACAGGCCAAGTGGCCCCCTGAATTGACAAGGGGCCTAAACGAACTGCGGTAGTTGGTTGTGGTAGGGCGCCATTGAACCAAACACGGTGCTGCCAAGCCGTGAGAGGCACTTCAAGAACAGTATAGGGTCGATATGCAGCAGGAATAACGGTGGGTTTATATTCATGAAACAGCTTATCACCTGCATCCACCGCCTCAAAAGTGATCCAAGTGTAAAACACTTCAAAGTGATAAGCCGCATCGGCTTGAACCACAAAGACCAACTCGACCCCAGTATCGGGCACTCCATACACAGCTAAGTGGTCTCGGAGTGCTCCTCGACTATGTGCAGCTATCGCCACACCAGCCATGACTAAACAATTATATTCGACAACCTAACAGGGAGCACAAAAATGGGTCTATTAACTAACCTTTTTTAATAATATCAAGCTTGAAAGAACCTATAAAACATTCAATATAGGAGGTATCACCGTCACATACGCCTCCGGAAGCGTACGCGAGGGGTTTGTGGACAAGCACAAGTACTACTCAAGCGTCTCGCAGATAAGCTGCCCCACGGTGGTCGCGCCATGTCATAAGGTTTCTGTACATACACAGAGCTATGCACAGGAAAATGGGACCCCGGAATACAGTGGTTTGCCACCATATACCGTAGCACCCAAAAACCCCAACCCAACTAGCTTAGCATCCCATTAGCACTCAAGTACTAATGTTTGGACAACCCAGAACACGGTATCTTTATCTCAGGACTCGCTGAAGCAAGAACACTCTTTCGTCACTCACTCGTACTTGTTCACAAGATGCGTAGGAAGAGACACTGGATAGGTTAAAATGTTTATTCCAACTTACGTGCTCTAATGTACAGTACACGTGTCAGTACTAATAGCATAATGCATATGACTAATATAAGCAGCATGGTTACAATTCCATAGAATACAAACGGGAAAGCATCTCAGAGCTCAGTGGATAAACGTATAAATAACATTACCACCCTCCCCTTGCAGTAAGATAGTTTATTATAATAATAGAAGACCTCTGGGCTTTGACTAGCGAACCCCCATACCTCAGTCTCTAGATGCAGAATTACATCAGCAGGACATCATAGCTCTTCTCACTGAAAGGGATTTCTCCAAGTGTGTTTAAGCGCTCGTAAACCACAGTATTAAAAGCATATCAAATCCTTCATGGCAATTGCACATAATGTTATGTCTGGGTGCGCGAGACTGGCCATATCAGGAAGAACCAGAATACATTGTTATGTGACCTTGTACATGTTTGTGCAGACTGAGCCCAAAAAGGTGAACAACAGAAAATGCAGACAGTGCAAAAGAACTTGGCACGAGCAAAGGGCGAGGAAGGCCCGGCTCAGTGTAACGTGCGCAAATAAAAGCAGCATGGCAGCCAGGCCTAGGCCAACATAACAAGGCAGGTAACAATCCACAAGACAGCTTCCTCAGGCCCAGCTTGGTGGGGGTCCTATGCGAGGCTGTCTGGATAATCTGAGCAGTTGGGACAATCCACGAGGGGGCAGGGGGCTGTTAGAGCGGCTGGAGCGTTTCTTTTCAGCGTCTCCTGCTCCCGCTCCAGCTCTGCTCTCAGGCTGCTGCTAGCTCTAGGTCTGGCTCACCGGTCAGTCTCTCGCCGGTTCCCAGGCGGCCGTGGGTGGCGGCGGGTAGCGGGCAGCGCTGGAGTGCCGGCACAGCGCGGGTGGTGGGCAGTGCACCACCGGACCCCTTAACCCGCCTGTGTCCTTCCTTCTTCAGCGCCACAGGTTCCGCTTGCTGCTCGCTGCACACTGCTGCTTTAAACTGCTGCTTAAACTCGCAGTTTGTCAGCCCTTAGACGCTCAGGCACTCCTCAGCTACTCCAGCGCTAGATCCACGTGCTGCGCCGCCCACAATGGCAGCATCAACAGGAGCACTGTGGGGGGGCGAAAATCGGCGAAACTCGGCTGTTCTCCGTCGCTCCTGACTACCCGGACCCCCGCAGAGGCAAAAATCGGCAAAATCAGCGAGAGCCGCGAGGCAGCAATTCAGCAATTCGGCGTTCTCCTAGGTTGCACACTCGGCGCTCTGCAATCGTGAAAACACCTTGGCAGAAACAGCCACTGCAGGCCAACCCCTCACAGCACACAGCACAGGGGAAGTACTTCTCCTTTAGCTTTCCCAGATTTTCTCCTTGGCAGAGGTTCCTCTTGAGTCCGGAAGTAATCTAAAGTTCTGGGGTCTGTGCCCCAATATTTATATCACATTTTCCTTTGTTCTCTTGTGGCACAGAGTATCCTAGCTCAGTCCAAACCAGTTCTATCCTCTCTGGTCCAGCTTCCTGGCAGGAGGTGGAGACAGCATTGTGCACAGGAGACAGGGCCCATTCAGGTGCAGGGAAATCTCCTCCCAGTACCCTAAATGCAGTCCAGGTCTATTCAACTCAGCTCTGAGTCATCCAGAGAAGGCAGGATACACCTCAACCCCCCAGTGGCTGTCTGCAGTGAATGCACATCCCCAGCCCCTGTCACTCTAAAACCAGACAGTCAATCCACAACTCAGCAAAGGCACATAGGATGGCTAAACAAGAAAATGCCTACTTTCTAAAAGTGGCATTTTCAAACCAACAATTTAAAAACCATCTTTACTAAAAGATGTGTTATTAAATTCAGAGTTCAGAGACCCTAAACTCCATCTTCATATATTTTCTCCCTGGGAAGTTATACTTGTAAGATGTTACAAAGTATCTCCCATGCTATCCTATGGGACAGATAGCCTTGCAATACTGAAAAATGAAGTGCTCAGTATTTCACTATCAGGACATGTCACAAACAGCAGAACACGTCCTACCCAGGGGCGTAGCTAGGCCTTAGGCTGCCCGTGGCGGCCCCTGCGTTTGCCGCCCTCGGCAAAATCATAGTAGAGCGGGGGGGAGGCAGAGGGGGGGGGGGTGGTAGCGGCCGATTTTTGCGGCCGCAACGGCCGCAGGTAAGAGCGGGAGGAAGGGGGGCCGGCTGCCGCCCGAAAACTCGTGCCGCCTGGGGCGGTCCGCCCCCATCGCCCCCCCCTAGCTACGCCACTGGTCCTACCTTTCCCCCACACTGCACCCTGCCCACAGGGGTACATTGGGCCTACCTTAGGGGTGTCTTATCTGTGAGAAAGGGAAGATTAGGGCCTGGCAAGTGGATGCACTTTGCCAGGTCGACATGGCAGTAAACTGCGTGCAGACACTGCAGTGACAGGTCTGAGGACCCTTTGAAAGGCTGCTTGTGTGGGTGGCACAATCAGTGCTGCAGGCTCACTAGCAGCATTTGATTTACAGGCCCTGGGCACACACAGTGCACTTTACTAGGGACTTACTAGTAAATCAAATGACCAATCATGGGAACACCAATCCATAAACACAATTTACATAGGGAGCACTCGCACTTTGGCTCTGATCAGCAGTGGCAAGGTGCCCAAAGCATCTAGAACAGCAAAAACGAAATCCAGCACACAGCAAAAATACAGGAGGCCGAGGCAAAAAGACAGAGGATGCCAAGGATGCCAGGTCTAACACCTTGTTACTTCTCAGGTCACATACCTAGGATATTCAGTGGATAAAGAGATGATTCGTCTGCAAGTCCAACAAATTGGAGCTTTTAAGTTGATTCCTCTGCCCTCCACAAAGAAAGAGGTTAATTCATATCTGGGATTTGTCGGTTATTATCAGTAAATTGTTCCTCATTTTTCAATTCTAGCAGAGCTCCTCACAAAGTTACTTTAAAACAGCCCTCAATCAAGTGCCCCTCGATCAAGTGCCCTGGGTACTGCTCCAGAAAATGCTTTCCTAGCCTTACAATAAGAATTAGAGTCTGGAATGGTGTTAAGATGCCCAGAATTGACCTGAAAATTCACCTTTCACACAGATGCCTTAAGCCTATGTCTTGGTGCTGTACTTTTCCTAGACTTTCAATTCAGTCCTCATCTGATTTTATACATCAGCCGGAAACTAATTTGCTATGAAATTGCATGTGCCACTATCCAGAATGTTTCTGTATTAATTGAGCTGTTGAATCATTGTTAATATTTGTTGGGCAGACATTTGTTTTGTAGTCACAGATCATGACCCTTTGGCATAGACAAGAACGGTATGCAAAAAGTGATGAGATGTTTTTTGACACAACAGCCTTTTTTCATTTTTAGTACTTTACCAACCTAGGAAGCTGTTGGACTTGGAACCAGCTGATTTTCTCAGTTGGAAATATTCCAATTCCCTGACCGAATGTCAGGGCTTAAGGAATAAGTGATCTCTGTGGGTCAGGGTTACAGAGAAAATGAAACTCGGAACGGTGAATGAGTTGATGGGTGACTCCTTTCCAAACAGGGAATCTCTGTGGCCTACGTGGTTGGCAGGGAGACCCCACATGGGCGGAAAAGAACAAAGAAGGTGGTGGGGGCAAATTCTTATAGGGATTGGCCCAGGACAGAAGATAAGCCATTCACAGGGCAGGGGACAAGATAGATCAAGGCCACAGAAATCAGAGGTCGTAGGGGAGGATAGAGTAAAAGGGAGGATTTATGCTCAAATTTTAAAGGACTGTTTTCGGTTGGAGGGTTAGAGACAGGCTGGATGTTGCAGCTCCTGTTTCTAACCAGTCCGTCTTCTTTCCAGGAACCTCCAGCCAGATAATGCAAGGATTTCTGTATGCACCTTATTAATAAAGTTGAAACACCTAGGTACCCTCAAGAAACCCTTCTTATATAAATCTAACTAGGACTGACTACAACAGGACTTTGGAACGCAGCTTCTGTCCAGATGTATTTAATTCCCACTGAGACTGATTAAGGACTGTGAAGGAAAGCAGGTCCAGGACTTTGTATGAAGAATAATACCCTTGCTAAATTTGTCATATACTGCATGAGAGAACTGAGAATAAATACTTTGTATTGGACAGTATTAGCGAGATCTGTGTATCAATCCAGTAGAGCAAGTAAATGATGTTGTGGAGTAGATATTTTTACAGACCACACTAAACAGGAGCATCAAGTAGAATAGCCAACACATGTAACAGTCCAATCCCAACTAACTCTCACAATTCAAACCAACCCAAAAGAATTCTCCCTATGTTCCCCGAGTACCCCAACAATAACGCTTCAAATACAGCTACAAAAGCAGACAATATAACCCCTTTCCTCCACAGACCCAAAATTTAGGAATCATCTTTGATTCCGATTTCAGTTTCAGATTATTGCTGTGGTCATGGGAACCAACTTTAAACCCTCTCTCAGAAAATCCAACCTCTTAAAAACTGCTAAACAGAGCTTAAACTCCCCCGTGAGAGCAGAGGAGCATCGCCCCACTACTAAAAATGCCCCCCAGGAAAGTCCCAGGGATGCAAAAATAAAATGGTAATAAAGTTAATTTATTACTATTTTATTTTTCATCCACCCGTCCGGATTTGAATTGTCAGGATGGGGCGGGGCCACTGCTGCGCTGCTGCTGAGTGGCAACAGTGAGTGGCAACAGTGAGTTGTGCACTTCAGTTTAAAGTGTGCATGTCTTTTTGGCCGGCCTTCTTGTGACGGCCAGCCAGACATGCACATTTTTAACTTCTCTAACCTAGCTGTTTTAAGACAGCTGGGATAGAGAAAGTGCAAGCTTCCAGTGCCCTCTGTAGCTACGGGAAAGGCCGCTGGTGCTGCTGTCATGCTGATGAGAGCAGCATCAGGATTGGTTAGGTGAATTTTCTGGAGACAGAGCAGAACAGGGACGAAGTGAGGCGTACTTCGGACGTCGTGCAGCAAGCAAGGTAAGTGGTCATTTCTTTTTATTTACACTTACCACTCACCTTGCATGCATGCACGCACCAGTCACACATTTGCCCGCCACCCCACTCTAACTACTTGCCAGCCACCGCTGGCTTAAACATAGTCTTGTGGTGGCCTGGCTCAGTTATTGTGAGTTATTTCTGTATCTGCCTTCTCCAAAAAACTCATCATGAGACTGCAAAGAGTGTGAAATCAGGCAGACAAGATGTGCATGTATCTACATTAATGTGCCCACATTAGACCAGCTCTCAGGGTGGTACATTGCTCCCTGTTGAATTCAGGATTAAGTACAAACTCTGCATTATGCACAGGGCTTACGGGTCGAAAGTTCCTCATTGCTTCTAAGGTCTGCCATGCCACTACACCCCAGCAGGTACCTACAATCCTCATCAGCACACCTGATCAAAAACACCTTTTGTGGAGACAAGGGGCCTTATTTAGAGTACGGTGCTTCTCCCTGACAGAGTAACCATTCTCCGAATTTTGAGATATCTGTTGGCCCAGTGATGGCAGTTCCTGACATGAGTTAAAAGTTTGCCAGACGTTACAGTAAAAAAATCATTACCGTCCGTCAAACTGTTTACTTGTTTTTGTTTTCTCAAAAACCAAATCCCTTAAGGGATCTTGTTTTTTAATGAACAAAAACTAATGACCCTAACACCATGGGAGTTTTCTCTCATGGTGTGGGGTCATTTGAATGTTTTTACTTCCCCTTACTACCAGGGTTTTTATGGTGGTTGGAGAGAATAAAAACTCTCCATTTGGCCATCCCCTCTAAATCGGGCAGGAGGTTGAATGAGCAAACCTCCGACGGCCCTTACTCTGCTGTCTGTCAGCAGAGTATGTCAGAGATGGAGTAGTCTCCAAGTGCAATGCGTCGATCTGGTTCCCGTAGCGGCGGTGATGCGTAGGTTCCTATCAGCGTAACGGTGTCAATGCATGTGTTCTCCCAGATGCAGCACTTTAAGAGCACTTCCAAGGGCCCAGGACTGGATTAGCACCACATGGCAGAGCAGGACTTACAGTAGTCAGAGTCCAGGTGCTGTTTACAGGTTGAAGAGAGAAGTCTTTGATATCCCTGAGACTTGAGAAATCAGGAGGCAAGCAAACAAGCCCTTGGAAATACTTAGGTTCTTGGATGTAGAGATGCAGGTCCAGTCCTTCTCACTCTGCAGGCAAGAGGGCAGCAGACAGCAGGCCAACACAACAAAGCAGTTCAGCAAATTGGCAGTCCTTTCAGCAGCACAGCAGTCATTCTTCCTGGTAGAATGTGCTAAGTTCCAGAAGTGTTTTGTTCGGTGGTGTCAGAGGTCCAATACTTATACCCAGTTGGGTCTTTGAAGTGGGGGGACTTCAAAGGGATGCCTTTGAAGTCCATAAGTCCCTTTCTTTTCTGCCCTGGCTCGAGACTCACTACAGGGGGGTATGCAACCCTTTGTGTGGGGACAGGACACAGACCTTTCAGCTGTAAGTGTCAGCTCCTCCCTCCCATCCTGTCCAGGATGGCCCATCAGGATGCAGATGGCTGCTCAGTCACACCTACCCTTCCTTTGTGTGTGGATGTTTAGAGGTAATGCACATAGCCAGCTATCACCCACCCCAGACGTGTATTCCAGAGCCAGGCCGAAGGCACCAAATGGTTACAGTAAGAAAATGGTAACTTTCTAAAAGTGGCATTTTCAGAATTGCAATTTAAAATCCAACTTTACCATAAGTTGTGTTGTGATTCCAGAGACACCAAATATGAGGGTCTCATCTCTTCCTAATTGGAAATTACACTTACAAATTGTAATAAAGTAATTCCAATGTTAACCTATGGGATAGATAAGCCTTGCTGTATAGTTCAACAAATTTAAGAGCATTTCACTACTAGGACATGTAAAACTTAAAAGTATATGAACTACTTTTTTGGGTCTCGGTTATAGACAGCGCAGTCTTGAAGAGACATACTGTATCTGCTTTGTGGACTTCAGCAGCCCATAGGCTTCCCATCGTCTCTCTCCCATTCTTTCTCCCTATTTGTCCTTAGCATGCATTTGTCATGCCTCTCCTGTGATTACCGCTCCCGGAGAGCAGTGACCAAGTACATTATCCCTCCACTATCCCTCATTTTATGTCCAACTTAGGGACTCTTCTTTTCTTTGTTTACAAGGCCTCCTCAGGAAAGCTGTTGTTTTCATTCACTCTGAGTGCTGTTTTTTTTTTCTTATCCCATGCCCATGTCCCCAGGGGCTGCAGCCATCACTTCCTCTTGCTGTGCCGGGGACCTGTAGGCTCCAGCACCCCATCTCAGAGCGATGAGCGCCTTTTTTCAATGTGCCATCCCATTCACCGTGCCATTAGTTAGAAAGAGCAGTAACCAGAAAACATTACCAATGGGTTGACCACAGGAAGTGATAGCCTATGTCGGCCAAAGGGAACCCTATTCTAGTTCAAACCATTGCTGCTCTTCCGACAAGGGCAAGCTATGTGAGTAAATATATTGACAGAAAGCAGGAATCCAGATAGCCAAGCTACCTGTGCTGCCCCACAACCCCCATACCGCATCATCTTGCCTCTGACCTCTTACACCATCTACCACACCCAGCAAAACTATCCTTGCCTCTGCACCTCAAAACCTTTCTATGGGAAATGCGTGGGGAACCCCTCTCCAGTCGGAACTCCTGACTCCTTCCTCCGGTTCAGGGAAAGGAGCACACCCCAGTGGTTAGCGGCCACATAGCGCTGCAAACCGCATCTTTCCCTCAGGAACCCATCTAATTAGCATACAGTAAAGAAGTAATTGCGTGATTGCACAGCCCTTCACGTGTAAACTCACAAGGCTCGCCACAACCTACCTGTCAATCAAAGGCGACGCTGCACACCAATAGTTCCCAGCGGGGCCAGAATTACCCATGATGTATGTGCCCAAGGTCACAGGAGGCATCAGATGAGAGCAGAGAATATATATATATATATATATATATATATATATATATATATATATATATATATATATATATATATATATATATATATATATACATATATATATATATATATATATTGACTGATCGTGTAGTACAATCCTTTCATACGCTTTTAAGGAGGGATGTGAGTAAAACACAACCAGTGCGCTTCACATGGACATGGACACATCCTCCGCAAACCCGAATGTTTTTAAAAAAATTTTTTTTAATGTTTTTATTTATATTTTGCCAAATACATAAAGCAAAATAAATCACAACAAAATCAGTTACAGTCATGCAGTGACATACACATGTTGGCCGTTCGTCATACAATACCGCATCGCAACCCCTCAGGGCGTCTTGAACAACCAATTTCTGCCCGTTCACATGTCCCCATTGTAGTATCACAGGGTTCCTCCTCATCTTGGATGATTGAAAGCTAGGGGGCCAACCCTTATTTGTAAGGTTAAAGGGAGGGCCCCTCAAAGGCCCGCTAACCATTTCCCAGCCCCCCCATCTAGGCCATAGTACGCCCTCCATTTGCCCCACACCTTGCGGAATTTCCTCGGGCACCCCCTCGCCTTATAGGTGACCCTTTCTGCCGCCATGTACATATCCATCCCTGCTTTCCACTCACGGAGCAGGGGAGCGGTTCTGGCCCCCCAAGTTCGTGCTACGTCTCTTTTCGCCACCACCAGGGCTAACATAGTAAAAATGAGGTGCGGTTGGCCCAGATCTACATCCCCGGGTATGCCCAACAGTATAAATTTAGGGTCCAAGGGGATAATTGTTTCTAGAACCTTACTCAATTCCCCCAGTACCTTCTCCCAGTAGGCCCGTATCTCGGTGCAGTCCCAGATGGTGTGGTAAAAATCTCCCTGCTCATAGCCACATCTCTGACAACTAGGGTCTCTGGCTCGGCCCATTCGGTGAAGTCTGGCCCTGTCATAATAGACTCTATGAAGTATTTTATATTGGATGAGGCGGAGGCGGGATTTAACAGCCACTTCCCTATGATGCATCAGGGCTGCTTCCCAATCTATGTTCTCAAGTGCGCTTAAGTTTTGTTCCCAGGTCTCCCTCAGCCTGCCCAACCTGTCTGGTGCATTATTATTTAAGGTTCGATATGTAAGTGATACCGCCTTGGTAAGCACGTGCTCCTGTAACAGGCGCCCCTCCAGTGGTGCATAGTCCGGTAGCGAGGAGGAGAGAAGGGTCTCTGCCTGCCAGGCATGTCGGAGTTGCGCGTACTTGAAAAACTGGGAGGTATGCAATTCAAAGTCTGTCAGCAGCAAGCGGAAGCTTTTGAGTTTACCCTTGGCTACGATGTCGCCTATGGTAGAGATACCTATGGCGTCCCATCCCTCGAAGCCCCTCAGTTTTTGGATCTCTTTTAGCCAGGGGCAGTGCCAAAGAGGCGTCTGCTTAGTAGGTTTGCGATCCCACCCCATTGAATTTGTTGCTCTCTCCGACACTTCTATCGTGGCTTGGGTAGCCGGAAGAAGCCTCCCCTTACCCCGTCCCCCGTAGAGATAATGCAGGCAGGTACGTCCTGCCATGGTTTCCCTTTCCAGTCTGTAGGTGGGATGGTCTGCCGTGGCATGTATCCAATCATTCACCAGGGTTAGGTGTTCCGCCCAATAGTAGGCCTCTATGTCTGGCAGCGAGATCCCCCCATTATATTGATTACGTTGCAAAGTAGTCAGAGCAATCCTTGGTTGTTTGCCAAGCCATAGGAGGGAGCGCAATTCCGCTTCAATAGCCCGGAAAGTTAGTCTCGAGAGGGGGAAATACGCGTTTTGTAGCGCATATAGGAAGCGAGGCAGGGTGATCATTTTAAACATGGCAGCCCGGTCTAGAATAGTGAGAGGAAGGGCTTTCCATCTCTGCGCGTCTTCTGCAAAGTTTGTGAGTACCCGTTGGATGTTTCTCTGGTAGTAGAGGTTCTTATCTGTAGTGAGGTAGATTCCTAAGTATGTGAACCCAGTATGAGCTATTTAGAGGGCCCCGGGGAGGGTAGGCCAGGTGGACAGGTTACCCGGACTATATATTACTGACTTGTGCCAGTTAATGGTGTACCCTGAGTGAGTCCCATAGACGTCCATGGTGGAAAACAAGGTGGGAATCGTGGTGTCTGGATACGTAATATAAAGCAGGATATCGTCCGCATATAGCGAGATCTTTTCTTCCCATGTGTCCCCCGGTTTAATGCGGAACCTCCGAATCTCTGGGCACTGCCTAATCGCACAAGTCACTATTTCGATCGTGAGAGCAAAGAGCAATGGGGAGAGAGGACAGCCCTGACGGGTGCCCCTTCTGATAGGGAAGTCTCCAGAGATCTGACCATTGACCTTGACCCTCGCCCGGGGGTCCCTATACAGGAGTCCCACCCAGTTCCGGAAATTGGGACCTATACCGACTTTGGCCAAGGTGGCCTCCAGGAAGGGCCAGTGGACCGCATCAAACGCCTTTTCCGCGTCCAAGGACAGGAGCAGGTGTGGGGTGTCGCGGTCCTGAACCTCCATTAGCCAATTATGGGTCCTACGCAGATTCAGTCGAGTCGCCCGGCCGGGCAAGAAACCCGTCTGATCCTGATGCACTAAAGTTGTGATTACCTGGCGGAGCCTCATGGCAAGGATCGTGGCCAGTATTTTCACCTCAATATTGAGAAGGGATATTGGGCGATATGATGTACAGTCAGTAGGGGGCTTCCCCTGCTTATGAATAGGAATAATCGTGGCCATGCGAAGGTCCAGGGGTAGGATTCCTTCTTGAGACGTGTCCTGAAAGAGATTCAATAGGTGGGGGCTAAAAAGATCTGTGCACTTCTTATAGAGTTCTGCAGGTAGGCCGTTTGGACCCGGGTTCTTCCCGGGACGTAGTCTGGTTATAGCGAATTTAATTTCGTCAACCGTTATATCTGAGTCTAGCCCTTCCCTGTCAACCCCGTCCAGTAGTGGAGTATGAATCTCCGCCAAGTAGTCCGTGATGGCCGAGAGCGTACTCCAGGTCCGGGCCTCATAGAAGTTTTGATAGTAGGACGCGAAAGTCCGCACTATCTGTTTATCTTGCGTCTGTGTTATCCCTTGGGGGTCTGTAATACTCGCCACCCACCGGGCCTCCACCTCCCTATGACTAAGCCATGCCAGGAGCCTGCCCGACTTGTCCCCCACATCATATAGCCTATGCAGGGTTGCCTGGGCCTGCGCCTTAGCCTCCTGAGTGGCCAGGGCCCTATATTGATGCTGCAAATCCGTTAGCTGACGCAGGACTTGAGGGTCTCTCTGCGCAATGTTTCGTTGTTCTAGGGTAAGAATCTGGGCCTCCAGTGTGGTGAGTTCCTCCTGGGCCTTCCTCTTTTCACAAGCTATCCGATTTTGCGCCCTGTCTCTGAGAACTGTCTTATACGCTTCCCAGATCACCACCCCCAACTGCACAGAACCCAAATTTTCAGCAAAGAAGACTTTCGTATCAGCTCGGATGCCCTGGAGCACCTCCTTGGTCTGTAGGTCCCATGCCGACAGTCTCCAGCTCCCACGTCCGGTCCGGGCCTTGTCGCCCACTCGAACATATAGGGGTGAGTGGTCAGAGAGACCCCTAGCCATGTATTCCGCCTCATGTATGTCCTGTATTGCCCCGCTCGGGAGGAATACATAATCCAATCTTGAGTAAACCCTATGGGCACCAGAATAATACGAGTATTGTCGTTCCCCTGGATGCAGGTGGTGCCACACATCCACCAGCCCCAGTGTGTCTGCAAGACGCGCCAATTGTGTGCCAGGGGACGGTTGGACATGTTCCCCTGAACGGTCTATGGGGATATGCATCACGTCATTAAAGTCCCCCCGATTATGTGTGTCGAGCCCGGTGTCTCTAATAATATGTCCGTCACCTTATTTAGTGTCCTGGTCTGCAATTTCGGCGGGGCATAGACTGATAGAATGGTAACATTCCTCCTTCCCCATGACCCTGTCACTCCCACAAAGGTACCCTGGGGTCTATCCACGTACGTTTCACACTAAAGGGAGGCGACTTTTTAATCAGGATGGCGACTCCTCTAGAGCCGGAGGTGTATCCCGCATGCGCCAGGACGGTGTATGCCCCTCGTGCCAGGAACCCACATTTCGTGCCTTTAAGATGTGTTTCCTGTAGCAGCACCACATCCGGGTGGGTGCGTTTTATAAAAGACGACACCAACCCTCTTTTAACTTTGTCCCCAAGGCCGTTAACATTCCAGGTTAGGGCCGTGAAGGGGCTATCCTCCGCACCCGTCATGGAAGACTATAGTGTACTGGTGGGGCATGCATGCATATGCGGTAGTATGACGCCCTGTACTAGGGATTTGGTTGATTGTGTATGCTCTGCGTATTCTGTGACTGTACCTCAACAAAAACAAAAGAAACAATAACAACAATTCAAATGGTTGAAGTCCCCTGCCATCCCTCCCCCACCCCACCTCCCCCCCCATTTCCACATCCCTCACCAGAATCCTGTGTCCGAGGTTGTGCATAAGGGTGGTAGAGGTCTGTCGCCCACCCCAGCCCCAAACCTATGCTACAACTTTAAACTCTTGCAGCACCACAAATGACCCCAAGAAAGAAACAAACCAAAGAGAAGAAAAGGGACAGAGCCAAAGACTGAGGAAGGGGATCTCGGGAGAGGGGAAGGGAAGACAGAACAGGGACGGAAAAAGGGCAATCCAATTTCCAAGTCTGTGGCCTCTTCTGGCCTATCACCTGCGCTGGAATGGAGCCCTCCTGCCGCTCTGCAGGTCGGGTGGATGGTACGTTGGGGGAAGGCGTCCAACACCAAACTCCGCCATTATAATCTGGTCCCACGGCAAGTCTCTGAGGCTCATATTCAGGAGTTCGAGTCAGGGGCTTCTCCCTGCGATACAAGAGTCTCCGCTGCTACGTCTTACTCCATTGCTACTATTTCCGCAACCAGAGGATGTTGCGAGGGATCTTCGTCTCCCTCTTCTCCGGACGTACTGTCCCTAGTGTCCGTCTCAGTGCAGGGCTCACGGCGGCTAGGGAGGCGGGCGGTGCGCGAACCTGTCTGCAGGTTAGAGTCTAACGAATGCCCACTGCGCCGTCGAACCCGTCCACTGCCCCTCGTTATATATGGCTTTGCCCCCTGCAGACATTCTCTCCGGTTTCCCCGGGATCTCAGCGTCCTCTGAAATCCAGGGAGTTTAGGGCCTTTCCCCGTCGATGGCTGACTATTGCGCGGCGGAGCATCCATCTGTTTCAGGACGGGGCGTTCCTCAAGCCATTACCAGGCTTCCTCTGGCATTTGGAAGAAGTGGGTCTTTCCCATGAATAGTACCTTCAATTTCGCGGGGAATAGAAGCATAT
Organism: Calotriton arnoldi; assembly: GCA_963921515.1. NCBI lineage: Eukaryota > Metazoa > Chordata > Amphibia > Caudata > Salamandridae > Calotriton > Calotriton arnoldi. The sequence continues at coordinate 268,986 of CAWUFW010013093.1, forward strand.
ATTGAATGTTATGGTCCCTGAGCTTCGCCTTCACGGAATCATAGGTGCGCCTTTGCTTTTGTACCTCTCTGCTGTAATCAGGGAAAATCATTATACGTGTGTTTTCATGTCGTATATCCCCTAGTTTCCTTGCCTCTTGAAGGATCATGTCCCTGTCTAGGAAGTTCAGGAAACAGGCTATGATGGGGTGCGGCTGCGCACCCGGAGGAGGTCGCGCCATCAGCGCCCTGTGCGCCCTTTCTATGACAAAACACGCAGAGAATTTATCCGTCGGGAAGGTGCACTGGAGCCAAGAGTAGAGAAAGTCGGCGTACTCGTTCCTTCAATGCCTTCTCTAAATCCCACAAAGCGTAAGTTGTTACGTCTCGCCCTGTTTTCTGCATCATCGACGCGCCACTGGAGGTCTTTGCTCGAGGCCTGAAGATCTGCCATCCCCTTGCGGAGATCCTGAAGCGAATCTTCTGCCTCCCCCAGCCTGGTTTCTGATTCCATGACTCTGGCTGCCAGGTTGCGTAGATCCAGCCTCAGGAGCGTCACCTGCGTGCCCACTTCTCCTATTTTCCCTTCCAGTGCTGTCCTGGAGGATTGGATCGCCTGAAGAAGAGTGTCCGTGTCGGTACGACTGGCCGGTCGTTCCTCCGGGGGGGAGTGATTACTTTAGTATATCGATCCATTTTCCCCTGGCGCTGTGGTTTCGGATCTTTGTCCTTGCCCATAGTCGGGAGTGCTGTGATGGGCCCCAGGAAGTGCAGTGGAGAGTCCGGGACCGGCAGGGGGGGTCTCCTCACACTCCCGTGGATCCCCGTGCAACAGGGCGTCGCGCCGCTCCGGCGCCGTTCAGTCCCAGCCCAATCGAGGCAGCTCAAGCCCCCCCAGCACGTCTAGGGCATCAGGGCCCCCATCCGATGGAGAAGGCAGGGGGGGAACACTCGAACTCACCACCACAGAAGGGATAGAGAGGGCGGCGCGGTCAGAGACGTCAAGGCCCAGTTGGAGTCCCAACACCGTCCGTCTTCAGCTGAAAGGCCGCAGCGGGGGGCTCCGCTCTCCCAGGGCACTGCAGTCAGGGCCAAAGCACTCCAGCCCACCACCGCTAAGCCAGTGTGGGGGGGCGGTCACCTGTAGTCCCACGCTGGTTTCAAGGCCCCACCGGGCCCTACTGATGTAGTGTTCGGGCCCCGATCCTCCTCCCAATGTTCCACCAGTATGCCAAGGTGCTAGGCGCCCACCCGTCTGGGGCCCGGCCCAGCTACAGCATCAACTGGGAGGGAGGCGGGGAGGCAATCAAGATTCACGGGGAATGTTTCCGCAGCAGCCACGACCGCCCAGGCGCCGCAGCCAGGCCAAATCGTTCCGACCCCCCACCGCTTAGCCAGTGCAGGGGGGTGGTCCCCGGTAGGCCCACGCTGACTCCAGGCCTCACCGGGCCCTGTTGATGTATTGTTCGGGCCCCAATCGTCGTCACGATGATCCACCGGGCCGTTAAGGTGTGGGGCGCCCACTCATCTGAGGCCCGGCCTGGTCCAGCTCCAGCACCACCTAGGAGGGAGGCGAGGACGCCGCCACAGAGCGCAGGGAATGTCGCTGCAGCTCCCGCTACCGCCCAAGTCCCCCGGGCACTCAGTCATGTAGGGCCGGTCCGCGCAGCACCCTCGCCCTCCGCTGCGTCTCCCGGGCAAGCCCTCCAGGCAGCACGGCGCCCCGCCGCCGCCCGGCTCACCTGTGACCTCAGTCCGGGGCAGCGGCAGACAGTCCCCGCTACTGTCTTCAGGCACACTCGGCTGTGGATGCTTCACTCACTTCGAGCCGGCGGCAGGGAACTCCGCACCCGGGAGCGCGCCGCGACCCCGCCGGGTCCTTCCAGCCACTTCGGGTCCGAGCGAGCACCAGTCTTGTGGAGCGGCAACAAGGCCCCCCGGGCCCTCCGCAGAGGCCTGGAGGCCGACTGTCCTCCCGATAGCCTCGGTAGAGAGTTCGATAGCCCAGGGGTGCGCCTCAGGCCCGCAGGGTCCGCCAAGCCGATTCAGTTCCAAACGGGCGCCATTTTGCTGAGGCACCTGCGGAGGCCTTCAGGGCCAGTAGCGGCGGATCGGAGGCCGATCGTCCTCCCGATTGTCATCACGCTTGTCGCCGAGGTGTCTGCGACTCTTTAATAGTAAGTGGGATTGTTGTCCGAGCCTGCGGACTGCCGGATTAATGTACGGATGGAGCTTTCAGCCGGAGCTCGGCGAAAGCACGTCCTAAGCGCCCATGTTGTTGGCCACTCCCCCCCGCAAACCCGAATGTTGACTTCGCACTTGACGCTGCAATCCCTGAGACTCGGCTTATGAGTAGTATATAACAAGCATTGTCAATTATTTGTAACAATCAATAATATAGTCATTTTGCGATAGCACCTGCACAGCTGGCTGACGTAAAAACTCAAAGCTGTTTCCTGAACGATGTGCAAGCAAATTAGTTTAGCGAACTGGCATTTCTCTCAGTATGAACCTACTCGGAGGCGATTAGGTGTGTTGGCATTCTGGGTCGAAATTTAAGGTCAGCATCCAATTTTTCCATCAAATCACAATTTTGACTGTTAAAAGAGAAAATGTAACTTTTCTAAGTGCTATAGAGACAGAGAATAAAATAACCATCTGAACCAAGGAAGTGCCCCGTCTTGCGATATTTTTCAGGAAAGATTTTCAGGTCTAACCAGAGAAAAGAAAATGTTCCATAATCGAGTGGTCGTGTTCCTGCGTATTTCTTGGTAGAAATCGTACCACTCAATAAGCGAACATTTACAATGTTCTCATCCTAGAATTATGCCTTACTTGGCTTTGGCAGACATGTGCATATGAGGCAGTCTAGGGGTACCGATGATGTAATAGGGTCGAAGGTCAATTATGCCCTAGTGTTTAGTAAGTGTTGTCATCAGAAATCCTGGGAGGGCATTATTAGACCACAATTCATGTGTTCACATACAGAGTTTTTTATATTACATACACCACCTTTTTATATGCATTTGGGATTCCAGTTTGTTTTAGATCCAGAATTGATAGGACTGCTAATGAGCTATTATAGTGATTAGTAAATGGCATCAAAATCCCGAAATAACATTATTGGGACATAATACATGTTTACATTTGTGTGGGAAGCTATTTGGGGTGGGGTGGGATGGGGTGAGGAAAGGACTGAGGGCAACCAGCGGACATTGTACCTTGATGTCCTGGGCCCCACCATATTTCTGGACTCAAACCAGAGCACCAAGTGCATTACATCAGTACTTGACCCTCAGGGCGGCAGGCAGAACGTTTGAAGGCCTACTTAGAGTGGTGCTTGGACCAAAAAACCCAGAACTTTCTTTGTGCATCGAATTAACAATCCAGCCAATGCTGTGTATTTAAAAAAAATTCTATATTCTACACACACAAAAGTTTATACATAAAAATATAAATACATGTAGGGAAACACCAACAATGTATCAGAAAGTGAAAGTCTTTTCAAGCAACAATTTACACCTTCTGGCTTTAACAAAGGGGTTTGTCACCATAAAAACTTGTTTGCCTATAGGCTATGACCAAGGGATTTGATTCTCAAACTAAAAGACCTTTCTCAAGAGTTCCATGGTAGGATTGCCCCACAGAAGCCAGCCAGAACCACTTTCTGTCTGCTCCCCCCATGGTATCACTGCAATGTGTCCTGAGTCTGAGGCTTGTGAGCAGCTCAACCTCAATGAACCTCTGTTTCTGATTTGATCAGCCTTATATCAATCAATCAATCAATCAATCATGTCACTTATAAAGCGCACTACATACCCGCGAGGGTCTCAAGGCGCTGGGGGAAGAGGGGGGTGGTGCTGCTACTGATCGAAGAGCCAGGTCTTGAGGAGTCTTCTGAAGGCCAGTAGGTCTTGGGTCTGCCGAAGGTTGGTGGGGAGGGTGTTCCAGGTCTTGGCGGCGAGGTCTGCCTGGCCAAGTGTGCATGTGTGCTGCAGGTGGGAGAGCTGGCATTTCCAGCTGGAGGCAAGGTGGAATCCAGGGGATGTTGAGTTGGGGAATGGCTGTGTACATCCATCACAACTTCCCCTGCCTGCTTCTAAACTTTTCACCACTCTCACACGGTTCGGTCCAACTTCCTCCAAGCCAGCTCCCCTACATAAACCGGAGAGCCCACCTGGGCATACATGATGTTCCTCCAGAGGAGGGATTGCGATCACAGGGTGGAATGTCTAAACATATTCCTGGTGGCAGCACACCAGGGTCTTACAGGGTTGGGAAATTTGGCCTAACACTAGGTTTGTTTGAACCCCGTCCCGCTCTGATGCAGGAATATCACACACCCAAACTCATATGGTCACATCACTCACCCTGCAGTCACTCCTCTTTCCCTACTAACGATCCAGCTTCTTTTTTTGTGAAGTGTACTGTAAACAGGATTTATCCTCAAAACGAATTTAGACGTAGAAAAAAATTGTGCTAAATGGGTAGTTTTCTCATGCAAGCCCTTCCTTGATAGACTAACAAATACATTTACCTGCAATCTATTCAATAGAATCCCACACGAAAGAGTTTCATACACCAATTTATGGAAACGTTTATTACAATCCCAAACGAGCATTGTCTCCGTCGGTTCGACACTCGCTACTGACATCTGGTGGGATCTGCAAGTCAAGTGTTCATATCTCAACTGGGAAAGTCTGCCTTTTAACTCTCAGATGTCAATAAAGCGAGAACCTTTTGACTATTTTGAACAACAGCCTGTCCACCTAATAATTATATAGATATAGACTTTTGTTATCTAAGGTTGAATATAGCATGCTACAACGCATGCTTTTACTTCGCGTTCCATTACAACGCGGTCGTTACAACGACCGCGTTGTTAGAACGCGATACCTTTACCACGCAAGTCATTAGATCAACTTGCTCTAGATGGCGCTCCAACCTTAGGAATAGTATAATTTACTATTCCAACTCCACCCTACGCAACAGTAGGGAAGGTGTTGGAATAGTAAATTACACTATTCCTTAGGTTGGAGCGCCATCTAGAGCAAGTCGATCTAATGACTTGCGTGGTAAAGCATCGCGTTGTTAACAACGTGGTCGTTGTAACAACCACGTTGTAAATGTAACGAGATGTAACAGCCGCGTTGTAAAGGCTGTTTCCCCTAAGGTTACCAGGTGACTCAATGACACCAAATTAATTTAACAGCATATTGCATTCTGAGATTTTTATTTCAAGTGGATTAAGGGTCAGAACGTTTTCAATTTGCGTAAGGTAAAGCAAAACTGTGAAATAATGTTCCTGATTACAATGATTCAACTTTCAAAGTCACCATTCACCTGTGCTCAGTGTGCACTACATTCACACTTATGCCAACCCTGGCTCTTTTTATGCACCTGGGGCTGTATTACACAAAGTGCCCTGCGGGTGCAATGGGCTTTTGCGCACACTTTGCACGCCCCCGGGGCACTTTGGTATTACAGACATTGGTTGCAGACGTTTGTGCGGCCCTTCTGTAATACTGAAAGCGCTGGCGCACACAGGGCCGGCTTTAGGGCAGTGCGAACGGTGCGGCCCCACTGTGCGCTGTCTTGGGAGGGGTTTATTGTGTTTAGCAACAACTTATGATTTAAAAACACCTGTTGCAGAGTTCCTTGTGCGCCTAGTTTTCAGCAACCATTAAAAATGTCAAGATAACTCCTGTGATTAATATTCCTGCTAGATAGAGAAATCAGAGTTTTGTCTAGTGGCAGTTTTCGCTTGCCATAAAGTACCGCAGAGGGTTAATATGCCTGCTGCAAAAAACTTGAACCGTGCAGATCACAGATCTGTATTTTATGTGGATAGCTGAGTGGACTACTGCTTTTGTCACAGAGATCCTTTTGTCACCGCAGTTCATAAGATACAACCCTAATGTAGAACAGTGACTGTTACAAACTGTCATCAAAGAGCTGCATGCAAACTGCATAAAATAGTTAGGACGTTATGTTTTTTTCCCCAGTCTTTCATTATCTATTCCTAATGTTGCTGAAACGGGTTTGTTTGGGTAGATATACATTCTTATTAGTAAAGTCAGCCTTTACCAGCGCCTTAAAACTAATTTAATGTATGTGAGAGAGGGGCTATGGAGAGATAAGGGGCACTTTTGCCAGGTGGTCAAGAGGGAATCCAAGGAAGCGGTCATGGGGGAAGGAGGGTGCCAAAAAAGATTGCAGCACCGGGCGCCACCAGAGCTAAAGTCGGCCCTGGGCGCACATACAGTGCCAGTGCTTTCTCAAGAGGGCATTCCCTCACTTGCATGGGGGCGTGGCCCCATGCAAATGAGGGAATCCCTTTGCCTCTGTGCCCGTGCCGTATTATAGATGCGGGCGCTGAGACAAAGAAGCTGTCAGTGCACCCCCTGATAGCAGCCGTCTGGAGGGGGAAAAAGGGGGTCCTATGGACCCCCCCCATATATCCCCTTGCAGGTGGGTGCAGTCACTGACTGCACCCACCAGCAAGGGTATCTCTAATCCCCTTTAAAAGTGGAGGCGGGTTGCTGCCTGCACAGTGAAACACATAGCGGCTGCTTCAAAGCTGCTCCATTTTTCACCTGAATGCGCTGCGAGTTCACGGCTGCCCTGAGGGCAGCGTATTCTATGTGATAGGGCGCACTTTCCCTGTTTGCGCCCGGTGCACCTGTTTTAAGCTTCGCTGGGTGCAAACAGGGAAAGTTCGCCCTATACATAATAGGGCCCCTGGTTTAGAAAACAAGCATTGGCAAAGCCAATAGGTGTTACCTATGCAAGGTATATTGGCTTTGTCAGTGTTTTCTTTCTTTGCGATGTATGGTAGGCAGATTTTAACATTTTTTATAATATTAAACCAATCATTGATTGTAACAAGCGCAAAATACCCTAATTTAATAACTTGACACACTTTTAACTATGGAAATCAGTACAGTGGAACAGTTTTATATTAGTGACCGGCATTATTTTGTGTGCCACTTCCACCCTGCCCATATTCAAACATTGGCCAATTTAAAAGATATTACCCTGTTATGATTTGGAAACCTGAGCCTTGCTTTGTCCATTATGCAAGTCTGCCCAACACTTTCCTCGAAAATGTTCACAGCCTGGCGCTTCCTTACCATCTTTAACAAGCCATGAACAAAAAACATTTCAGAGGGGTAATGCTTTTGAAATTTGAAAAATGTCTGCTCTTGTCCTGTTTTTTTCCTTACTCTAAACTAATTTTTATTTTACAGTTTGTCTAGAGAGGTGCTAGACGTTTTGCATTACGAGATTCAAGTGCCATACAAGGCCACAACACACACATCCATGCTGCATAATTCCACTACACACAACACATTTAAACATCTTATAATTTAACACCATACAATTCAACATCACACAATTCCACTCCACATCATTCCACTCCATGCACCATAATTGCAATCCAATAAATTCAACTCAACATAGTTCCACTCAGTTCCATGCCACATAATTCCACATCACATAATACCACTCACCACCATGCCACATAATTCCACTCCACACCATGCCACATAATTCCAACTCCACATCATTCCACTCCACACCATGCCACATTATTCCACACAACCCCACACATTACACACCAAACAATTCAACACCGCACAATTACACACCGCACAACATAATTGCACTCCACATAATGCCACTCAGCACCACATAATTCAACTCAACATAATTACACTCTACTCAGTACTCCGAAATACACCCCTCATACATCCACTATATGCCACATAGCAACAATTCACATATATACACTGCACACCATGCCACATAATTCCACTCAACATAATTTCACTCAATGCCCTACAGTTCCATGCCACACAATTTGACTCCACACAATTCCATTCCACACCACATAATTCCACACCAAACCACATAATTCCACTCCACAAAACAATTCTACTGCACACCACATACATCCAATCCACGCCACAGAATTCCACACCATGCCACAAAATTCAACACCCACCCACATAATTCCAATCCACTCTATGCCACTCCACAATGCACAATACCACTTCACATAATAATACTCTATGACACACAGTTCCAGTACACTCAATACCACATAATTAATATCCACATAATTCCACTGCACACAATATCACATAATTCCACTACTCAGAACTCCACTCAGCACCGCACAATTCAACGCCACACAAATCCAGAACAGGCAATCCCAATCCAACCCACATACATCCACTCCACTTCATAACACATAGCTAAAGACATTAACAAGCCTTTAGCTCTTGGGTTGCCACGACCAATTGGCTTTGCCAATGTTTGTAAATACACTGCACCCTGCCCATGAGCTGTCCAGGGCCTACCTTAGGGGTGACCGATATGTAATAAAAAGGAAGGTGGGTTAACTTGCCAGGTCGACATGTCAGGTAAAAACTGCACACAGGCTCTGCAGTGGCAGGCCTGAGACATGTTTAAAGTGCTACTTAAGGGTGGCACAATCAGTGCTGCAGGTCCACTAGTAGCATTTCATTTACAGGCCCTGTTAAGCCAATGTTACCATGTATTAAGTATAGAACACATATACTTTAGCGATGGTTACCAGTGGTAAAATGCCCAGATTCCTAAAGCCGGGAAAAAAGAAGTCACCAAAGCGGTAAAAACAGGAGGTCTGAAGGCAAGAAAGTCAGGGGAAACCACTCCAAGGAGGCCAGGTCTAACACTAGCGGATTGCAGTCCAGAGGAATCAAGAGATGCCCCAGGGCCCGGAAGTTCATATTCTGGCACTTGGGTGGTTTGAGCAAAATTCATTCCTTTGTTGCCACCCATGGTATACCACATTAATGTCTGTGATTGGAGATTAACTTGTCAGATGGCATAGCTAATTTCTTGTTTTGTTTCCCTTCACTCTTGATAAAGTACAATGTGCCGTGAATTTCCAAAAGAAATGGCAAGCCTTCGGTCTTGACGAGGTACTCGTGAATCTGTATAAAACTGACTCCATCAATGGGGATCTTACATGCTGCATTTAATAAATCAATCAAGTAATACTTAATTGTGTCGTTTATTTAAAAAAAAAAAAAAAAAAAAACAAGTGCAGTGTAAACCCGATACCATGTAAAAGCTAACTTAATTAAATACATCAAATGTACCTCCATCAAAGGAGACAAGAAGCATAACATTTAAAAACACATGCAATATAAAACACAATACTATTTAAAATATGATCCAATAGAATACGTAAAAATGTACCTCCATAAAACTGAACAAAAAGCATAATGTCTAAAAGCAGCAGCGGTCATACACCCTGTGATAACAAGTGTCTCCCCGTCGGTAAAGCTTCAAATCTCCTAATTGCGTGAGACAAATAGTTTGTTATATGTCCAACAGCTTTTTGAGTGGAGCCCCTGAAACAATTGCTTCTGTGATAGTTCTAACTCCCTGCTATTAGAAATAGGTTTCAAGTATTTCCTGCAGAGATCAAAATGCTAAGGACCTAGACAGAAATTATGTTCCAAAGTTTCTGGCCCCACATGGCATTGCTGGCAATACTGTCAACTCTCCGATGCTTGTTCCATTGGCCATCAAATTGATAAAAGGATAAACAAAACAGTCTAAAACATACGTCTAGTTTGTTCTCCATAGTCCCCGTATTAAAATCAATATAAGGATGGGGCTGAAAAGAATACGATGCCAGAATGATGTTCGTATTCTGATATTTACTCAACCTCTCAATGTCCTGTAGGCAGCTAGATAATTTTATTTCCTGTTTTAATAATAATAAGAGCATTTATGAAGCGCCTGGTTACGCCTAACGGCGCATCCCAGCACTGTGAGAGAGGACCAGAAGAGGAATATCAAGTAATATGTCTATCTTCTTGGCGGAGCTGGGTTAAGCTCTAAGCTAACACATAGCGGAATAGCCAAGTTTTTAATCTCCTTCGGCACAATTGCTTCGATGGTTCCATCCTCAGATGGAGAGGCAGGGAAAGCCATGCCTGAGCCGCTAGAAAGGCGAAGGAACGGCCACCCCATTTAGCTTTCCTTACCCGAGGGATAACTGCTTGGTTAGTTCCCGAGGATCTGAGATTACGGCTTGGTTTGTGGCAGCTCACCAAAGAGGTGAGGTAACCTGGACCTCTATCATTAAAGATTCGGTGGCAGGAGCTCATGGCTTCAAATAAGATTCTCTCTTTGAGCGGCAGCCAGTGCAGACTAGTTAGGGCAGGCCGGGCAGCACCACGCCTCGGTAGATTTAGTACAAGGCTGACCACAGCATTTTGCACTCTGTAGTTTCTGCAATCTCGTTTTGGTAGTTCCTAGGTATAATACATTACAGTACTCCAACTGGGAGGCGACTGATGCCTGTACGATGATTTTTCACGCCGAGAGCGGAAGGACATCAAAGATCTTTTTTAACATTTTTTAAGGTGTTAAAGAACTTTCCCACCACAGCAGCTATCTGATGTTCTAGGGATAATGCCGGATCCAAGATTCTTTATTTTTTCCTTCGGGACAGGGGTGGGGCCCATTACGTCAGGCCACAAGGCCGATGACCAGATGGAGGGGCTTTTCCCTACAATGAGAACCTCAGTTTTATTAGCATTTAATTTGAGGCAGCTATTGGTCATCCATTTGTCCACCTCTGTGAGGCACTTCTCAAATTGTACAGCCTCCCCATCTGACTCCTGAGACAGGATGACTATTAGTTGAGTGTCGTCCGCATAGGACACAATCGTCAGATTGTGACACAAAACAATTTCAGCCAGGGGGGGCGCACATAGATGTTAAATAGCGTGGGGCTCAAAATAGAACCCTGTGGGACCCCTGGGAAAAGGAGATTGGATCTGAGGCGTAAGGTTTTTGCACAACTTGAAAGGAGCGATCTTGTAAGAAGGATGCCAGCCATTGCCAGGCAGAGCCCCTCACACCACAGACACCTAGCCGGTGTAGGAGTAGGCCATGTGACGCAACAATGCAATGCCTTAGGGGCTGACTTGGTCATTTTGTAAATGTCCATTAAATGGTGATTGGCCAAGTCGGCCTTGATGGAATGTTTCGCTAGCGGTGCAACAGTGTCAGGCTTGAACAGCTCTTTCTTAATATGGAACTTTAGAGTGTTACTCTAAAGCTAACTAGCAATCAGTAAAATAATTTATACGATTGATTGTGGCTTCTGCCTGCAGGGATACTATGCCGAACTCCTATCTTAGTTGGCTTTGTGGAGTTAAGTTCCGTAGATTGAACAATTTCTTAATACAGCGCAGGAATATCGTTTAAACCATACAAATTGTGGGCCTCATTTACAAGGCCATTGCGCCGCCGATGCGTCACTTTTTTTTAAAGCCCCGGCGGTACAGTGTGCCTGCCTATATTTGCAAGGCCATGTAAAGTCAACCTGCATGGCCTTGTAAATATGGGCCCCTTTCATGCATTACTCTGCGTGAAAGGGGCGTTCCATGGGTGTTGCTATAGGTGTTCCCACGCAACATCCATGAAACCTGACATATTCCCATATTTACAACGTTTTGTAAAGCTGAGAATGCATCAGAATTCTATGCCTCCTTAGGGGAGGCGTAGGAGTGGCACAACGAGGAGAAATACTTTTATTTCTCCTCGTTTTTCCTCTTTCTATGCCTGCTGCATTCTGCAGCAGGCATAGAAAGAGGAAAACGCCATCAATGATTCTTTTTGTGCAGGAAGGTGTTCCTCGCTTGCAGACTTCAGATAGAGACTCAAGACCTGGCTCTTCGATAGAGATACATCGCCCATATACCCCTAGGGGTGACAGTGTTGCTCTCTACAAATGCTGTTTCATTGATTTTAAATTACACAGCACCCTGCCCTATGGGCTACCTAGGATCTACCATAGGAGTGACTTATGTGTAATAAAAGGGGAGTTTACGACTTGGCAAGGGGGATTTAATTCCAAGTCAACATGGCAGTTCAAAACTGCCTTTAGGCTGCAGTGGGAGGCCTGCGACACGTTTTAAGGGGCTACTTTAGTGGGTGGCACAATAAGTGCTGCATGTCTACTAGTAGCATGTAATTTACAGGCCCTGGGTATATAGTATACCACTCTACAAGGGACTTACAAGTAAAGGAAAGATGTAAATTGGGTATAAACTAATGTTGCCATGTTTTAAGCAGAGCGATACCAAAGGGGATGATGGACGGAGCGTTAGAGCAAATCAAACACTCACCCCCAGTCAACTGATCTGGGTTTAATCCATCATCATTCTTTAGCTCACTCCACCACCCCAGTTCAGACATGGCCATATGCAAATCAGTCTGACCCTGTGCCTCATGGGAACAGTCCAGCCCGAACTGCCAAGCCATGTCTTCCCTGGACTGGAAACAAGCATCCTGGGACCGGTTTCGGGTTCATAACCCTCATCAGCCAGGCTATCTTGAATCCAGTGGCAAAGTGAGCAAGGGACCCACGTCTGGGCATACCCTGCCAACTTAGGGCGAACAAAGCGATACCAAAGGGGATGATGGACGGAGCGTTAGAGCAAATCAAACACTCACCCCCAGTCAACTGATCTGGGTTTAATCCATCATCATTCTTTAGCTCACTCCACCACCCCAGTTCAGACATGGCCATATGCAAATCAGTCTGACCCTGTGCCTCATGGGAACAGTCCAGCCCGAACTGCCAAGCCATGTCTTCCCTGGACCGGAAACAAGCATCCTGGGACCGGTTTCGGGTTCATAACCCTCATCAGCCAGGCTATCTTGAATCCAGTGGCAAAGTGAGCAAGGGACCCACGTCTGGGCATACCCTGCCAACTTAGGGCGAACAAAGCGATACCAAAGGGGATGATGGACGGAGCGTTAGAGCAAATCAAACACTCACCCCCAGTCAACTGATCTGGGTTTAATCCATCATCATTCTTTAGCTCACTCCACCACCCCAGTTCAGACATGGCCATATGCACATCAGTCTGACCCTGTGCCTCATGGGAACAGTCCAGCCCGAACTGCCAAGCCATGTCTTCCCTGGACCAGAAACAAGCATCCTGGGACCGGTTTCGGGTTCATAACCCTCATCAGCCAGGCTATCTTGAGTCCAGTGGCAAAGTGAGCAAGGGACCCACGTCTGGGCATACCCTGCCAACTTAGGGCGAACAAAGCGATACCAAAGGGGATGATGGACGGAGCGTTAGAGCAAATCAAACACTCACCCCCAGTCAACTGATCTGGGTTTAATCCATCATCATTCTTTAGCTCACTCCACCACCCCAGTTCAGACATGGCCATATGCAAATCAGTCTGACCCTGTGCCTCATGGGAACAGTCCAGCCCGAACTGCCAAGCCATGTCTTCCCTGGACCGGAAACAAGCATCCTGGGACCGGTTTCGGGTTCATAACCCTCATCAGCCAGGCTATCTTGAATCCAGTGGCAAAGTGAGCAAGGGACCCACGTCTGGGCATACCCTGCCAACTTAGGGCGAACAAAGCGATACCAAAGGGGATGATGGACGGAGCGTTAGAGCAAATCAAACACTCACCCCCAGTCAACTGATCTGGGTTTAATTCATCATCATTCTTTAGCTCACTCCACCACCCCAGTTCAGACATGGCCATATGCAAATCAGTCTGACCCTGTGCCTCATGGGAACAGTCCAGCCCGAACTGCCAAGCCATGTCTTCCCTGGACCGGAAACAAGCATCCTGGGACCTGTTTCGGGTTCATAACCCTCATCAGCCAGGCTATCTTGAATCCAGTGGCAAAGTGAGCAAGGGACCCACGTCTGGGCATACCCTGCCAACTTAGGGCGAACAAAGCAATACCAAAGGGGATGATGGACGGAGCGTTAGAGCAAATCAAACACTCACCCCCAGTCAACTGATCTGGGTTTAATCCATCATCATTCTTTAGCTCACTCCACCACCCCAGTTCAGACATGGCCATATGCAAATCAGTCTGACCCTGTGCCTCATGGGAACAGTCCAGCCCGAACTGCCAAGCCATGTCTTCCCTGGACCGGAAACAAGCATCCTGGGACCGGTTTCGGGTTCATAACCCTCATCAGCCAGGCTATCTTGAATCCAGTGGCAAAGTGAGCAAGGGACCCACGTCTGGGCATACCCTGCCAACTTAGGGCGAACAAAGCGATACCAAAGGGGATGATGGACGGAGCGTTAGAGCAAATCAAACACTCACCCCCAGTCAACTGATCTGGGTTTAATCCATCATCATTCTTTAGCTCACTCCACCACCCCAGTTCAGACATGGCCATATGCAAATCAGTCTGACCCTGTGCCTCATGGGAACAGTCCAGCCCGAACTGCCAAGCCATGTCTTCCCTGGACCGGAAACAAGCATCCTGGGACCGGTTTCGGGTTTATAACCCTCATCAGCCAGGCTATCTTGAATCCAGTGGCAAAGTGAGCAAGGGACCCACGTCTGGGCATAGCCTGCCAACTTAGGGCGAACAAAGCGATACCAAAGGGGATGATGGACGGAGCCCTAAGTTGGCAGGGTATGCCCAGACGTGGGTCCCTTGCTCACTTTGCCACTGGATTCAAGATAGCCTGGCTGATGAGGGTTTTGAACCCGAGACCGGTCCCTGGATGCTTGTTTCCGGTCCAGAGAAGACATGGCTTGGCAGTTCGAGCTGGACTGTTCCCATGAGGCACAGGGTCAGACTGATTTGCATATGGCCATGTCTGAACTGGGGTGGTGGAGTGAGCTAAAGAATGATGATGGATTAAACCCAGATCAGTTGACTGGGAGTGAGTGTTTGATTTGCTCTAACGCTCCATCCATCATCCCCTTTGGTATCGCTTGTTCGCCCTAAGTTGGCAGGGTATGCCCAGACGTGGGTCCCTTGCTCACTTTGCCACTGGATTCAAGATAGCCTGGCTGATGAGGGTTTGAACCGAAGCCGGTCCCTGGATGCTTGTTTCCGGTCCAGGAAGACATGGCTTGGCAGTTCGGGCTGGACTGTTCCGTTCCCATGAGGCACAGGGTCAGACTGATTTGCATATGGCCATGTCTGAACTGGGGTGGTGGAGTGAGCTAAAGAATGATGATGGATTAAACCCAGATCAGTTGACTGGGGTGAGTGTTTGATTTGCTCTAACGCTCCGTCCATCATCCCCTTTGGTATCGCTTTGTTCAGCCCTAAGTTGGCAGGGTATGCCCAGACGTGGGTCCCTTGCTCACTTTGCCACTGGATTCAAGATAGCCTGGCTGATGAGGGTTTGAACCCGAGACCGGTCCCTGGATGCTTGTTTCCGGTCCAGGAAGACATGGCTTGGCAGTTCGGGCTGGACTGTTCCCATGAGGCACAGGGTCAGACTGATTTGCATATGGCCATGTCTGAACTGGGGTGGTGGAGTGAGCTAAAGAATGATGATGGATTAAACCCAGATCAGTTGACTGGGGGTGAGTGTTTGATTTGCTCTAACGCTCCGTCCATCATCCCCTTTGGTATCGCTATGTTTTAAGCAGAGAGCACAAGCACTTTAGACCTCGTTAGAAGTGGTAGAGTGCACCGAGTCCTAAGGCCGACAAAAACGAATTCAGCAAAAATAGGAAGAGGAAGACAAAAATGTTTGGGGATGACCATGCAGAGAGGGTCAGGTCCAACACTCATCTATCATTCTTCTGAGTCAAATGCACATTTCATATCAAGGTTGTTTGGAATTTCTTTCACCATTCACAAATGTATTACTGCTTGGAGATGCCAATATCTAAGTAGAATACCCTGAGTGTTCCAACTCACCAAATCTTTTAGATGGGTGTGCTACTTTAGACCTGATTCAACAAGTGATATCCTACACTTACAGACGCGGCTCCTCGAGGAGTGCTGCGGGGCGGTGAGGCGGGGCGGGGTAGGGCCAGGGTGGGGGTAGTAAACTCCGGAATTGGGCCGAACAAAGTTGAGTAAAGAAATAAATAAACAAAACAAATTACATTGCGCGCGCTGCAATGCCAAATCGGCGATGCAGCGCGCAATGTAATTCGTTTTATTTATTTATTTCTTTACTCAACTCCGTTCGGCCCAATTCCGGAGTTTACTACCCCCCACCCTGCCCCTCCCCCGCCCTGCCCCACCGCCCCGCAGCACTCCCTCGAGGAGCCGCTACTGTACACTTAATACTTGGTACAAATTTGATTTAGGGCCTTATTTAGTGTTTGGTGGGCAGGTTACTCTGTCATAAATGTGTTGGATATCCTATGGCACTTGTAATACGAGCTGACTTTATATCCATCCCGTTTGTGACGGAGAAACCCATCAGCCAAACTCTAAATCAGGCCCTTAATCTTTTGCTCTTTGAAAAAATTGTGAGGTGTTACTCCCTTACCTTGTATGGACAGTGTCATATCTTTGATTAGAGAGACCTATTAAAAAATCTGTTAAATGTAGCTCTCGGTCTACGTTTACAGAAGATAATCTAAGGCCTGTCACCTAATACGAGGATGTTCAATGTATGAGCTCAGAATTTGAGTCCTGGATTTCTAATAAGCTAGATGGGATAGCCCCATTCAATACCATTACCATTCGTTGCCCTAGAGTTTCTACTCCTTGGTATTAGACAGGGTTTTCTCAGGCTGTGTGTGGCTGCAATGTATTAGAATGTATTTGTATGTCTGGTTATAATGTTGAAAATGAACACACTTGTAAAGAAGCACTTTCTAAGTACAGAAAAAGTGCAACATGTGCCACTTACTAAAAGAAAAACATTACCTTGGTCCCTAATTCCGACGACGAAGTATTCAACATCTTGGATTTTTTCATAAATCCAGACTGTAATGTGAACCTGCTAAACTTCTCCCAAACCCTTTATGATTCACAAGCAGAATTCTTTTATGAAAAAATCAATACAATTACTTCATTAACTTTAGTTAAAAGTGTGCTACTTTCTACTTAAATTAAAACTCGGAGGTCAGGGTAGGTGAACATCAGAACATACTTCTGATTCAGTTGAGTATTTCCAACTATTATTCTTTATTGTTTGATTAATTAAAATCTTACAATGAGGCAATATACATATAATAATCCAATTCATAAATATAGAACAGATAAAAATAAGAATAAAAAGTACAGTATTTTTTAACTGAGTTAAGTTTGGTAAAATCCATTTCATATTGCTATTTACATTTTAATATATATCATACAGTACTTATAGATTTTAAATTGTGCTCTTCTAATTTTGATCCTATTCTTACTAAAAACTTTGCAAAAGCGGAATTCATTAGTATATCATCGGAGTGTAGACATATTATCAAAGCTTCTGATTCAGTTGCATGTGGCCTCCACAGATACTACCAAAACTTTGTTACTTTCATTAAAATCTGGATTTCCACTGGAAGCTTGCCTACCATGAATTCACCTGGCACTTGACGGCTGTAGTCTCATTTTAACATTTTCAGTGTGTAGTGTACAGCTGTCCTCAGCATCAGTTTTTTCTAAATGGAAGAAAGCTATTGCTATTTCTTTCTTAGACAATGGTAGTTCCTTAAATTGGTAGCAACTATCATAATATTTCTCAAGTCCATGTTCCCCCAAAAATTTAGCAAAAGTATCTAAATGGATAAATTGTTACTTTTCTGGCCAGAAAAGCGGCTCTAGTTCCAGCACAATCAGGAGCCAGATACCTCTATAGAAGTGAGACAGTTTTGGTGTCCATTTTGGCTGACTTTGTTGGATGCTTGATGAGGGTGACAGAGCAGTCCTTAGTTTACTCGATCGCTCTACTGTCTTCAATACTATCTTGCAAGACATTCGTGGCATCCGGCAACATGAAACAATGATTTGAGGCATACCTCTGGAATGGTTTACGTCATATGTGAATGACAGGAGCCAAATAATCAAAATGTCTTCTGTTATGATAGCTTCTAAACCAGTGGAGCAGGCAGTGTCACATGTCTCCTCTTTAAGTTCGTGTAACACACTAAAGTATGCAAATTACTTGGGCCGCATCCCAATCCATTGTTATTTTGCACACCATGCCACCTCAGCTTGGACCCAGCTATATCCAAATCAGTCTTGACCCTGCTCCAATTGGAACAGTCCAGCCTGAACTGCCAAACCAGGTCCTACCTGAACTAGAACACAAGCAGCCCAGGACCAGTTTTGCCCTAGTTATGGGCTCATCAGCCAGGTACAGCTAGTTTCCAGTGGCACAGTGTGCACAGGAGCCATGTCTGGGCATACCTGTACCACTTAGGGCAACACACTAAAGTGTACAAAAAAGTGATTGATGGAATGCTTGAATTAATCTCAGCCACTAGTAATTACTCGGGCCGCATCCCAATCCATAGTTATTTGGCGTACCATGTCACCTCAGTCGGACCCAGCTATATGCAGATCACTCTTGGCCCTGCTCCAATTGGAACAGTCCAGCCTGAACTGCCAAGCCAGGTCCTCCCTGAACCGGAGCACAAGCCCAACCCCCACAGGCTGCCAACCCCATGCCATGTGCACTGTAGGGTTGGTCTGCGGGCCTTCGTGACCACATCCCTCAGGGCATTTTTTTATAGGGGAGGAGGGGCGCAGGGACCCCATACCCAAGCCACTTCAGGCCCCGTATACCCCATCCTCCGGGGCCAAACAATATTTTAAAGGGAAGGAGCACCCATCAAGCAGCAAGTTGGATGTTGCAGGGGAGACCCAGGGCCCCCGGGGCCCCATTCGGCTCCCCGCATACTGCTGAAACCGGCATTGCTCCTGCTCGGCAATAGCGGCTATTTCTGCGTGCTCCCACCGGCTGGGAGCAATCTGTGTTTCCCTGCCTGCAGGAGCGCAGGCAGGGAAACAGAACTCTGCTCCCACCCAGTGGGAGAATTTTTAAAGCTCCCGCTGAGTGAAAGGAGATATGCCTTTCCTGCCCGCACTCCTGCAGGCAGGGAAGGCATGTTGCCTCCAACCCGTAGTGAGCTTTAAAAATGCTCCTGTCGGGTTGCTTGCAGCAGACATATTGTATTGTATTGTATTGTAATTGCATTTGTATAGCGCTTACTACCCCTGACGAGGCGTCGAAGCGCTTTTTCGGCGAGTAGCACGCTACTCCGGGACCCATAGAGGATTAGTGTTGAATTAGTATAGTGAAACATGCAAGTAAATTTTAAGTGGTGGATATGTTAGTCAGTTATTTGGATTCGGAAGGATAGCAGAAGGATAGAAGAGGAAAGAAGGTTTGTATTTATATAGCGCTTCTAACCCCTGATGGGGTGTTGAATCGCTTTTATTTGGCGAGTAGCACGCTACTCCGGAAACCCATAAAGGATTAGTGGTGAATTAGTATGGTGAAATATGAAAGTAATTTGAGTGGTGGATATTAGTCAGTTATTTGGAGTGAGAAGGATAGCGGAGGGATAGAAGGGAAAGAAAGGTTTGCATTCATATAGCGCCTGTTACCCCTGATGGGGTGTTGAAGCGCTTTTCTGGCGAGTAGCAGGCTACTCCGGAACCCATAAAGGATTAGTGTTGAAAATTAGTATAGTGAAATATGAATCTGAAAGAGACACGTTAGTGACAGATTCCCCACCCCAGAACATCCCCAGGCGCCAGGCCGGACCCAGAAAGCCCCGCGCAGCAGCACCCCCGCGCGTCGGCATGCGTATAGATAGATATTTTGGTGTCAAGCACCACATCAGGCTGTCCCCTAGGGATCCAAGCACCCTGCCCATCAAAGAGGTAAGCTGGCTGTATTTGCAGAGTAAATGAGCAGCAGATCTGTCACAAACTGAGTACAGAGCAGGCAGAAGTGCATCTCATCGAGAGCTTGGAAACATGCTGACCACTGCAGATTTGGTACAAAAGACGGTGTGAAAGTTAACTAGGAGCTAGGTAAAACTGCAGGGAATGCATGTAGAGCTTGGCATGAATGGGAACATCAAAATGTAGGTCTGCAGCTTCAGAAGCCTCTGGAACAATCAGGTTATCATGGTCTCATTGTAAAAGAAATTACCTACTATCTGACCCATGTCCTCTCTAGAGGGAATGTTAATGCTAGGCTTGAGGGCTAGATGAATTATTTTGTATGGTATTACTGCTTTTTGGAATAATTCACTGATAATCCCAGATTATGCAAAGACTCAAACTTCAGGGTGAGGTAGGGGTCTCCTTTCCTGATTGCAGTTTAATGAGGGAGTTGTTTAAGAACAGAAAGCAATGGGCCCCCAGTTACACAGAAAGGTTTACCACTAGTCAGGATTTTGTCACGGTCCTAAGGGGCAACACAGACCAAATGGAAGGTACCTGAAGTGGTTGCATTGCTTTCCCACAATGAAACAAGAATACACCGTGAGATCTTCAAAGATGGGTACATGGAACTAGCCTCTTGAAGGTCCACTCTGGACTATTAGTACTGGACTGAATTGAAGACAGCATTCAGAATTTCTGCAAACATTTGGGGAGGCGGGGAGGGAGGGAAGGAGTTGTTGCGACCGATTTAGACCAGAGGTCAAGTATTGAGCACAGCCCTCTAGTCTTTCTACTCCAGAAATAGAGGGAGTAAAATCCTTGTCCCCTTTCTGTTGACAAAAAAGATGTCAATGCTCCTAAATAGGAAATCCTTTTACCTCTTGCAATGGTTCTTAGGTAGCCAACTAGGGCTGAATTTGCTCATATGCTGTTGGCCTGCTATAGACTGTACATCTGTCGTAATTGTGTGCAGTAATGCAGTGTTCAGTGGGCCAAATGACATGGTGTAGAGGAAGCGGACGTACACTGATGATACCCAAAAGAGTCAATGGAACCTATTAGTCTGTTGAGTCTGGTATAGCGCTTGCGGCTCTCTCACTCTGCATGTTCCCAGAAGAGGTGGCAGCTCAGCCACGGTTTTGGAGCTAATAGATTCCTAAGACAAGTAAGACCGGAAGCAATAATTGGCTAGGTTGAGGCTCATAATTTTTGACTAGACTGTCTTAATTTGGGTTCACAAATATACAGGAACGCACTCCGTTTCCCAGATTGACACCATGAACCAATGCATCAAGACAGAATGTTGAAAAGAGAAAATGAGGGAGCTGCGAAACTGCATCTGCGCTGTGGAAGGATAGAGATCAAGAACATATGTAGAAAATTTCTGGATATATATGGTATTTCTGTAGACTTTTTCGGCTGGCAGCTTAAACCTTAAACCATATGTTTCCCTGCCTGCGCTGATGTTGGCAGGGAAACTACTGTGTGCCGGGGTGGGGATCCCGGGACACAGTCTGTGAGCTGGTCCCAGGGAATGGGGTCCCCGGGGACTTTACTGGCTGAGCGGGGGGCCAAGCAGCCTCCCTCCCTTTAAAGTTGAGTTTGGCCCTGGGTGATGGGGTCCCCGGGGCCTATTGAAGCTTAGGAAGGGGAGCCACGCAGCCCCATTTACCTTTTTTATCACATCCAATCCCAGAAGGTGGGATCGCGGGGGCCTATTGAGGTTCAGGAAGGGTGTTTGCACCAAAGGGTTTAATCATTGATAAAATATTTTGGCGCACTCCACCTTCCTACATCATTTTAAAAAAAATGTTAATCCTATAGAGCTGAGCTATTTCTCTCCCATCCAGTTTGAGTTAAGAAAGTTGCTTCTGCTTTAGATACCTTTCGCAAAAGTTCAACTCAACAAATCTTGCCACTACCTCAGGCAGAAAGTTATAGCTTGATTACAGCTCCCATGATTATATTGAATGAACTGTGGCTTGAGCCACTTTCTTCTGCTACAATCAATGTTGGGCTAGTGCATACTACATGAGCTAATGAGTCATTCCAGTAGCAGCACAGCCTACATGCACTGGGGGGAATCTAAAGTTTGAAAAAGTGCAAAATGCAACCGAAGCAGTTTATGTTTAAAGAACGCGGGGAATGATTTATAAACATATGTAAGCCGGCAATTAATTTTATGTTTGTAGCCTGAAATAACTTCTCTTTTTGTCTCTTACATCCTTCCGGTAAGAAAACAATCTTCATTAGTTGTTAACCTTCTTTTTAAAAGCTGCTGAACTTAATCCTATGTCCCGGTACTCGGACACAGCTAATGCGCAAAAGGCAATGGAGAGAAATAACCACCCGGAAGTATTTCTACAAATGCTTCTTTCCAGACATCAGATTTTAATGCACCCTCCTCTGTTTTAAATCTCCCAGTACTTAATTTGTGAAACAATAGGTTCAGGGGTCCAAAGTTTCCTTGGGAGCCCACAGCCAGCAGCTGCTGAATGCCAATACGGTAGTCTAGTTTTCATTCCACATCGTCCCCCTTTCTTCCACTGGCTGTCACTTCCTGTCTCCTTACCTACCTCCTGTCGTTTTTTTGTCCCCGGTTCTCCCTTTGTCACTGTTGCCCTAGCTTTCCCTTCCACCTTTCTTTCTTTCTTTGTCAGTTGGGATACATAAAATCCATCGACAAAGCACGCATAAAGTTAAATATTTGCATCCTGAAAAACATTGCAAGATACAATTAAAATCTGTACAAAATCATTGCTTAATTCATCTGTTCACCTTTGGATATTGGTGCAAAATAAACGCAACATGTTTTTATATTCAGATTCCAAACTGCTTGGAGAATTCTGAGATGGCAAATACCACACAGGAAGGAGTATCCGATTTACATACTCTTAAAGAGCCCTGCCATTGGCTTATTCCCAAAATTAAGCAGAGAGGTTTAATCCATCTGGATTTAATTCTCTTGTATGCTGGGCAGAAAAGCAGCAAATGCTCTTTCAGTTTTATCAACTTTATGACAGAGGGGACACAATGAGCTTGATTATTACTAAGACGTCATAAAAAGATGCGCTCTTGGCACCATGTCGAACCCTGCCAGAAGCAAGAGTGACATTCAGGCAGCCCCGACATATATCTACAGCGCTCCACTTAATAAGAAGGAGCCAAAAAGCCAGATTGATTGTACTTGTCCTCGTTCTGAATCCGGTTTGAAATTAGCTCAAGCTTTTGTTTTCCGTCAGAGGATGTTGCTTAACGACCAGAGCGGCCGACTCAATGGTTTAGCTAGACCTCTGGCCGCCCGTGGCGGTCCCTGCGTTTGCCGCCCAGCAGTGGCCTCATGTAAGAGCGGGGGGGAGTGGGGTGCTGGTGATTCCTGCATTTGATGCCCTGTGGCGGCCGCAGGTGGGGGGGAGGTCGCTACCGCCAAAACATATGCCGCCAGGGGCGGAACACCCCCCCCCGGCCCCCACCTTGCTATGCCACAGGGCCGACTTTGAAGCTGAGGAAATAGGTTCGAGTCTGGCGGAAGGCTCAAACATCCTGTGATTCTGAGAAAATCACTTAATCCCCCGGGGCCTATAAATAAAAAGAACGTGTCTGTCTGTAATCCTACTGGTGCTCATGTAAAGCGCTCTGATAACTTCGGTGGAATTTGCGCTATATAAAACTGCAAAAAAAACAAGCAGTAACTACGTGCTTGTAGAAAATGTTCTGCAAGTTATCAATCAGGCTAATTGGTTGGTAGTTACTAGGTGTATCACGTGATCCATTTTTAGGTCTCGCCTAGCGACGCAGCGCATGCGCTGCTCGCTTGGCGAGATCTATTGTCGTCGATTTTCTGCCGAAGGGGGACAGGAGATGTGCACGCGCCCGGACAGGCGATGTGCATAGTGCCAATATCGGCCACACTCACCAGCCCTCCCACAGCAACATACATGTAACATAAATAAGCAGACAAGACAACTTTTTGGTGGGAAAATTGCTGCAGGTTTATTAGCATACAAATATGCCAACATGGTGGGTTATCTTACAGGCGATCCAAAGGCAAGCCGCCCCTCGCGGCCTACCACCTGATGGGCCAACTTGCATCGTGGCCTTAGCCAATCGGTGCTTAGCGGTTGTGGTGAGGGGATAGCCCCTCCCACTTCTGGTGAACCATCTGTCCACCCTATTACTCACGCCCCCCCTACGAGGGGCGGAGCGTTCAAGCGACCCCCGGTTGTACAGGTTTCCAACCGCCCGTAGGACAGACGGGGCGCCGTCGCACCCCAGGGTCCACTGCACAGACTTCCTGGGGATATTAGACCTCAGCACCCTTTGTGCTCCTGAAGAGGGTACCCCTGAGTACCTTTCCACCTCTGGATCGCCCTGTAACTCCGCCACAGCCCTGGTTGTGGCGACCGTCGCAGCCAGGGCCCCCCACCAAGGCCGGCGCTCCTACTTACATCCCGCTACTTCCAGGGCCTCCCCTAGATCCAGGAGGAACAAGTCCATGCCTATTCTGGAGAGATGTACCCCATCGTCCTCGAAACACCCTGTGGATTTGGCATGAAGCAACCCATGTCTTATGAAGCCAATACCCATTTGTTCGGTGAATTTACGCATCGCGCTGTTGACTCTCCTGCACGCAGCCTCCATTGCTTCCCCTGATCGGGCTCCCTGCCACAGGAGCCGGGGAGTGATCTCGGACCACCACAGTTCACACGTCCCTAACTGGTTGCTTAATTTGCTAATTGTGGCCTTCATGTTTTGAAGCAATGTCCTTTTGCCCAGGGCCATCAGGTCGTTACCCCCAGGTGAATAACTAGCACGTTGGGGGGCGGGAGACTCCACCCAGTTTCTGCTGTAGTTTGCCCCACAACCCATTCCATCGCATGCCCGGGTACCCCAGCCAAGTTATCTCGGTGTTGGAAAAGCCATGCCTCCACTTCCTGGTTTCCGCCCACTGTGCCAATCTGCAGACGCCAGAGTGGCCAATCACCCAGACCTTTGTTCCTGGCAAATAAAGAAATGTGATGTTGCAAAACATTTATTGACAACACAGCACGCCAAAATTGCAAACAGTAAAATACACTACACAACACACTGCTGCCAGTAACCGGGAACCGGTTGCTGCAAGCAAATAAAAATTCGTGGCTCATGGCCATACAAAATTGCAAACCGAAAATTCACTTCACAACACACTTCTGCCAGTCGCCAGGACCCGGCTACTGAACGAATATTAAAGTTCGTGGGCTCATGGCCGTATGTATCTCTTGAAACAGTGGGATTCCCAACGCCCCACCTGTTTGATACCCTCAGCTGACAAGCCTTCCTTAAACGCTGTAGTTGCTGCCCCTATGCGGAAAGAGGGGCTGCAGAAACGCTTGCTAGGGTCCTTGTTGCCAGACAGCGCCAGGCACGCGTGTATAATGTGTTCCACCTGGTACTTTGTAAGGGGCGTACCGTCTGCATGGAGAAAAAGGTAACCGTCTGCTGCCGGGCGCAGGGCCAGATAGGCGGCGAACAGACTGACTGGGCAATACCTGCCATCCCCCAGACTGTGCAGCCAGAACACCCTTCCCTCCCCGCCCTGATCCGTCTTAGACCTTCTTAGCGTTAATTTGAGGGAATCCCCTGAGAGCACCGCATCTTGTATTTTCAATGCCACCCCAGACCTGTCATTCTTGGCTCTGGCCACCAACTCACTAATTCTAAGTGCCCCGAAGAAAGCCAGGCTGAACGTGGCAGCAAACAATGCCGACTCAAAAGCTGAGTGAGTAGCCTTGTGCATCCAATCTATCATCCCCTGTAGTGTCTCAAAGTCTATGGGGGACCTATTGTCCAGTGTCTTTGGTTCGCTCCTGGCCCACCCTTTTAATGCCGCTCTGATCAAAAAGGATTTGGTGGGATCTGACTGGCCCCTTAGTCTAGCGTGGTGGCTGATTGCTGCAAGATGGCCCGAAATCCAAGAATGACTCTTCCCGTTGTCTTTAGCCCACACGATGAAAGACTGTACTCTGCATTCTAAGGAAGACCCCCTTCTTCCCAGGCTCCCATCACTGAACAAAAGTTTTGAACGCAGGACCTGTATCTCTTATTTGTCCTGGGCGCTAGGGATAGCTCCCCCAGCCCCCTCAGTCGATTCTCCACTTCAACAGGAACCAAAGGTGTGCCGGGAAAGGGGTCCCTTCCTCTCTCGCTCTCGGCCACGCTTCCCGAAACCGGCGCCACTGAAAACGAGAGAGAGCATCAGCCGCTGTGTTCTGCACACCCTGGATGTGTCGCGCCCTGCATTCAACATTATTGTACAGACACGCCGGCACCAACTCCCTCAAGAGGCACAAAACCAGGGGGCAGCTCGCTGACTGGGAGTTAATGGCCTGCACTACCGCCAGATTGTCAGACCACAAAAGGACCCTCTTAGCCGCCAGCACTGCAGGCCACAAGTGGAATGCCACCACAATCGGGAACAACTCTAACACTGTGATATTGGTCGTGATCTTTTTCTTGTGCCAGGCGTTGGGCCATTTCTCCGCACACCATTCCCTGTCTAAAATGGCCCCGAATCCTTCTCTGCCTGATGCGTCTGTATATAGGGCTAGGTCCGGGCTGCCTGCCCAGGGAGCCCTCCATATTACTGAGCCGTTAAAATTGGCCAGGAACTCCGCCCACATGGCCAGGTCCTGTCTCATGCCTTTGCTTAATTTCACCATGTGGTGCTTCTTTGTGACCTTGGCAGTGGCCCTGGCTAACCGTCTGGCAAACACCCTACCCACTGGGATGACCCTGGCTGCAAAATTCAGTTTCCCCAGTAGGCTTTGGATGCATTCCAAGGTGGCCCTGTCTTGCCCGACCACAGACTGTATGTGTTGTGCTAGGTCACGAACCTTGTCTGTCGGCAATCTGGACTCCCCTGCGATGGTATCAAGCTCGATCCCCAGAAAAGTTAGGATCTGCACCGGACCCACCGTTTTACCTGGCGCGAGGGGGACCCCAAGTGACCGGCCAATTGCTTGAAATCCGCAAGGGCCTGCTTACAGTCCTGCGTGCCGTTACTCCCTATGAACAAGAAGTCATCTAGGTAATGGGTCACCCCTTCCACCCTGGAGGGCCCATTGCAGGAAGCAACTGAACGCCTCAAAATATGCACACGACACAGCGCAACCCATGGGCATGCATTTGTCATAAAAGTACCTGCCCTCCAGCTTGAAACCCAGCAGGTGATGGCTGCTCAGGTGGACTGGTAGTAAGCGAAAAGCAGATTCGATGTCCGCCTTTGCTAACCAGGCCCCTCTGCCCGCCCTCCTGACTAGGTCCAAAGCCACGTCCAGAGTACAATAAGACACGGAGCAGGTGCCCTCCTCCAGCCCATGGTTAACTGATGCCCCTTCCGGGTAAGACAGGTGGTGAATTAATCGAAAGGCCCCCGGTTCCTTCTTAGGCACCACCCCCAGGGGCGAGACCACAAAGTTGTCCAGCGGGGGTTGCAAGAATGGACCCGCCACCCTGCCCAAGGCCCTCTCCTTCTCTACCTTGGCCCGGACTACCTCTGGTTGTTCTCTCGCCGATCTAAGGTTGTCTGCCTCTCTGCTGCCCAGCGGGCCCACGTAGGGGATCTTAAAGCCTTCGTTAAAACCAAACAGCAGCATGCAGCTATCTGGTTCGTTGGGATACCGTCTGAGGAGAGGCGTGATGTTGGCCAGGCTGACCAGGGAGGGGCCTTTGGTGGTGTGCCCGGGTGTTGGAGGACTAGCTGTGGTGAAAAGGCTCCCGGATAAGTTTGAGTCGCTCGCCGGGACCAGGTGGTGCGCTGGGGCGGGCGATGGGTGGGGGGGTGGAGCTAGTGGTACTGGTGGTCTTTCTGCCTCAACTTTGTTGCCCGCCTTTGCCGGCTGGCTGTCTGTCCTGCTTTGCGTGGCAAGAAACCACTGGGTGGGGCCCGCCACATGTGTTACATGCGTGCTGGAACTTGCACGTCTTACCCCAGGAGCAGGATCCATTGTTGAAAAGGCGGCAAGTGCCCGGGGGGGACCTCCTGAAACCTCCCCTTTGTCTCCCCCCCTTGCGTGCCCCACGCCATGCCTGTTTGCCCCTTGCGCCTTCTTGAAAGGACCCCCTGGAAGAAGATTGTCCCCCCTGTGTATTTACCATGGGGCTACCGCTCTGCTGCGCACGGGCACCCATATGGTCCATCCAAAGCTGGACCTCTTTTTGGTCCCAGCCATCTCCGGGCACTGGGACATCTTCCTCCTGAACTCCCTATCATAATTCAACCAGCCACTTCCTCCCCACTTCATAGCCTCGTTGTGTATCGTCCTGGAGTACTGCACCAGGCCGGGGCCCAGTGCTGGGAATTTCTCCATCGTTACGGCAGCTAAGATAGAGAAAGCCTCGAGGCAATTGTCTATATTCTTCTCTGGCCAAGGCTGGTACTTTACTTTTTTGTCATCCTCCTTCGCCCCAATTTTCCTTGCGTCCAGACCCTCCTGACCCAACATGAGTAGTGTGAAAATATCTATAAACTCGCGCCTCCAAATTCCTTCCTTGGCTGCTTGGGGCACTTGCCAGGCCAGCGAGCAACGGCCGGACAACAGCGGGGCGGAGGTGACATGCTGGATCGTTGGGGCTAGAGGAGGGGTTGGCGCCCTCAGCATGGGGGCGGGAGGAGAGACTACGCTTGCGGCCGCCGTGATGGTGGTGCCCAGAGGAGCCACCGGGCTGGATATTTGGGGGGTGGCTAAAGCTGGTGCTGGCGCGCTGGTTCCCCCCTGGGGCGGGGGTTGCAGAACTGCTCGCGAGAGTGCTGGCCCCGTCCTTGGCTACCTCCCGGGTTGTGGCAGCAAAGCCCCCGACTGCCCTGACGGCTCACAAACACAAGCTGACCATACCCTCGCAGCCGCTGGCGTGCCCCTTCCCTTGAGCTAGTATTGTCACCCAGGAGCGCGGGGCTGGGGCCAGCACGACCCGCCTTAAACTGTGACATAAAACTGTTCATGGTGTCCATGAGCTTGGCAAGCTCGTCCCTAGTTGCGTAGTTACCTGGGGCTGCCGGACTGTCCGTCTGGGTGGGCGGCCCCGGGTGCGGGGGAGCAGCCAGCGCAGGGGCGACTTCCTTGGGGGTCTGGACTGGTCTGCTTCTGGTTGGCGGCAGCGGATCTGCCGGGACATCCCTGATCGTGGCCCTGCGGGCCCGCTTGGGCCTAGAGGGGCCTGCCTCAACGCCGGGCTGCTGTTCTGTCGCAAGGGAATCGCTGACGATGCCAGAGTCATTCTGCTCTGAAGCATTCATAATGCCATTGGCCCATGCCAGGCCTTTGACCTTGGCCATCTCGAACAAATTCGCCCATTGCGCGTCTTGGGAAGTGCCCGGCATCGAGTCCTCCACCTATGACCTCTCCGGGAAAAGGGGGGGAGGAGCCCTGGCTGTCCATGCTGACCTCTGTCGCCGCGCGGACCACCAATCTGAGGAGAAAATTATTTGGATCAGCAAAGGGGAGATACTGCGTTGCCTCGGGAGGACCACTAGGTCCCTAACTGCCGCAGGCGCTCCGTGCCCCACCTTGCCCCTATACTTACTTGTCATGCGGTAGCGGAAGTGGACCTGGGACGCGACTTGCCCAGGGGCTGGTACGGTGTGTGCTCTGCATGCGAGGGTGAAGGTGAGGGCTGAGGGAAGAAAAGAAGACGTTAGCTGTGACCGTGGTGCGAGGTTCGCGACCCTTCAGTGCGCGCCCTCCTTATGCTCCTGGTGCCCTCCACCTGTAGGGTGCGGTGCTACCATCCCTGCTCCCAACAGCCGCGCTCGCCTTGCTACCATACCTGCTCCTACTTCCTGTTGTTCATCCCTTTTCGCCGGACCGCCCGCGACCTTGCCCCACTAACGACCGGTTCCGACCTGTAATAGAAAAGAAAGTTTTACTGCGCTCCATGACGAGCCCGGTGTCCGGGGCCCCACGCACACTGCAGTGTTTCCGCCGGTGATACATGTTCCCAGTCCCTGCTGCGGGGCACTTGCGCCCCCAGACCCATTGAGGTCACAGGACAAGGTCACACATTACAGCCCCTGAAATTAAACGTCTGTTAGCCACGCACCTGTATTGCGAATTAGAGAGGGGGGGGCACGCGTGGGGGTGCGTTGCTCCAGCTGGGAGGAGCTCGGCTGCACTCCTCTGCCCCCCCCGCTTTGCCCCGGCTGCCCGTGACCGGAAGGGAGGGAGTGGGCCGCCTAGCCATGTCCCCTCACCCCCAGGCTGGGCATTTAATTCTGATCTTAACAGACCGGGATCGAACCCCCGCCTCTGGAAGAGACCGCGGCCCTAGCGAGGACGTATATCCCTCGGCCACTCCCCGGTGCTGGGGAACCCTCGTGGTCAGGAGCCCCGGCCTGCCCCATCGTACATTGGGAGGGGGGAGGTAGGCCTGCTGGGCAAGGAAAAGGGCCCCCGCAAGTCTGCCCTGCAAAACTGCCTAGCAAAGGCATGCATCGGCGCATCATCACTGTCCGCCTATTCGGTCACCCACAGTCACACCTGGAAATGGGGACCTCACAATGCCCCAGGTCATGGGGCGTTGCTGACGCAGAGACCGGAACCCAGCTCATCCTACTTCAAGTCGGCAACCCAGGCTGGAAATACCACCTCCCCCTTGCACAAGGACATGCACGCACGTCTCAACACTCGCCTCCAGACCTGCACAGTAACGACGGCTGCCCCAGCGATTACCTCCGTCCCGAAGTGTGCATTCGCCGGCAACACGCCCCCCACCACGCGTCGGCTTTCCCCTAGACCTGGCTCTGAGAAAATTTCTGTACCTCGCTCCCGTGGACTTCTGGCCCCTTCCTTGGTCTCAAGAATCCAGGGGTGTGAGGAGGGATTCGGAGGCCTGTGATCTCATTGGCTTGCTCGTGTAAACCAGCGCCGCTCTCGCGCGCGCACGTGCTCGTGGTACTTCCATCCTTGGAGGGTACGAGGTGACCAAGCAGCGATGGCGGCTGATCTGGTAAATGATTAACCGTCCTCTAAACAGCCTCGCTCCCCTGCAGTGCTACTGGCTGGCATCCTCCCTATGGGACTAGAAGACCTGTTCCGGATGATAAAGTTTCTCTTGTTGTTTTTAACTGGTGTGTAAAGTTGTTTTTTTCTTCCCCTGAGGCATCGAAGGAGGGCTGAGGTTTTGCTGATGTGTGCGTTTCTATTTCTTGCCATCGTGCACTGCATTGGACTTAACCCACAGTGGGCTAGTGTAAACAAGCATTTGCAATGCAATAGGTCTCGCAGTTACGAGAGTTTCAGCTATTGGCATTGTAAATAACAATGCCTTTTATTTATGTTTTTAAAACAAAAATAAAAGGCATTATTATTTACAATGTCAATTGCTCAAAGTCGCGTAAATGCGAGACCTATTGCATTGCAAATGCTTGTTAAATATAGGAACTATCTCTGCTCCCTTCCAGGTAGTTGGTAACCGGCACCCACAGTTATGGCATTGAATAGAACTTTTAGGAATGGCACCCAAACGTCAAGTTGGGAGCGAATGAGATCTGCTGTGATTTTATCTAAGCCTAGCGCCTTCCCTAATTTCTTCGCATTGACTGCTGCTGATGTATCAGAAAGGGATAAAGTAATGGTACTGTTTGACATGGGTTTTTCATGGACAAGAAGTGAATGCACAGTAGTTTCAGCAGAATACAAAGCCTTAAAGAGGGGAACCCATTCTTTTGGCTCCACAGGTTTGTATACGTTGAGTGATCAGACCACCTGTGGCCTCAAAACTCCCACCAAAAGGCTCAAGGGGAGAACCTAGGGATGGCTGCTAGCTTGCTCTGGTTCAAAGTTTTTCCACACATTGTGACAGCACTGCCACCTTGAGGGAAAGTCCTCAAATCTTCAGTGCCAGCTTTTCAGGCCCCAGTCCGCCTTTCCGAGTTGCATGAAGTTTCCCACGACTTTCAGGTTCAGAAGAAATGTCCAACTGGTCCACTGGAATTCTTACAAACAGGCAACAGCTTTCTCTCTCTCTCACACAAATTCTACATACTCAAGCTACAGACGGGCAGTTCCAAGTGGGCATGCAGGTTACACTGGATGAATCTTCACCCCTCTGTGGCTGTAGGTCAGCAGGAGACTGGCACCAATAGTCCTCGAACAAAATTCTGGAAGCAGATGTTCAAGATAGAACTTAAGACAACTCCCTCCAATCCTCTGAAAAGAAGACAGGAATTCTTCAGTGCAGACATGGAATTCTTCCCTCCTCTTCAGAACCAGGCTGAATCACTCCCGGGAGTCTGGCAAATAGGACATTTAAATAAGGTACTATTCAATCATTAGTGATAAAGCTTTGCCAATATTTGTGTAATTCCTGGGCATCCAAATTCCAGGTTTTTAGTGAAGTGATACAGTACCTGGCCGGTTTATGCCCTTTGTGGGATAAAGCATATGACAGCAAACCCAAAATGCTAAACCTCTGTGCCATGCGTGTGGAGTTCTTTCCTGCTTCCTAACTTCATCCCTGTCCTTCCCAGTTCTACCCACCAGAATACAAAGGATATCTCATCCCCTGTGCTAACGCCTAGATCCAAGCCTCCAGCAGAGCCTGGCGTCTCTGGATATGGTGGAATATCTACTTTCATTTAGAAATATGTTCCAGGAGTCTGTTCAGGCACAAATGACCCTCATAGCAGCCCCAGGGGGCTTATCCCACTTCATCCTGGGCATTGTATTGCTAGACCTTTGAAGTGGCAGGATTAGCCAACAAATGGGGCAATTCATAGAGAGAAATGTTCAGGCATTTTGGAATGTATTTCAGCTGAACTCGGACAGAATATGTCATTTTCCACAACTGCTATAAAGGCCAGAGGGTATTAGGAGTTTAATTTCACCTCTGGTCTTTTCAGTCAGATCACCTATACACTGCAGATGTGGTAATGGACTCATTTTACTACTGATTTATTGATACATTACATTTTACATACCAGGAGTATGTCCTGCATCTGGGGCTGCTAGGGAAGACGTACAATCTAAAATTATATAACATGTTTTAAAGGGTGAGGCAAATCCATTCTTCACTCCTGGTCAAATATCTGCACTCTGTGCAACATTGAGAAAGGAGAAGATCTAAGCTCTTCTGGTAATAAGGGAAAAAACACTAGTTCATTCACTAGTGCGAAGAGGCTTCTCAAGTAAAAATTGTGAAGGGCAGATGCTGAATGCCCTAGAACCACAGTAGTGATCAAAACCTGCCAACTACTGTGCGTGGTGGGTGTCTCCATGTGCGAGTGCTGCCACACATCATAATCATTTTAGAATGCCAGCTTGAAATCAGACTTTAGGGCAAAATGACATCATCATCTTTCCTAGTCCTTTAAATCCATAAAACAAAACAAACAAGATCAGTTCTGATATATTATTCCATAAAAAACCTCTCGGCAATCTCCAGCCTGCAAGGACTTTTACCTCAGAATTATCTTGTGTGCTTCTATCACAGTTTATTTATTCGTTAGATTAAATATTGTTTTAACCTAGTGTGTTTGTTATATTTTATCAGTGACCCTATTTACCAATGCCAATACAGAATGGCTAGCAACTATTTTGGCCTCTCAATTAAACACCCAAATAATTCTCACCAATCAAAGACAAGTGAAAGAATGTTCACATCAATTTTCTTCATCAGGATCACTCAATTTGAATAATAATTGAATAATAACGTATAAGGACATTTACATGCATTTCCTGCCAGCTTGGAATGCTAGATATCGTTGGCATTTCTTTTCCTATCAGATTTGAGTGTTCCTGGGAGTGAAGCCAGTGTTCTGTATTCAATTAAGAAGCCTTATCCAATTTGTTAATCTTAACATAGCAAGAAGACTCGAGGAAACATTCCAGATTCCCAGTTCGGCTCATTCAGAGTGTCAGAGAAAAGGTAAAAGACAAAAAGTAAATTTGCAGATGGTCACAGGAAAATCATGGACGGGCACTTAAAAATACCAGCACAGGACTGGGTCAAGGCAAGGTGCCCCGGGAGTTCCCAGCTTATTGTGAGCACACCCCAGCTGTGCGGAATTTGGATGTGATAATACCATAGAATCTTCTAGAAGTAGTTGGTACCTTGAATTTAAGACAGCTTAAAGGAATTTGATTTATATATTCGTTTTATTTTTTATTTGTATTAGCATATATGACATACTCTCCAAACCTAATACCTCTGCTGCAGAATCTTCGGAAGAAAACAGATTTTTACCACCAGCTAGACTACAAGTAAGAAAAAAGTGGAAAATCCTATTTCTGCTTCAAATGAAACGTTTTTTCCTCACAAACGTAAATATCTAACAGCTTTACATTAACTATTTTGAAACACTGCCAACCAGTTTAAGAAGCATTTAAAATTCTAAGTCTGTCAAGATTAAGCACCCATTATTGTGATGGCTTGCTTGGCCGGATTCTGCTGGCTCGTATTTAGGTCTCGGCTAGACAGCGCATGCGCTGTCTTGAAGAGATGTGTTGTGTTTAATCTGTGGGTTATAGTCCTCCCACAGGCTTCCCATTTGCTCACTCAATTGTCTGTCTTATGTTCTTTGGCACCATTTTTCCATGGCATGCATTGACATGCCTCTTCTTGTGTTTAGCCCTCCCCCAGAGCATGGACCAAGTACTTGTAAACATCCACAGTTCCCGTTTTTAGGAACATTTTAGGACTTACTTTTTTCTTTGTTTTTCAACACCCTGCACGTTGCTCGAGCTTTTACCAGTTCCATCCCCTCCCACCCGCCCTCCATCCCCAAATGCCGTCTCTACTGTACGGCGCGCTTTACTGCTTTCTTGACTAGCTCGTTTTACTTACAAACTAACACACCACTGGAATGTTGCTTCCGTGATATCGGGTTGTTTGCTTTGCCGTTCCAACTGTACGGCGCGCTTTATTGCTCCCTTGACTTGCTCGCCCTCATTGATAGCAGCTGCACATGTGAAGGGACATGATGGCGCTGTGCCTCAGCAACACGAGTCAGATTTAAATGCACGCTCTTTAAGTCTGATTTATGACTAAGGTACGATCGCATCAACAATTTAAACTTCCACCAAGGATAACAAAATGTCACATTTTGTTGATGTGATTTTTAGAAGTGTGTGCAGTGGAAAAGCTTGCCTCCTAGTTTATTAAAAGATTTTATCTTTACTGTTCCCCTATGCTTCTTTTTATAAGCACTGGGGGAGGATGTGGTGTAACTGCTTGATCGGCTGACTTTGAAGCTGGGGAACTGGGTTTTAGTCTCAACGGCAGGCTCAACATACTGTGATTATGGGCAAATTCTGGCTCGTTTTATACTTGCAATGTTTGCTGCCTGCCACTGCCCGTATTTATTTTCACCTGACGTGTGCAGGGGAAAAGCTTGCCTTCTAATTTTTTTAAAGCTTTCCTCTATACTGTTCCCCTATGCTTCCTTTTATAAACACCAGTAGAGGATGTGGCATAACTAATTGAGCGACCAACTTTGAAGCTGGGGAACCGAGTTTGAGTCTCTGCATCGGCTCAACATCCTGTGATTCTGGGTTAATCACTTTCTCTGTTCCTAAAAATGAATGAATGCAACTGGTGCTCATGTACAGCGCTCCAATACTTTTGGGTCGAGTTTGTGCTGTATAAAACTACAAAAAAGATGGTTTCTTGCTGAATATTCTGGAATGTATTTTAAAATAAGCATGAATATTTTATTTGTTGCAACTATTTTGCAATTAAAACATTATTACACATTCCAGTTAATTCACACGCTCACACCTACAGCCATTCTACACGTCTACAGGCTCAGGCTTCAGGCTTTTTACTTTGCTTTCAGCCATGCTGAACAGCAGATGTGCTGCTATTCAACATGGCTGAAGGGCATTTACATTGACAATGCAAATAACTCTAGAATTGCTAATGCTTGTTTGATCACGTCGTCAGAAGCTGTACTGACCGAAAGAATTACTATGTAAAAAAGTTAGGTTTTGTTGTGTGTCAGCGATGTGAGGAACTGAAATTTGAACGTATATATGGCTCATTGCCTCCTCCAGCATCGTTTAGAGTTTCTGGGCAACTTTTCACTTTTGATACTTCCAGAAGACCCAATGCACATGGGGCCATCAGGCTCTGTCAAAAGTTATGTTTTTATGCAGATTTTGTTGAAAGACAGAACAAGGTTCATCATGATCGATTACAATTGGTTCATGTCGTGATTACTATTATGATCTGACGTTTAATAGGCCCAGCTTGTCTGGGATGCCTGAAGAAGTTGTGCATTGTCAGGGGACTTGTATTTAAACCGAGCATGAATTGCCAGGGTCTATAGACAGCAGAAGGCTAAGTGAAAGATGTCTGTAAAAGGATTTGGGTGGGTCAGTCAGCCAGCAGAATGATAGCTGGCTGTGCTGAGCCTGGCTCACCAGGAGCCACTCTAGTTTGTCCTGGGTGATGGAAGAATACCTCAAAGGAGAACACAACCAGCAAAGGATAGGCGACAATGGCTCCAGACCTTAGCAGGATCTTACATTGTTTAGATGTAGCTTCTATGGTCGCTGGAGGGAGAATGGCATTGAGGTGGGCAAGTTTCAGGAGAGTGCTAAGCACACTATGCGAATACCAAAAGCCATGTTGAGACCCCTAGGAAGGATGGGGCAGGAGAGACCGATGCTTGTTCAGCCTTTCAGTTATGAGCAATTGTGAGAAGTTGGCCTGGTATATGCTGTTCACTAATTAAAGTGGACACCTTGCACCAGGGCAAATCGACTCTTATGGTAGATAGGTTTAAGACAACCTTTTAAAGAAAGCTATCCTAGTGGTAGCTGTGGAGAGCAGCCTTCAGGCTAAGTCTCGGAGGAATGTAAAGCAGCTTGTTTTACCATATAATCTCTTGAATCACCAAATGAAAAGACACCACACAGGTATATATATCAAATATATATGTATTTATTTCTAAATAACTCTCTACTAATCTCTTTATGAGATTAGAAGACAAACATATGCACAAATCAACGTTTCACAATAAGTTAAGCACAAAATATGGCTGGGGCCCTAGGGGCGTACCAGACCATATACTAAGTAAGAGACTTAGGGACAACGACTTGCAGGGAGACAAGGCCTAGGGCCTTCAGAAGTGCTGGGGCCTCACAAAACCACCCAAGGCAGGTAAGTAAAGGACCCACGGGGGCCGCGTGCAGTGTGGATACACAGGCGCGGATCGCCGTTAACTTCAATGGGGCAAGTCGCGGTTGGAAATAAAGAGTTTTAGGATACTTCGGGAGAACCTACAAGCAAGTCACTTACAGGGTAAGTAGTTCTAGGGCCCACACCCACAGGAGCACCGTAGTGCTGGAGTTACCTCACCCAGGAAGCCGGGTGCACAGGTGTCCTTTGGTGTCGGGTCGCGGCGTCGTTTTCAATGGCGAACAAAGAAGACTTGCTGCTTGCGGGAGCAGAAGAAGTGTCCGGTGGAATCCAAGCCTGGATTCTGAAGAAGGATGACCTGAAAGCAGAGGGGACAGTGTTCAAAGTCACTTGGCAGTGACCCGGGGCAAGGAAGATGGATGCCCACCGTCGTCGGTCGCTTCAGGTCGGTTGCAGGTGCCTTGACTCTTCAGCCACGTGGTCCAGGAGGCGTCGATGACGACCAGGAGCTGGATTCTGTGCGTCCCTCGACGTTTGCAGCTGACTGCGGTGTCGGCAGCTCGATCGGAGCCAACAAGCCTTGGCAGCCGCAAGTCTCGGGGAGATGAAGAAAAGTTGATGGCGCAGACCAGCAAGGTCTGTGGAACTCACCCAGCGAGGGTAAGTCAGGGCAGGCCTGGAGCAACCAGGGGAGCCCTTTGGTTTCTTTAAGAAGTCTTCTGGGGACCCTCAAGCCAGCGGGCAAGGGATCGCGAAGACACCTCGGGCGGAATCACTCAACAGGGGCCCACGGTCACTCGGGACGGTGTAGGCCTCTGATCTTCGGAGGGATTCCTGCTGGAGGTCGGGACCACACGTGGTCCAAAGCACAAGTTCGTAGAACGTTGTGAAGGGGTTGCACTCGACAATAGTGCACGGTACCCAGGGGTCGCGGTTCCTCGTTACTCGTGGGGTCCACTTGCCTCAGCTTCACTGGGGACTCACGATGGCCTGGGAGAGGTCAGGAAATCCACTTCCTGGGCTGCAGGGACTTCGGACTCCGGCGGGAGCGGTGTAGTTTGCGTCCGTCGTTGTCGTTTTTGGTGCCTGCCAAGCAGGGAGTCACTCCTTGACTCCAAGGGAGATTCTTCTGTCTTCCAAAGGTAGTGGAACGTCGAAGGGCCAGGATTCTTCTGTAGAGCGTCGTCCAGGGGTTATCTGCTTTGCAATGGCAAGGTTCCCCTCTTATACTAAAAAGAGGGGATGGACTAGCTCTATGACCCCACCTATGGGAGGGTCAAGGGAGGGGTGGCTACACCCACTTCCCTTTGTCCAGTTTCGCGCCAGAGCAGGGGCAGGTAGCCCCTGAGCTGGTTTGAACTGGCATATGCACAGAGGAGCCTTCTGCTCCCCCAGTGCAGGACTTCAAAGCACTCTAAGAGTGCACCCACCCAGCCCCAATACACTAAACCCTGTCTGGGAGGTGGTTACACCTCCCTGTGACAGGATGCCTATTGTTGGGCTTCCTCCACTGCGAGTTTCGGTCATCAGCAGGAGGGCAGCCCAGTGTCTGTGACTGGTGGCATCCATTTTGTGATGCCAGGGCTCTTTAGGATTCTACCGTGTTTCCACAGCAGGTACATGTCTTCTCCCTCTAGAAGGGTGGAATGCTACCCCCGCCGCCAAGATTGGCGGGGGTAGTATTCCAAGATGTTTGACACCAAACACGACATGTTTTGATGCAGCCATTCCAAAGTTAGCATTTACCGCGAGGATATAATGCACTTAAGAGTATATGGTTTAACCGCATCCACAAACAGCACCAGAGAATAGACTCTGAGAGCTGCAGAGGGGCCCTGCTCAGGCAGAGGCACCCCCTCACATAGAAGCCAAGCACCCTGCCCTCAGGATTGATAGGGCCTGCCTTAGGGGTGACTGATAGGTTTATATGTGTGTGCTGGAGAGATATAGGAAACCTATATCTCAGTGAGGAGTGCTAGCACCACCTCACCCAGGCTGCAGTAGCAGGCCTGTGGTGTCAGATTTAGACTGCTTCCCAGGGGTGGCATAACACATGCTGCAGCCCCTGGTAGGCCTGTGAAGTACCTATGCCCTTGGCACCTAAGGTACCATATACTAGGGACTCATAAGGCACCACAGTATCCAATCACTAGTGCACCTAGAGTGCACTCCATGTCGTTTAGAGAGAGCAGATAGACTGGGGCCCTGAATAGCAGGGTCCCAGTCCAACTAAGTCATAAACCAGCAAAACACCAGGAAAAAAGTGGGGGCAACCATATAGTCAGATTCCACCTTCCTACATAACCCCCCAAACGAAAGGAGATAAGGCTAACCTTGACCAGTTGAGCCTTTATTGATTAAGTGGCCATATAAGGAAGCACCTGCACTAGCATGGTTGCCCCCTGTCTTATGGTCCCCTAAGCAATCCCTCACCCTAAGGGTATGAGAGGGTCTCCACCATGGGGAATCACTACCTCTGGTGTGCTTTGGTAAAGTACAAGGCTGGTGGGGTGTCTGAGTAGGGAAGTGAGGCCCTAGGAAGGTTGGCCTCAGCTTCCTCAGATCACTGGTCACCATGTATGCCTGTCTTTCCATGACTGAGTTGCACTTTGCTCTAAGGGTCAACCTTTGACTGCCTACAGCTGGGGGTTGGGTCCCTTTGGGTGGAACACTGGAGGGACATGGCGTGTTTGGAACCTTTTGGTTCCATGTTTGCCCTTGCCTAACAGAGTCCTTCTGGGGGTGGTCCCTACATAAAGGTATGGGGGATCCCTCAGTGGGTTGAGGAATTTTCACCTGGCTAGGGCTACTAGACTGGGTGCCCCTAATCTGCTGATGGGGGGTTCCTCTGGACAGGGGGCCCTGGGGGTCCACTGACCTCCCTGACCTCTGCAGCCCTGGGCTGACTGAGGCAGGGTAGAGAGGGGCAGTTTACCTGCTCCAGACTGGGTACCACCTTTGAAGGGTCCTCTGCCATCAGGGGTGGGGCCAGGCCAGGCCTGACTACCTCTGTGGCAGTTCCTTCACTAGGGGAGGGTCAGTTCCCTGAGGAGGCTGACCCTTACCTTCTGTCAGGAGGGAAGAAGACTTTTCTTCAACCCTTGTGCTCTCTTCTGGGGGAGAGTGGGCCATTCTTCCAGGCTCCATCTCTCCAAAATCTTGGGCTGGGGCTGTGGCCATCACAGCCCCACTAACCTTACAGGGACACCCAACATCCTCAGATGGGTTTGGTGTTCAATTTCAGACCATTCTGAAATTTCCAGATCATTGCCCATCAGGCAATCTACAGGTAAGGTTGGGGACACTGCCACTCTTTTTGGGCCTGTGACCCCCTCCCAGGTGAGATTGACTATGGCCATGGGGTGCTCTGTTCTGACACCATCAATGTTGGTCACCTGGTATTTAAACTCAGGTAAAAGCTGGTGAGGGGGACTAGTTTCCCTGCCACCATGGTGACACTAGCCCCTGTGTCCCTAAATGCCACAGCTTTCTGACCATTAATTATTGGCTCCAGTCTGTACCTGCCCAATGCTGTGGGACCCACGGTAAAGGTGGCAAATCCTATACCACCATCAGAATCTGAGGAGTCTGTTGAGGGGGTCCTGTCTGAACTAGGGCCCACCTCTGTTCCTCTTGCAAAAGCACCTAACTTTTTGGGTGCACTACTCCCAACTGGAGGATTACTACTGGTAGTACCAGGAGGGGTGGTAGTAGTTGTTGGAGGAACATTTTCTTTATTGCCAATCCTGGGACAACTGGGATCAGATTTCCAGTGCCCAGGCTTTTTACAGACATGGCAATAGGGTTTCTTTTCAGGAGAGGAAGGAGTTTGGGACCCACCCCCAGAAGAGGACTTTTGGGGCCCTGTAGTGGACTTATCCTTAGATTTATCCCCACCTTTCTCTTGGGACTTGGTAGAATCTTTCTTGTGGTCACCACCCTGATTCTTAGGCCTTACTCTGGTTCTGACCCATTTGTCTGCCTTCTTTCCCAATTCTTGGGGAGAGGTCAGATCAGAGTCCACCAGGTACTGGTGTAAAAGCTGGTTTTGACAATTATTAAGGGTCTGTTCTCTCATCATTAGATTATAAAATCCTTTGAAATCAGTAACCCTACTGCCAACCAGCCAACCCTCCAGAGCCTTGGATGCACAATCTACAAAGTCTGTCCAGTCCTGAGTCTGTGCCTTCTGGGTATCTCTGAACTTCAACCTGTACTCCTCAGTGGTTAAGCCAAACCCATCTATCAGTGCACTCGTCAGGACCTCATAATCATCAGCATCCTCCTCTCTAACAGTGAGGAGCTTGTCTCTTCCTTTATCTGAAAAGGAGAGCCACAAGATTGCTGCCCACTGCTTTTGGGGGACCTGCTGTACTCTACAGGCCCTCTCCATAGCAGTTATCCACTTGTGGATATCATCCCCACTCTGGTAGGGAGGAACAACCTTGCTCAGGTTCCTATGGTCAGGAATATATTCTCTGCCTCTAGGGACACTGTTGCTGCCACCAGGGGGTTCTAACCCCTCTTTTCTAGAAGCTCTCTGGATCTCCAGGGCTTCCCTATCCAGTGCCAACTGCTTGGTTCTGAGGGCCACTTTGGCTTCCTCATACTGGAGCAGTTTGCACCTTCTCTCGGAGGAGGTCTCTCTTAAGGAAAAGTATGAGCTCCTCTGCTGGACAAATTCTCTGCCAGAGTGATAAGAGTGGTCAGATTCCCTGGAAGGGGATCTGTGCCTCTCCTCCTCTCTGTCAGTTCTCTTAGGGAGAATTCCTCTGTCCTTTTCAGGCCCCTTGAAGCCTGGCCCTTCAATCACAGAGTCTTGGTCATTCTGATTTTCATCATCTGAGCCAGATACTATGACTGACCCACCCACTGATTCAAACCCTTTAGCTCCTAGAGCCAATCTAAGGTCATCTGCTGTCAGCAGATCTATCAGGTGTAGTGTTGAGGGACTCTGTCCTAGCCTCAGGTGTCTGTCAACACACATGGCTCTCAAGTCAGAGAAAGCCATGTCCTTATACTGAGGCTGAGTGGATCCACTGGGTCCACCCTTTAAGGACATTCTAGTGTTGTGCAGTGTTGTACTACCTACACTAGTTTGTGGCCTACTGATCCTAGCTTGAGCTGTGGAAAGGGTGTGCTATCCCTTGGCACACAGCTCTAAGTTCAGTAGAACTTATTGATACTAAGCTTGACTTTATATGTACCTTGAGTACCTATAATGGTTTTCAGTTAGTAATTCAAATAGAGATTTTCTGGTAAAACAATGGCAAGCTGGAATCCCACACGCTGCCCACCAATGTGAGAAGTTGGCCTGGTATATGCTGTTCACTAATTAAAGTGGACACCTTGCACCAGGGCAAATCGACTCTTATGGTAGATAGGTTTAAGACAACCTTTTAAAGAAAGCTATCCTAGTGGTAGCTGTGGAGAGCAGCCTTCAGGCTAAGTCTCGGAGGAATGTAAAGCAGCTTGTTTTACCATATAATCTCTTGAATCACCAAATGAAAAGACACCACACAGGTATATATATCAAATATATATGTATTTATTTCTAAATAACTCTCTACTAATCTCTTTATGAGATTAGAAGACAAACATATGCACAAATCAACGTTTCACAATAAGTTAAGCACAAAATATGGCTGGGGCCCTAGGGGCGTACCAGACCATATACTAAGTAAGAGACTTAGGGACAACGACTTGCAGGGAGACAAGGCCTAGGGCCTTCAGAAGTGCTGGGGCCTCACAAAACCACCCAAGGCAGGTAAGTAAAGGACCCACGGGGGCCGCGTGCAGTGTGGATACACAGGCGCGGATCGCCGTTAACTTCAATGGGGCAAGTCGCGGTTGGAAATAAAGAGTTTTAGGATACTTCGGGAGAACCTACAAGCAAGTCACTTACAGGGTAAGTAGTTCTAGGGCCCACACCCACAGGAGCACCATAGTGCTGGAGTTACCTCACCCAGGGAAGCCGGGTGCACAGGTGTCCTTTGGTGTCGGGTCGCGGCGTCGTTTTCAATGGCGAACAAAGAAGACTTGCTGCTTGCGGGAGCTGAAGAAGTGTCCGGTGGAATCCAAGCCTGGATTCTGAAGAAGGATGACCTGAAAGCAGAGGGGACAGTGTTCAAAGTCACTTGGCAGTGACCCGGGGCAAGGAAGATGGATGCCCACCGTCGTCGGTCGCTTCAGGTCGGTTGCAGGTGCCTTGACTCTTCAGCCACGTGGTCCAGGAGGCGTCGACGACGACCAGGAGCTGGATTCTGTGCGTCCCTCGACGTCTGCAGCTGACTGCGGTGTCGGCAGCTCGATCGGAGCCAACAAGCCTTGGCAGCCGCAAGTCTCGGGGAGATGAAAAAAAGTCGATGGCGCAGACCAGCAAGGTCTGTGGAACTCACCCAGCGAGGGTAAGTCAGGGCAGGCCTGGAGCAACCAGGGGAGTCCTTTGGTTTCTTTAAGAAGTCTTCTGGGGACCCTCAAGCTAGCGGGCAAGGGATCGCGAAGACACCTCGGGCGGAATCACTCAACAGGGGCCCACGGTCACTCGGGACGGTGTAGGCCTCTGATCTTCGGAGGGATTCCTGTTGGAGATCGGGACCACACGTGGTCCAAAGCACAAGTTCATAGAACGTTGTGAAGGGGTTGTACTCGACAATAGTGCACGGTACCCAGGGGTCGCGGTTCCTCGTTACTCGTGGGGTCCACTTGCCTCAGCTTCGCTGGGGACTCACGATGGCCTGGGAGAGGTCAGGAAATCCACTTCCTGGGCTGCAGGGACTTCGGACTCCGGCGGGAGCGGCGTAGTTTGCGACCGTCGTTGTCGTTTTTGGTGCCTGCCAAGCAGGGGAGTCACTCCTTGACTCCAAGGGAGATTCTTCTGTCTTCCAAAGGTAGTGGAACGTCGAAGGGCCAGGATTCTTCTGTAGAGCGTCGTCCAGGGGTTATCTGCTTTGCAATGGCAAGGTTCCCCCTCTTATACTAAAAGAGGGGATGGACTAGCTCTATGACCCCACCTATGGGAGGGTCAAGGGAGGGGTGGCTACACCCACTTCCCTTTGTCCAGTTTCGCGCCAGAGCAGGGGCAGGTAGCCCCTGAGCTGGTTTGAACTGGCATATGCACAGAGGAGCCTTCTGCTCCCCCAGTGCAGGACTTCAAAGCACTCTAAGAGTGCACCCACCCAGCCCCAATACACTAAACCCTGTCTGGGAGGTGGTTACACCTCCCTGTGACAGGATGCCTATTGTTGGGCTTCCTCCACTGCGAGTTTCGGTCATCAGCAGGAGGGCAGCCCAGTGTCTGTGACTGGTGGCATCCATTTTGTGATGCCAGGGCTCTTTAGGATTCTACCGTGTTTCCACAGCAGGTACATGTCTTCTCCCTCTAGAAGGGTGGAATGCTACCCCCGCCGCCAATATTGGCGGGGGGTAGTATTCCAAGATGTTTGACACCAAACACGACATGTTTTGATGCAGCCATTCCAAAGTTAGCATTTACCGCGAGGATATAATGCACTTAAGAGTATATGGTTTAACCGCATCCACAAACAGCACCAGAGAATAGACTCTGAGAGCTGCAGAGGGGCCCTGCTCAGGCAGAGGCACCCCCTCACATAGAAGCCAAGCACCCTGCCCTCAGGATTGATTAGGGGTGACTGATAGGTTTATATGTGTGTGCTGGAGAGATATAGGAAACCTATATCTCAGTGAGGGGTGCTAGCACCACCTCACCCAGGCTGCAGTAGCAGGCCTGTGGTGTCAGATTTAGACTGCTTCCCAGGGGTGGCATAACACATGCTGCAGCCCCTGGTAGGCCTGTGAAGTACCTATGCCCTTGGCACCTAAGGTACCATATACTAGGGACTCATAAGGCACCACAGTATCCAATCACTAGTGCACCTAGAGTGCACTCCATGTCGTTTAGAGAGAGCAGATAGACTGGGGCCCTGAATAGCAGGGTCCCAGTCCAACTAAGTCATAAACCAGCAAAACACCAGGAAAAAAGTGGGGGCAACCATATAGTCAGATTCCACCTTCCTACAGCAATGTAGAGTATTAACCTAAGCATCACAACTCAAAGATCTTTGTGAAATTATTGAAGATTGGCTTTAGTCCAGACTCAGCTCCCCCTCCTTTTTCTGCTGAAGACCATAACTGTTCCATGCTTTATTTTTCACCCAAT
The DNA here is from genome assembly GCA_963921515.1 of Calotriton arnoldi. NCBI lineage: Eukaryota > Metazoa > Chordata > Amphibia > Caudata > Salamandridae > Calotriton > Calotriton arnoldi. The sequence goes on from CAWUFW010013093.1 coordinate 313,926, forward strand.
AGATCTCAGCGCATGTGTGCACAGTGCCCATCTGAATGGAGTGCTCCTTTAGGTTCTAGCCCAGATAATGTGTCTTTGGCATAAATTAGGACCAAACAGGAAAGGAGGGTGCAGCATAATGGTGCCAGAAGACGTACCTTAAACCTGTCAAACCAATGCTACACGGAAACTAAAATGTCATCATATTCATCTTTTATTGAGTTTCCAAACCTTATGTCAGAGCCTCTTACTTTGCATGCCTGATCTTAGCTGAAGATGCCAAGATCATGGATTCCAGGGGCCACATTACACAAAGTGCCCCGTGCGTTTGTGCCCACTTTGCGCGCCCCCTGGGCACTTTGGTATTACAGAAGGAGCTGCAGACGCTTGTGCGGCCCCTTCTGTTATACTGAAAGTGCTGGTGCACATATAGCGCCAGCGCTTTCTCAAGAGGGTGTTCCCTCATTTGCGTAGGGCGTGCCCCAAGCAAATGAATGAATCCCTTTGCTTCTGCGCCTGCGCCATATTATAGATACGGGCATAGAGGCAAAAAAGCTCTCAGGAGGTGGACTGTCAAAGAGCCGTCTGATAGTGGCCTTCTGGAGGGGGGAAAGGGGGTCCTATGGGCCCGTCAGACATCCCCTTGCAGGTGGGTGCAGTCACTCATTGCACCTGCTTGCAAGGGGATCTCTAATCCCCTTCAAAAGTTCAGGCGGTTTTCCGCCTGCACAGTGAAACAGGGCTCCTTCAAAGCCGCTCCGTATTTCACTTGAATGCACTGCCCTCAGGGCAGCATGAGTTTACGGCTGCCCTGGGGGCAGCGCATTCTAATAGGGCACACTTTTTCTGTTTGCGCCCTGCACACCTGTTTTAAGGTGTGCCAGGGTGCAAACAGGAAGGTACACCCTATACATAATTGGGCCCCAGATGGTAAATCTTCCTGTGCACCATGCTATTCAGAGTTTTTCTGCTTGCAATGGGAAAGAACACATGCCCCCTGGATTTAACTTAGCCAATCCCACATGCTAACCCATTTCTATTTGTGTTTTCATGCATAGATTCCTCCTGATATCAACAGGAGAAATCTGTGTGCTGTAACAGTTTCGCAGACATTTGGTGTAAATTTGCACATAGTGCAATCTGGAATCTAAACCACTCCGCACGCTTTTTGATCAGCAGTGTTAGACTTTGTTCAGGGTCCACAAGGTATGCAGTGACTACTGAGGCTCAACAGTGGTCATTTGCCACTAGTGGTTTAGAATCTGTCCTATTATAGCTCTGAAAACTAGACCATGTACACTTTTTCCACCACATTTGACTTGCAAGGTAGTGAGGATGAGCAGTCAAAAATGTCCAGAGAGGTATTGTTGGGGCAAAACCTTAGCACTCAACAGTCAGCAGACACTGTAATTCACTCTCCAGTCCACTGACTATTTTTTTATTAAAAGAAAGTACTTTAATCATACAGCATAAAGTCATGCTACAGCTACACAGTGAAATGATGTCTCAGACACAGAGTTGCAATTCTGTTTGTTATTTACAGAGAGGAGCTACCCCCTTTCGGTACCCTCCTCCGCTAATGGAGTTTCCTAGCATCTATAATTCCTTGTGTGTAACGGGAAAAGGCACTGAGAAGACACAAGTGCACTTCACTCAAAAAACCCCAAAGCAGAGATGCGCACAAGAGTTCGGTTTGCTTTCGCCAATTCAAGTTCCTCCGGTAAGACTCTTTGGTTCATATGTCAGAATTATTTCTGCTTCCTTAGTCTCTCGTTCCACTCACAGTTTAGACCCCATCATTAACTACATTTTGTGGATACATTTCCGATGTTGTGGGATGGTCACATTCTGCGGTGGCAGCTCTTAGACCATTGGGCCAAGGCTGTGACCTCACCCAGAATGCCATTGCTGGGCAAGATCCGCACGGTGGTTCACACAGTGCCACTTGTCTTTGGTACTAGCAGCCTCCCTATGTAGGAGAGTAGGATCTGCCTCTTATGGTTACCCCCACTTTTTGCTGGTGCTTCACTGTTTTTCGACTTTAGTCTGGCTGGGGCCCTGCTATCAAGGACCCCAGCCTAGCTGCTTCCTCTCTAAATGGATTCCCAGTACCTTAGGTACACTCCAGATTGGATTCTGGGGTGCCCTTATAAGTCCCTAGTATATGGTATACTATGTACCCAGGGCATAGGTACCCCAGAGGCCTACCAGGGGCTGCAGCATGTATTATGCCACCCCTGGAAGGCCCTCCAAAATGACACCACAGGACTGCTACAGCAGCCTGAGTGAGGTGGTGCATGCACCCCTTACTGAGATATAGGTTCACTATATCTCACACTATCACTGCACATATAAACCTATCAGTCACCCCTATGGCAGGCCTTATCAATCCTGAAGGTAGGGTGCTTGGTTTTATGTGAGAGGGTGCCCTGCATGAGCAGAGCCCCTCTGCAGCCTTCGGAATCTCCTCTCCGGGGTTGTCTGTGGTGCAGCCTGACCATATACTCTTAAGTGCATTATATCTTAAACGGTAAATGCTAACTTTGGGATGGCTGCACGGAAACATGTTGTGTTTGGTGTCAAACACCTTGGAATCATACCCCCACACCAGTAACTGGTGTGGGAGTATGATCCCACCCTTCTAGAGGGAGAGACATGGCAGCACCGCTATACCCGGTAAAGACTTTACAGAGCCTGGCATCACAAAATGGATGCTGCAGCCACAGACACGAGTCTGACCTCCCACTGCTGACCGAAACTCCGGCAGGGGAGGCCTGGACAATAGGTTTCCTGTCGTAGGGAGGTGTTACCACCTCCCAGACAGGCTTTAGTGTATTGGGGCTGGGTGGGTGCACTCTCTGAGTGCTTTGAAGTCCTGCACTGGGGGCACATTTGGTGTCCCTGTGCATACCCCAGTTCAAACCGGTTGCAGGGGCTGCCAGCCCCTGCTCCGGCGTGAAACTGGACAAAGGAAATGGGTGTAGCCACCCCTCTTTCCAAACCCTCCCATAGGTGGGTCCCCAGAGTTAGTCCAACCCCTTTCTTAGGTATAAGTAAGGAACCCCTGGCAACAGGATTTTAGATATCCCTGGACGAAACTCTGCAACTGAATCCTGGAACTTCGACGCTCTACTAAAGACTAGAGGACTGAAGAAATCTCCCTTGGGGTCAAGGAGTGACTCCCCTGCTTGGCAGGCACCAGCGAAGCATTTGCCAGTCTGCATCTCCGAAGCTCCCGCCGGACTCCGAAGTACCTGTAGCCCAGGAAGAGGATTTCCAGACTTCTCAGAGGCCGACCCGAGTTTCCAGCAAAGCTGAGACCCGCAGCCCTCACGAGTGATGTGGAATCGGAACTCCTGGACACCGTGCACATTTGCTAGTGCATTGATTTCTCAACGCCTCTTGAAGTCCTGCTTTGGGTTACTTGTAGCCCAGGCCCCAAGCACCATTTGCACCGAAGATTGTGAGCCTACACTCCACGAGTGTTCCGTGGGCCTGCTTCTTGCATTTCCACTTGAGGCTCCTTTGCGATCCCTGGTCCGTCGACTGGTGGGTCCCTGTGAAGGCAACTCTGATTTTCTTTGGGTTTTCCTGGTTGCTCCAGATGTGCCCTAACTCCCCACCAAGTGGTGAGTCCCTCAGACCTTGCTGGTATGCTCCGAAGCATCTTTCTCCTTTCTGCGTGGGTTGCTGTTGCCAAGGCTTGTTGTGTTCAATCCATACACCAATACTGCAGCACTCGACATCCTTTGTGGGACAGCTTGAATCCAGCTCCTGGTCATCGTCGACGCCTCCGGGGCCACGTGGCTGAAGAGTCAAGCTTCACCTTTTGACCTGAAACACCTGACATCGGTGGGCATCCGCCTATCGTGCCCCTGGTCACTGGCAAGTGACCCAGACTCTGTCCCCTCTGCTTTCAGGTTTCTCTCACCTCCGATCCAGGCTTGGATCTCTTCGGACACTTCGCATCTTCCCGGCAGCAGCACTTCTTTGCAGGCTGCCATTGAAATCGATGCCGCGACCCGACACCATTCGACACCTATGCACCCGGCTTTCCTGGGTGAGGTAACTCGAGTACTCCAGTGTTCCCATGGGTGGTAACCCTAGAACTGTCTAAGTCCAAGAGGGTTTTGTCCTAGTCCATTTCTAAGTGTCCTTAAACTCTAAAACTCTTACCGCGACTTTCCCATAGACTTTAACGGAGCTCGCAGCTGTGTTCACACACTGCACACAGCCCCCGTGGGTCCCCTGTGTCACTACCTTGGGTGGTTCCTTGGGGTCCCAGCGATTCTACAGGCTCTAGGCCTTGTGTCTACTTAAGTCGTGGTTCTTATACCACTTTCTTAATATATGGTTTGGTACGCCCCTAGGGCTAATCGTATATTGTGCTGATTTACTGTGCTATTTGACTTGTAACTTGTGTACTTCGACCTTTAGCCTCATAAAGAGACTAGTGGGTAGTGTTTAGTAATAAATACATATATTTTATATATATACCTGGTGTGGTTCTCCTTTCATTTGGTCATTCATGAGATTATAGACTGGTAAAACAATTAGCTTTACACTCCTTCAAGACTTAGCCTGAAGGCTGCTCTCCATAGCTACCACTAGGCTAGCTTTCAATAAAGGTTGTCTTTAAACCTATCATCAATAAAGGTCGTTTGGACTGGTGCAAGGTGCCCACTAGAACTAGTGGACAGCATATGCCAGGCCAACTTCTCACACCCTAGGCCTGGTGTGGTGGGGTACTGTTATGGCAGGTGTGGCCTTCGGCTGTTATGGGCTCTGTCAGTATGTGTTGTCTTCAGCATTTGTGGGCTCAGGGCTGGTTACAGCTCTTTCCTGGGCAGCGGCGAAAAATCTCTGTCTCCAACATCAACTGAGCATTATCAATTTCCCAGCCACATGGCAGGATGTTGATGGCAAAGCAATGCTTTGCAATGCTAAAGTTCTAGTGCAGTTCACAGCAACAACCACTCAGAGAGACTGGGGGACCCCATCGTACCTGGCTTTTCTACCTCAGAGTGCTTTGCTTTCTTGTGTTATTCCTCAGGCTATAATACACTGGACTTTTTCTCCTGGACAGTCTCTCCTCCTGCAGGGCCAGGCAAACATATACCCTCTCGTAGTATGCAGGCAGGATTCTATGCTCTAGGCAGACCCTAAGTTTCTCCAGCAGAAACTGCAGACTTCTGCTGTCTTGCAGAAACCTATCCCTGGTCCCACAGCAGTCTTTCAAGTACTCTGTAGAGCACTCCCTTCCTTGGTCATTACAAAGTGGGATGGTTTGGACCCCAATTTAATACACATTTTCCAGTCAGGGGATTGGATCCATCCCCTAAGGTTTCAGAACCAATTTGCATTGGTTACTGTAGAAGCAAAATCCCAATATTCAACTCAACCCCAATATTGTCGATTATCCCAAAATATTACCTTAGGTGTTATTGCTCCTACACCCTTGATCTAACTATAAGAGTCACCACCACTCTTGCCATAGGGGAAAATACATTAACATCAATAGAGTGAACAATGTAGACCACTTAAGAAGTCAGTTCCAGTCTATGTGGAATTTTAAAAATGTATTGCAGAATTGAGTCAATTTGTTAAATGTCATGAAGACATACATTACAGAATCAGATATTCAGAATAAACCCAGATACTCAATAATACAGCAAAATTCAATACAGCATTATTAGGTTTTAATATGAATAAGGAAGTCTTCTGCAAAATAGCCAGAGTCCAAAAGGAATAGGGAAATCTGCATCAAATAGGACTGAGTGCCCGGAGAGTCAGAAAGCCTCCTGCAAAATGGACAGAGTCCCAACAGGAGCTCAGGGAAGTCTCTTTAAAGCTGTCTAGATCAAAGGAAACCTACTCCATCTCTGGAGGAAAAGGTACATCTTCTGGCTTGCCCCCATAACCAGGGGTTTTTATACACATTTTCACACAGTTAATAAGAAAACATTGCAAACTTACAGTGGTATGAGCCCATATTGAACCAATCAGATGATTAAGCGTCATAGTTGAGGTTTTAACACAATCCCACTTTCTGATTGTTGCTAGGGGCATCTACGGGTCCGCAATTTGCAGATGCACTACACATATCACATTTAAACAACGGTTTATACACAGAGGGCCCGACTCACAAAGGTAAACTTAGACCTGAAGTCTAAGTCTAGACCTAGAGTCCAATTCACAAATGTACACTTAGACTTCAGGTCAATTTACCTGAATCTGGGAGCATGGAGGCAAATTATATTGCATATGGGGGCTAATGATTTCTAACACGTTTGCATGCAATACTGAATCCGGTGTGGTAGCTGCTTGTAGGCCAGTCCCTGTCCCACACACAACATAGTATGGAAAGTTGGATGGGCTTCCTTAGTGATCTGATAAATACCTATCTCTTGAGGGATGTCTCCACCATTCTGTCAATCTGGTCACTCAGAATCTGTGGTGAAACATGATCACCATTGGCATGACATTACTAGGATATCAAAAGTGGTATGATAACCTTTTTTGGGTCATTATACAAAAAATTGACCAAGGGTCTGATTTGGGGTTTGGCGGATGGGTACTCCTTCACAAACATGACAGATATCCTGTCTGCCCTATTACAAGTGCATTATTCCTAAAACACTTGTAACAAGGCAGGATTCAGATTATAACTCTTGTTGCCCGGATAGCACAGAGGGCCCGCTGAGAGCTTATTTTAGGCTATTGTTAGAGGCTGCCCATCTGTGACGTCAGTAGGATGAGGGGGTGTCTCTGTACGTTTCTTTTTATTGAGTGCAAACTTTGTGATCTTAACTATGTTTTTATGCAAGGTTTTTATAATTTTATTGCTCTTACACTTCGCTCAGGAATGTTGGCTGCTGAACGTTTCTTTTATTTCTGAGAATTTTATGTTCTTATCATTTATTTAATTTATTACTTTTTCTATTTATTTGTTCTTTTTAATGTGCTGTGTTATTGAGTACTTTTATGGCCCTTTTGAGCCGAAATAAAGATGAGGATTGATTGATTGATTGATTGATTGAAGGCAGGCGGGATATTTCGTCACGTTTGTGAAGGTGTATTAATCTGCCAAACTCTAAATCAGGCTTCAAGTTCTTAACAGCTGTGCTTAAAGGAATCTTAGAGGCAGCAAGTAGGTGAAGCTGCTGCAACAGTGGTGGGAGAGTTTTCAGTGAGTGGTAAAACAGATTTGGAAACCAAATAGCTCAAAGTTCCTTTGCATATCGTCTGTGAATATATATTTATATTTCTTGTGTGCTTAGGCTCTGGTTCTATAATCTCATCATTGTCTTATTTGGGAGAGGTCCAAAAGGAGTTAGTTGAACAAATGGAGGAGACTGGCACATGAGCGACCACTAATGAAAAGAGAGGAGATTTCTCTCCTTGAAATCTGTCCATTGTCTCTGGAAGAGACTGTATCAGGACTGCAGGTGTTCATATGATTCAGCAGCGATAATCTGAGATCCTTCTCCATCCTGCTGATGTCTGTACGCTTTTGCCATCCTACCTCTACTGTACTTCAATATCCGAATTCCCTTGAGATGGATCTTCCAGCGTATCCTATCCAAAGACTTCAAGTGATTCAAAACTCTGCCACCAGACTGGCATCTGTAGCCTCTGGGTCAGTGATTCCCAAACAGTGGTCCGCTGACCCCTAGGGGTCCGTGACACATTCCCACGGGGTCCTCAGGCAGTAGTTTTAAAAGCACCGCAAAGTTCCATGTATAACTATCAGTTGTCGGGCAGCAATGAAAGTGTTAAGATAACTCTGTTGATTAATGTATCTGCTGGAGGGAGATGGGAGTTTTGTCCAATGGCAGCTTTGACTCATCTAAGGTAGCTCAGATGGTTAATATGCCTGCTGCAAAAAACGTGTACCATGCAGTTCAAAAACAGTGTAATATGTGCATAGCTCAGTGGGTTACTGCTTTTGTCACAGAGATTCTTTTGTGATTGTGCAGTTCATAAGTTACAATCGTAATCTAGCACAGTGAGCTACGAACTGCCAACAAAGAGCTGCATGCAAACTGCATGGTACAAGTTAGTAAGTTATGTTTTTTCCCAGTCTTTCATTATCCTGATGCTGTTAAAATAGGTTAATTTGGTAGAAATATATTCTTATTATTAAAGTCAATGCTAACCACTGGGTTATGTTCTGAATCCTGAGTTTGTGCTTCTCCAGACCAAGCACTATTACAAAATGCATACCAGTATGGATGACATGTGAATCCTACACCTTGTAGTCCCCTTTGCCTTATGTAACATTTTCTATACACTGATTTACATACTTATGATCCATTGTCTGTGTATGTATGTGATGTAAAGTGCTCTGACACCCTACACTGGTATGAGAGGTGCTATAGAACAAATGAAATACATGTAACAGAGGGGCTATGGAGAGATGAGAGGCACTATTGGAGGGTGAAACTGAGGGAATCATTGAAGAGCCCGAACAAAGATTGCTGTATTCTTGTGCTCAGTAAGGTCAGCATCTACTGTGCTTTAAAAGCTAATACAATTCAATATAAAATGACAAAGGCACTATTTCCCCCAAATTTTCTCGGGGGGAGAGTCCCCAAAGCGACCTTTGCAGTGGTCAGGCTCACTCGCTGCACTTGGTGTGCATCATATGGGGACTGGTCTGACAACATTTGCCAGGGCTGCTTTCGGTTTTCAGCCTGGCCCTGGCAGGAGCAGGAGCCTTGTACCGCAAAATAAAACCAAGCATTGAAAAGTTAGTCGCCGAGATGCAGACCCAACCTTCCCATTAAAATGTTTTGATTTTTGCTAAATTTTTCAATTGAAAATAATAAAATCTTTAGTAATTCGAGTAGTTTTTTTGCGTGCGCACTTGTTTATGTATTTTTTGTGAATTACTGTTTTAATGTTTGAAATTTAAATCATACAAATTGCTTGGGGGTTCCAGGCTTCCAGGAGTGACTCAATGGGGTCCTCAGGAGTCAGAGGTTTGAGAAACACTGCTATACACAATTGAGAGTCTGAAACAAGGATTAGTCTCTGCATAGTCAGCAAAGTTAGCAGGAAATTGCTATTGTACTACTGAATGTCAACACCAACAATATCGAGGCCAGAATATCGAGGGACAAAATATTGAAAGGTAGGTGCAATTATGGATGTAAAGATTTACTACTTCTAACTCCACATCTAAGTACCTTGAAGATATATTTACAGCGTAGGTACATGTATGTGAAGTTTGGAATACAAATCTAGCCTTACCTGTCCATATTTAATTTTCAATATTCTGTCCCTTCGATATTGATTTGATATTCTGGGGGCACACCAGAAATGTCCTAAACAAAGCCCTATCGATCACTGTATGTTGGCTGTCTATGAACAAATCATCCCTACCCCCAAATGCCCAATTTATGGAATTGATATTGACTTTCGGTTTTGTTTAAACTTTAACTCCTGGGCACTGGCGTAGCAAGGGGGCGGAGGGGCCGGTGCGCCCCGGGCGGCACGAGTTTTGGGGCGGCGGCGGCCGCAAAATCATCGCCAGCACCCCCCACCCCCCTCACGCGGCGGCAAAAGGCAGTGACCGCCACGGGCGGCAGAGTGCCTAGCTACGCCATTGCTCCTGGGTGCATTTCAATGAGGAAATAAAATCCTTCCCTCTGTCTGCCCTAAATACCCCACTTTCAAACTTTCTTTCACTTGCCGCTTTAATGCAAACTATTCTATGGAAGACAAGATGGCAGTGTACATTGCTATTTGATATTCCCATGCAATACATTTAATTTTGATTAAAGCTAAAAACAACGGGCCCGATTCACAGAACTAACTTAAGACAAAATCCTAAACTTACTACCATTTTGGTATTCACAGAAGGCACTTACTCATTTTGGTATTCACAGAAGGCACTTACTCATTTTGGTATTCACAGAAGGCACTTACTCATTGATGAGTAAGTGCCTTCTGTGAATACCAAAATGAGTACTCATTGATGAGTAAGTGCCGTCTGTGAATACCAAAATGAGTAAGTGCCTTCTGTGAATACCAAAATGAGTAAGTGCCTTCTGTGAATACCAAAATGAGTAAGTGCCTTCTGTGAATATCAAAATGGTAGTAAGTTTAGGATTTTGTCTTAAGTTAGTTCTGTGAATCGGGCCCAGTATTTTGCACTCAGACCCATAGCACAACGCTCTGCTTCTTACAAGGGAAAGATTGAATTGGAGACCAATTTAGAGTTCAATAGTGTTACTTAATCCTATAATTTCTGAAAGAAGTATTAAATATGAAGGTACATCCACCACAGTTTGATGGATGGAATTGCATCGGTGGAATCTCCTCCAGGTTTTCCACTTTTTTTCCACTAGTCTTTAGATTTCCCTGTACCATTCAGTGCTCATATTAGATCACGAGAGTCTAAATCCCTAGATACGATGCATACATTGCACCATGGACTCTTTTGAAGAAAACACTGTTATATATGCATTTCCTTTCAGTTATCTTTATTGCGACAGTAATTGTCATAAAAGCATTTTAAAATAGCACATCCATTTAAAATATTAATGATTAAACTATACAGAAATCATAAAAAACATCCATGTATGAGAGTCAAGGCATTGCAGCATAAGCAGTTAATTAAAAAAATATGTGCAACATGAACCATCATCTGAATATAGGTGCTAGGTGTAATATGTTAGAAGGAGCAATCATAATAGAATTTATGTTAGTAAATGCTTGATAAGACCAGTGGAAAATGAAATATCCAACTAGCTGAAGTGGTACCTTCGTACATCTTAATGCTCACATCCAGCCCAGAAAATTGGCAATTGAACATGCAAACAATGGTTGGGGATCCGACCTTAGAATTCTCAGTGCCGTGAAACTACTTCTTGTCCCCAAAGACTTGATTATACGCTTGATCCATTTCTTACGAGGGCCTACATAGGCTGGACAAACGAACTGGTCGGGGCCAATGGTTTCCATAAAGTAGATGCAGGAAGGGCATCTCCTACCAAATCCTGTGACCCATTTGTTTGTGTAGGATTTTAATGGCAGAGATCCTACCCTAAATTGGAAGTGAAGTTTCCTGTCCAGTGGGATGGATATAATATCCCAGTAGTCTTCCAAAGAACTACAGGATTTGAATTTTAGGAACCTTCCCATCAAAGACATACCCTCCACCGCTCGTAACTCACCTAGCGAATTCCATAAACAATTGTGGTTTTTCAATTGCTCTGCAGAGGGTATGGGGCGCCAGCTGGATTATTCCATAATTCCCTCATACCTATAGCAGCCATTGACTTTTTTGATGTGTTGGAGCCAGTCGAATTTATTAAGTCTATCAGCATCCAGAACATCCCTAAGGGTCGTCCAGCTCGGGGGTAGATCACAGTCTTCGCCATTATAATAAAGGGCGAAGTCTTACTTTGTTAGCTATTGCCTTCCTGCATAGCTCCAACATCAAGGGTTTATGGGTGTGCTGGGCGAGAGACGTACCATACTTCTCAGAAACTTATTTTCTAAACTGGAACGGGTGGATACCTTCGAGAAGCCCCATAATTCCGAGCCATAAAGGACTGAGCCCAGAGCCTTGGCGTCATAGATCTGCAGGACTGGGCTAACTGGTTATGTGTGCACACTGCTTTAGGTTTGGATGAACAGATGTTTCAAACATTAGGAATGTTCCCGACTCATAGCAGCAGGAAACATACACGAGAACTACTTCTCACTGGCTGTGAAACCAGACAGGCATGTGTATAAATGGCCCAGCTGTGACAGAGCGTCAGTGAACCTTTGGGGAGAAAAAGTCATACATTTCCATGTCTAGAATTCAAGAAGTTATGTCTCTTTTCTGGAGGTCTAATATATCTCTATGTATCCACTGCTGCCATCAAAACATTCCATGTCACAACTCACAAACAATTAATAGATAGACGAGATGCTAGTGGGAATCCCACTAACATGTTTTTCAGTTCTGACTGCAATACAAATGGCAGAGCAACAACTGGATTTGTAAAAGGGGTGTAGCTGAGCCCAAGATGGAAGCAGAAGCTTAATCTGTGCGCTCCCCGCCTGCCAGCCAGGGCCGGCGGAGACGGCCATATAAGGCGGCAGGGTTAGCCAAATCAAGAAAAGGCGAACTATGGGGCATAATGCAGCATATTTTCTGACAGGATTAGTTAATTATTTTGTCATTTTTAGAATTTTTAACACTGTCTGGACAAAGTTTGCACCTTATTAATACCAGTTTAATACTCAAACATAGCAATAAGAAACAGAAAGATGACCAGCCAACCTTTGCAATGAGCATTCTACTGCACGGCAGTTCTTGTCGCTGTGTTTTTAGTAACTTTTGAACCCTTTGAGTTAGAAACAAAGGGGCATATTAGCAAGGAGTTGCGATATTTATCGCAAAACGCGCTTAGCGCGTTTTTTGTTAACGCCGCCTATCGCTGGAAATTATCGCTGAGATAACACCCTATTAGTAAGGTTTATCTCCATAGCGATATTATTTCCAGCGATAGCGGTAAAATGCGAGAATATCGCTGGAAAACCAGCGATATTCTTGCATTAACGCTAAGGTGGATTCAGCATTAGAATCCACCTCCTATACCTTAAACAGGTAAGTCATAGTCAGTAGCAGGTGTTAAAATCTAGCGATAAACGCGCTTAGCGCGATTTATTTTATCGCTTCGCCTGCCTTGATAATAGGGGTTAGTGGTGTTAGCGACTGTTTACAGTCGCTTTTAGTGGGAACGCCTACCTTGCATGTCATTAGCGATAAATATCGCTGACATGCAAGGCGATGTAATTCCCGGCCTCTAACGCCTGAAAGCTGTCGCTAACGCCTGTTAGCGACAGCTTGCTAATAGGGCGTTAAAATATCGCCGATTTAGCGGCAAAAAGTGCCGCTAAATCGGCGATAAAGCCCTTGATAATATGCCCCTTAATTCTTTTTTGTTAAAATCTGCAGATTATGCAGCAGACGATGGGCTATGTGGCAAATAGGGCAGATCCATAATTATGTGAAAAACGCCTCAGCTGCACAATCGCATAATTCCAGTGACCCACAAAACACATAATCCTAATAGCAACGGGAACCTGTAAAGGCCCCAACTGCTGAACACCAACCTGCGGATACTGAGATGGCTCCTGCCACGCACCGATGGTGGCATGAAGCACCTGTCAGCGTGGACCAAGGGGCATGCCGGAGGTTTCAATTGTGGTAAACCCAAGATGGTGCAGGCTGAGGACGCAAGACCTCGAGTTTGAGATTGGACTGGATCTCAAACACTGTACATTATTTGGGTCACATCTCCATATAACAGTGCCTTAAGTGAGTATTGACACTACCCCGTGCATTGTCAACCAGGTATAACTAACTGAATTGGCATGTATATTTATAAATAAGGGACAGGAGCAAGGTATTTGTTTTGCACACAGGCAGCATTTAAAATCCCTATATGGCTAAGACTCACTTTTGTACCTATGGGACCCAGAGAGCAGTCTACCAGGGATTATGACCATGCTTGCAGACTAATGGCAAGCAGAGACGTTTTAAGGCATGTACAAAGTGGGCTCTGGCCCAGGGCCCCAGGCTTTCTGGGGGCCCTCTGATAGAGCAGGCTCTGTTCTCCACCCAGTCCTGACCTGATAAACTTGTATGATTTTTAAACACAGATTGATTAAAATACCATTTAACTTTAATATTTTTTTAATATGGATAATGTGTGGGAGTTTATTACAGACATTTTGCAGAGAAATGTTGTGTTTATGTTTCAAGCAACATCCATAAAACAATTTCTTTTAGATCAAAATAGGACCTCACAGATGAGAAATGGGCGGGTGTTAAGGGGATTATTTGCAGCATTACTAGTGAGCTGCTGCTGTGTTACAATACTGGAAACCCACATCACTATCCCTGAATATTAGATGTAAACACATTTAGAATTTGGATGAGAGTGCCTGTGCACTGTCAGTGACCTGGCCAAAAAGGGCATGAAAGAGTGACACTGGATCATAAATTCAAAGCTGTTCTGAACAGGGCCCCCCAAAATATGTTTGGCCCAGGGCCCCCAAAATCCTTAAAATGTCCCTGATGGCAAGCATTGGACTAAAAAGAACTGGGGAAATCATGTGTCTTCCCACTCCTACAGCTATAGATACAAGCGTTAGCGACCCCACTCAAATGGGAAAAGGAGACATTTAAATACCTAGGGTTGCAGATATACCACGAAGATTAAAAGCTGATGGCAAGCAACCTCTGTGGAACACGGACAGAAGTCGGACAGGCTCTCCCATTCTGGTTCAAGCTATCCCTCCTACCTCTGGATGGGGTACCAATTTCCAAAATTATACGGCTCCCACATCTCCTGTATTACTTTGTGGCGCTGCCAATAACAGAACGGAAAAGATATTTAAAAGAATTAAACACAATAATATCCGAACAGACATGGGGAACTGGGAGAAACAGTTGAAATAGGGAAAATCAACAGACCCTTGGATAAAAGTGCATTCTAGTTCCCCAACCTTGAGATCTACTACTTAGCTGCTCAGTTACAATGGCCAATGTGATGGTTTGGGGATAGTGAGGGCCTCGGGGGCAAATGCTGTTATGCTGGAGGACGTGAAACTGTCATCCTCTCATCCGAGGTCTCTACGCACACCCAAGCAGTACTGGCTAACACACTTTAATAAACGAACAGCACAGTGGCATACTCAGCAGAGGTCCCCCGGGGTACCTCCCGAGAGGACACATGAGCTCATGAAGCATCTGCCCATGGACAGATGCTAGACTCATGACAAAAGGTGGCTATTGAAATCGTGTTATTTGCAGCTGGCGGTGCATAAGATATTGGGACAGGACCACATATTTACATCTCTTATTTGTGCACACAATACAGATGATCCATAACGATATTACATAATTCAGTTCAAGTAAAATGGTAAGAGCATACAAAAAAGCTATCGAGAAACCCTCACTTTAAATGTATGCAGTTCAATTACTTGCACCAGATGTATCCTTCTTTTCCCAAAGGAAGTAGGTTGCACATACCCGGGTGCAACAGGCTGCTGCCACAGGTGCAACACACCAGTGGTGGATTGCTACCACGTAGTGGGAATGCGTCAGTAATTGGAACACATTCCTGATGACGTCGGTAGGGAAACCTGATGCTTACCCACCCTGAAAAACTGGCAACTCTGGCAGCCGCTTCTTTGCAATGTAATAGGTCTCGCGTTTAGGAGAGTTTGAGCTATTGGCATTGTAAATGACAATAGCTTAAACTCTTGCAAATGCGAGACCTATTGCTGTGCAAATATTTTTGTACGTGTTATCTTACTGATGAGGAGACAAACTATCCTTGAATTGTACATCGGGTGCCCTCTTGCAGCGCTGGGATGCCTCCGGGTAACCACGCGCTCTAGAAATGCTGATTCATTCATTCATTCATTCTTGTACGGCAGTGACATTCGATCTGACTTCTCCTTGCTCCAATTAACACTGTTGTGCCCCCCGTATTGCGTCGCTCCCTCCTACAATATCATACGTGTACAGCCTTGTTTGACCTTTGTATCTACTACTGTGCCCAGTTTCATGTTTTGCTTTGGCTGTGCGAGTTGCGAATCATTGTCCCTGCTGCTTGGAAAGCATGTCGTGCCTGCAGTAGGGCAAAACTCACTAAAGAAAATAGTGCTTACAGACTAAATAACACAGACCGTGTATCAACAGAAGTAAAAGGGCCAGTCCTCATGGGAGGTTAAAAATGAAGACAAGGCGGTACTAAGGAGGGACTAACAAGCCTAATATGGAATCAGAAGCCAGCATTTACGAAAGACAATGACACAAGCCAATGAAAAATATGGGCGGAGAGTGGGCGGAGCTTGAAGTCCATACTCTAATACAGCTTGTCTCGCAGAGCAGTGCATGCGCTGCCCTGGCTCGACCTAAAAAGGGTGAGACTAGACCGGTTAAATGTTTGAGGATAAAGCTATTCAAGTTTATATATGTTCATGTTAACTATGTGAAAAGGTGAAAAACTGCTTATGAGGTTGTTGGAAGACCACTAAGTGACTATAAATGGGAGTCACTCACATAAATGTAAAAGATAATACATAGACAATCATAATATGAATAAAGAACAATTTTAAAAAATATATTTGTAAAGGTCTAAGTCTAAGCAGAGGAGATAGAAGGACACAGGGAAAGGTCAAACGGAAATAAAATTGATAATCAACCAGTTAAGGACACTTTCATTTCTCCATACATTCATGTTTGTAGAATCATTACCTCCCGGTCCCTCCAGTCCTCGTCCCATTCCTTAACAAAGTGGAGATGACCATCTCCACAAAAGAAAAAAAAAGCAGGAGAATGATGGGATACCTCAACCCACCCCCTCCCACTGGGAATACATAAGCTGTACTATCCCAGCATTCAGCCTGTTCTTTTTTTCTGTCTTCCAACAGAATGGTTCTTGGAGTTGTGTCGGTCCTTACCTGTTTGCAGTCTTCGTTGGATGCCCTCTTCGGGCTGCTGGGCTGTCCTCGACGTCCTTTTGCGCTGTCTCCTGGCCTGCTGGGCTTGCCGGGAGCTGCATTGGTTGGCGGCTGGCCCTTTGCGGCTGGGGCGCCGTTCCTCCCGGTCTCTTCCGGGTTCCTGGGCGCGTCTTCCTGTGGCTTGGCCGGTCTGGAAGACGCGCTGCTGCGGCTGTTTGGTGTGTCCCGGGGCCGGTCCTGGTGGTGTTATGTTATTTACATTTATATATAGGTGCAACAGCTACCCAAAAGGGGTTCCCGGCGCCCATCAGAAACAGCAAAAGATAAGGAAATGGAACTTACTGAATAAAAAGCCAAGTTTTAAGTGACTCGCGGAACAGTATAGAGTTAGTCTGTGTGCGGAGGGACATCGGGAGAGCATTCCACAAAACAGGGCCTAGGTAGGAGAAAGAGCGACCACCCATAAGGGATAGTCTAATCTTGGGCGCCTGAAATTTAACCTGAGTAGTAGATCTGAGGGTGCGTGATGGCAAATAGGGGTGGACTAGATTTTGCACATACATGGGCGCCATGCCATGCTTAATTCTGAACATATAGTTCAGAGCTTTAAACTTGATCCGATTTTCGACCCTTAGCCAGTGAAGGTCCCTCAAGGAAGCGGAAATAGAGGCTGCTCTAGGGATTCGACAGAGCAATCTGGCCGCGGAGTTGTGTACCCTCTGTAGCTTTCGTAGCACATCTTTATTAGCTCCAAGATAGAGGATGTTACCATAGTCCAGTCTAGATGTAACAAGAGCCTGGACTACGGTTCTCTGAGTAGGGCTTGGTAGCATCCACACATTTTCTCAGCCATTTCAGAATGGTGAAACAAGTTGCAGCGACCTTCATGGCTTGTTGACGCATAGATAGTGAATCGTCAATAATAAAGCCGAGGTTGCGCACATGATGGGAAGGTTGCGGTACTGCACCCATTTCCGAGGGCCAATGTTGTGGACCCCATAGCTCTTTGTTTTCCCCAGCACCAAAACCTCAGTTTTTTCACCATTCAGCTTGAGAAAATTGGCGTGCATCCATGATGCAATTTTACTAAGTCGAGACGTAAATTCCTAAAGGCGCACTCCTTGTTAACAGATGAGTGGTAAATATTCAGTGGTGCAATTAGGGTGAATCCTCCTGAGTGAGAGGATAATCTTAGAGATACTTGTGGATGCTGGCCTCTGGTTCAGAGGTGCATGTCCCTTATGCACACAATAGATAATGTGCGTCAAGTAAACAAGTTCACGAGAAAGTATTTGAGTAGTCTTCAAAGTTTAATCAGTGCAATTCATCTTTTGCATCTGTAATCATTGCAATTTCTTGATTGCTATTACTTCATAACATCATTTTCATGTAATAACTGTATTTTTTCTATGCCCAATGCATTTCGGGCGCAAAGCCCTTCATCGGGGCTGTGTAAACTGTGAAAAATGGAGGAAATTTTAGGTTCAGTGCAAGGCAACCAAAAGATATTTGAGATCGACATAATCACACACATGTTGCAATTCATTAATTTTAAAAGTATTCCAAACAACTCTGCATACATACGCAAAAACGTAAATATAAATCCAACCGACAGAATCTGCAATGTCTACTGCTATATGGTTGTAAGTTCAGTACTAAGAAATCTGTGTGCTTAAATAAATGATGTGCTGATAACTACGGTGCCACCGTTTGTTCGTGGGGAATTACGGGACTAAATCATCCGTACATGAAATCTGTACATTATTTCAAGTGAAAACTAAAGTATTCCATAAATAGTGACCTCTGAGCCCAAACGCGAAGTGAATTGTTAATGCCCCGGTGTATGATTAAGATAAACAATCGGTGTACCGATAGGACTTACAAATGTTGTCTCATCAGCGAGATCGTGTGGACATTAAACTGTGTAAAGAAAAGGGTACGCAGGCATTAAATTCGTGAAAAACTATCGTAACAACGATTAAATGGAAGCAGCACGAATTTCGAAGGTGACTTACCCGCGTGGTGATATGTGGTCGCGTATTCTGTCCCTATAGCGTGTGAACACGGGGACGCCGGTACGATACATACAAACATGTTTGATTTTAAATGCGCGTGTAACCCGGAAATAAATGAGTATGCGGGTGAAACTACTAGCGTAATGAAACGTGAAAACAGACTGGTAGTCTGTTCCATCGATTTCGTAAAATCATAAACAGTAAACGAAACCCTATCCTAACTAGCTACACAATAATACTTAATGACATGCGATCACACTTAAACAAATAAGAAAACGCGTTTTTTTCTCCAAGGTAAATATGTGAATGATTACGTGTTAAAAATCGTAGAAGACAGACTAAACGTCTGCTTCCCGATTTCTGTGTCCTGACAGGTATAACAAAAAGTGGCTAGTAAAAGTGCTCGCACCTATAGAATGTAAGACGTGTGAATCTCAAAAATCGACGTGTACAAAAACGTGTTAGACCGTAAAAACAAGTGGGTAATCAGTTCTCTAATTACCAAAGATCATGAATCGTGAGTAAAAGACGAACCCATTCATAAAAATATGAGTGTTAGTAATGGATAAAACTGGGGTGATAAGCATAATTTAACAAAATCATATGTGTCTTGGTGAAAACAGTATGTGTGTGAACTCATGCATGGTGTAACATATATAGTAAAATTCACAAATGGAATTCTCATGAAACATCCTAATATACCATGTGGAAAATATCCAAAACAATAAAGATTTGAATCAAAGAAAACAATTGAAGTCAAAACGTTCATTTAACCCTTTAGGGTTAACGGTGTCCATGTGACTTATCCAATATATTTCCCTGCGAAGCAGGTGTTGGGTATTGTTACGTCCTTGTAAGATGGGAACCTGTTCTAGAACCAAAAAGCGAAGTTGACTGACATTGTGTCGCATGGAGTTAAAATGGCTAGCTATGGGTGATCTAAGGTTCTTCGTTCGGATATTACTCTTATGTTCATTGATTCTTATTCAAATCTTTCGCTCGGTTTTTCCGATGTATGCTGAACCACATGGACATTTAAGCATGTAAATTAGGTTTTGGCTGTTGCAGGTAGCAGTCACTTTGAGTTTTACAGGGTTGCCTTTATGCGGGTGCCTGATCACGTTGCCTTTGATGATAGAGTTACAATTACCACAATTTAAACAAGGGACAGTGCCTTTGTGTTCCACATTAGTTTGAACAATAGGTTTATTCAGGATTTGTTTTAAGTTCCTCGATCTTGTGTAAGCGAATCGTGGTTGTATGTTGAATATTCCGTTAAAATCAGCTTCTGTGCTCAGCATAGGCCAGAATTTGAGAATGATTTTTTTGATTTGGTAACTTCTAGTTGAAAATTTTGAAACAAACACGCTACGACTTTCTTCTTTGTCACCTTGAATATTTGCCAAAAGTTCCTCTCTTGTCTTTGTGTCAACTTTTGCTATTGCTGTTCGGAGAACGTCTTCCGGGTAACTACGGTTCTTGAATTTCTCTATGCATGTATCCATGCTTTCTTTATATAGTTCGGTCGTGGATGAAATTCTTTTGAGGCGAAGTAACTGTGAGTAAGGAAGATGTTTCTTCAGTGAAGGTTGATGAAAACTGTGAAAATGTAATAGATTGTTCCTATCAGTGGGTTTGGTGTAAACCGTAGTTATTAGTTGACCCTGATTGTTTATAACACAGGTATCCAGGAAGGTGACTTGTTGTCTACTGATGTTAGAGGTGAATTCAATTCGTTCATCAATTTTGTTGAGGAGTTCAATGGCTTTGATTAATTCAGTTTCCGTACCTTGCCATAGGATGAAAATATCGTCGATGTACCTTTTGTACAGGATAAGATGTTTCTTCCAGGTTTCTTGATGTAGGATGTGATTGAGTTCAAAATGGTGCATGAACAGGTTCGCATATGTTGGAGCGGCACAATTGCCCATAGATGTTCCAGAGCATTGTACAAAAACTTTTCTCCCCATTTAAAGTAACTGTGATAAAGTGTAAACTGAATCAGTTCCATGAGAAAAACTTTTTGGTCCTCGGTTTTATTACTCGAAATGAGAAAAATTCAACTGCCTGTATTCCTTTGTTGTGCGGAATAGAAGTATAAAGTGCTTTAACGTCAATGGTGCATAGAATAGTATCTGCTGTAACTAATAGTTTAATGGATTTCAGGATGTTTAAAAAATCAGTGGTGTCCTTTATGTACGTACTCATTGCTTGTACTAGTGGCTGAAGGTGTCTATCCAGATATTTGCCTATTGGTTCGTGTATGGAGTTGATGGTTGAAACAATAGGTCTGAAAGGAGGTGTGGTTGGATGTTTATGAATTTTGGGTATCATGTAGATGTACGGTATTGCTGGATCAGATTTGATGAGATATTTTTTATCATCATTGGTGATGGTACCATTCGTTATCGCAGTGTCAATAATTCTAGATAGGATCTTCATGAATTCCGTGGTTGGGTCAGATGTCATTACCGTGTATGTATTCTTGTCTTGTACATGTTCATTGACGTTTTTTTCATAAAACTCTGTGTCCATGATAACCATTGCACCTCCTTTATCGGCTTGCCGAATAGTCACATCCGTTGTAGCTGCTATTTGGTTGAGAACTTGGTATTCTTTAGGTGCCATGTTCGATCTTTTGGATTGAGTTTGTTTAAATGTATTCCTTATTTCTTTATGAACAATGGTTTCAAATGAGTCAATCACTTTATGACTCACTGGAGCCATGAATGTACTTTTGGTTCTTAGACCTAAAAGGGTGTTTTCTCTGGGATATTGATTGGGTTCCACTATGTTACTGAAGAAATGTTTAAGTCTTAATGTCCGGATGAAATTGTATAGATTGATCTCTGTCTCTAGCAAGTTTGATCTGTACGTTGGTACGAAGGAAGATCCTTTCTGTAGGATCATCAATTGATCATCTGTGAATTGATGTTTCGAAATGTTAATTACGAGATTTTCTGGCTCCTTGTTCCTTTTGCCACTGGTTTGTTGGTTGAAGAACTTCCTCCTGCTTCGTCGGGTGGCCTTAGACCTCTTCCTAAAAAGATTGATTGCCGTTGTTACCCATTGATGTACTCGGTCCTTCCTTGTCAAATCTCTCACGGGTTGGTTCGCGTAATACAGGAGGTCTTTGTATTGTGTCATCCGATGAAGATGCGTCTGTGTCTGATTTATATTTACGTTTTTGCGTATGTATGCAGAGTTGTTTGGAATACTTTTAAAATTAATGAATTGCAACATGTGTGTGATTATGTCGATCTCAAATATCTTTTGGTTGCCTTGCACTGAACCTAAAATTTCCTCAATTTTTCACAGTTTACACAGCCCCCGATGAAGGGCTTTGCGCCCGAAATGCATTGGGCATAGAAAAAATACAGTTATTACATGAAAATGATGTTATGAAGTAATAGCAATCAACAAATTGCAATGATTACAGATGCAAAAGATGAATTGCACTGATTAAACTTTGAAGACTACTCAAATACTTTCTTGTGAACTTGTTTACTTGACGCACATTATCTATTGAGTGCATAAGGGACATGCACCTCTGAACCAGAGGCCAGCATCCACAAGCAATTTTACTAAGCCCAGCCCGGAGAGCAGATTGCTCTGAATTTTTCCCTGCCGAAAGTGAAAAAATGATCTGTGTGTCGTCAGCATAAGAAAATAACGACAGCCCAGACTCTTCAACGATCGTTGCCAGGGGTCTAACATAAATGTTAAACAACATCAGGCTAAGTTTGGATCCCTGGGGGACTCCATACAGGGATGAGTGGATCTTAGAATTTGCTGCAGAAGAAAAGACCTGGAACGTACGGCCAGTGAGAAAGGAGGTTAACCAGCTAAGTGCGGAACCGGTGACCCCTAGGGATTGTAAGGCGTTTATTAACACGGCGTGAGACACCGTGTCAAAGGCTGCACTTAGATCCAATAAAACAAGTGCTACCGTATTACCTGCATTCAAGTTCTGGCGTAGCATTTCGGGGACGCCAAGAAGAGCAGTTTCCGTGGAGTAACCGGTACGAAAACCAGATTGTGAAGGATGCAGAAGCCTGTTAGTTTCAACAAACTGAGACAGTTGGCTATTGATGTGCCTTTCTAAAATTTTAGGGAGTACAGGAGCAAAGAGATTGACCGATAGTTCGAAAACACTGCAGGATCAAGGTTGGCCTTTTTCAATAGTGGGATGACCATTGCATGCTTCCATTCCGGGGAACGAGTGATTCCTTTATGGATGCATTTAAAAGTTCCAGGATAGTTGTGAGTACTGGCAATTCAAGCTGCTGTAGTACAGTAATCGGGAGGGGGTCACAAGGGGAACCAGATTTAATACAGCCCAGATGCTGTTTAAGGGAGATCATGTCAAGCGGTAACCAATTTTCTACTTTAGGGATGGAGTTTGTCGTGAGCGCGTCTTTACAAACACGTGCTAAAATAGGTTGGGTGATGATGGGCAGTGACATACTCTCAGTCATGGTGGAGTATATTGCTTCCACTTTATTAGTGAAAAATTGAGCAAGATCCTCGCATTGCACTTCATTCAAACTGGGGGAGTGGGCTCAGTTGCGGAGCCTGATAGTTCTTTTACCATTTTGAAAAGTGTTTTGGAACAGTTCTTAGCATCCGTTATAGTTGAGGAAACATAATTTATACGAGCGGCCCTACAGAGGAGTGATATTCCCTTTTAGCGCGCAAATAGGCAAGTTTGGCATCAGGCGTATAGGCCCTTCTCCACCGTCTTTCCATGTTGTACACATTTGGTTTTATCAGCATTTAACTTGTCTGAGAACCAGGGGGCCGGAGGACGGTGATTAATTACCTTCTTACGGGAGGAAGGGAGGCAAATGTCTGTGGCTTTCCGGATCCAATTTTGAAATGTTACAAGATCGATATCAAAAATATTTTTAAAAATAGGGGCGTTATTAAAAAGAAATGTATTAAAATTATCAATGTCTAGCCTTTTCCAGTTCTTTGTTAGTTTTAGAGTGCCACATGTCGCCACTTGCGAATTCTTCGGAATCACCATCTTAAAACCAACCAAAAAGTGGTCGGACCAGCACAGTGGAGTTGCTGTGGAGCATTCAATATTGGATAGGTTGGAAAATATAGGGTCCAATAGGTGACCGGCTTTATGCGTAGGACCAGAATTATGGAGCAGGATATTAATTGCTGCTAGGTCTGAGATAAAAGTATTACTAATAGTACAAGCAGAGTCCTCCAAATGGAGGTTAAGATCCCCTAGAATCGAGAAATTCGCCGAGCTAAGCAGGAAGGGGGTAACCAGGTCGGGGAAGGTTGTGGCCCAAGGGCCAGATGGCCTGGGGGGTCTATAGACCAACATACCTGAAAAGGTAAAGTGTGGGGTTAGAGTCAATTTAAACACTGCGGCTTCACAGCCAGTGATCTGTAAGGCATCAAACTTACAACTGTATACATTTTTGTAAATTAAGGCTATCCCGCCGCCTATTTTGTCCTCCCTATCCTTCCCAACTATAACATAGTTAGGAGGCAGAGCGACGGCTATGTCTGGACCAGAGCTGGTATTAAGCCTTGTCTCTGTGAGAAAGATAGCATCCGGTTGTTTATCCATTAGCAAATCAAAGACATCAGCCTGGTGTTTAGGAGTGAGCGACAGTTGATGTTAAAAATAAGAATTCCTTTGTAGGAGGTGACTTACTTTCCATTTACAGATTAAATTGTTGTTTAATAGGATTGGTAGATGTTAAAGCGTTGGGTGCCTCGCATAATCCTATGTGCACTGTTAGATTACATCCCGGACAAGAGTCAGTAGCCTTCTCAGTATTGAGAAGGGTACAATCTGCTTGTAGATTAGTGCGGTAGTCCAGTATTTGTTTGGGAGAGTAAGTTAGAATAATCCTATTTGATGAACCAGGGGTCATGGCCCCGGGTCCCGGTCTGGCGCGGACGGGCGCAGACGGGCTTGCCTTTCGCGCGCCTTTGGTGCGCCGCCGGCACGCCCGCTGCGCGCGTCCGCTGCGCGTATGCGCCATAGGCACTTTTATAATGTTCGACTTGGGTAGGGACCGGATCAACTAGACCGTCCCTTTCCCAAGATGGCGGTAACGTGTGGGCCAAACCGGAAGTGAGTCGCAAGTAATTGCCTCGAGACCACCCTCCACTCAAACAGTCCGCTAATGACTGCGGTGGACCGGGGGACTCAGGCAAAGAGCGCTATTTGCACAGTGAGCAAAATTCAATTTCTACAGTGTACAGTATCTACAAAAACAGAGCCAGAGTGACGCAAGTTAAAAGTGTCATTCAAAATTCTACCCCCAAACACAAATCAAGACTTTATTACAATTATTCCAAATTTAAAAATAGCAGCCGTAAGTATTCGCATAGACTTAAGCCGTTCAGGCCCCTGGGCTTCCTGGCTGGCCGATGGGATCCTGCTGGTGTCCTTTTCCTCCCTGGCGCCCCTGCTGTTCTTCGTGGTGGAGCGGGGGCGGGCCTGGCTATAGCCTCGGAGTGACGGTTGCTGCAGTCTTCTCCTTCTGCCCGGCGCTGGTTTGCTGGAGAGCGCCTGGGCTGGCTGATGGGGGCAGTGGGTGAGTTGTGCTATCTCCTTGCCCCTGTGGTGAGTACCGCGTAGGGTTCCTTTGCCAGTCCTGTTTTCCCATGTATCTCTGTGTCCTCATGGTTCTGGTTGCTGGCTCTTCCTCCACAGGTTGTGTGTTCGTCTCATGAGCCTTCCGCCATTCCTCCCTGGATGCAGCTGCTCTCGTCTGCTTCTGCTGTTGAGCGGGGTCAGGCCTGGTTGGTGCCTGGTTGGGTGTACGTCTGCCAGGTCCTGTTGGCTTTTGAGACGTGCCAATGTTCAGAGCGGTCGACTCCTGTTGGTTCCTGGTTGGGGTTCGGCCTGGGTATTCCGGGTGCTGTGGGCTTCGTGGAGCTTTGTTTCTTTTTGCCTGTGTCCCGGCTGCTCTCTGTTGTTCCGCTGGGTTGGCCCTTCCTTCCTGTAAGCGCCTGCTCTCGTCTGCCCTCGGTAGTTACGCAGGGTCGGACTGGGTTAGTTCCTGGTTGGGAGACCACCTGGGAATGCCAGGTGCTGTAGCCTTTAGGCTGGGTGGCTCTTATGGGTTTCCCGGTGCTGTGTGCTCCGAAGTCTGCTCTGGTGGGGCCTGGTTGTTGCCTTGCCTGGGTGGCCGCCTGGGGGCCTGTCTTGTTGGCTGGCATTTCTGTTCGCCTGCTCTGGTCTGCTCTGGCATTGGGTGGGGTCGGATCTGGTTCATTCCTGGAGGTCGCGGCTCCCTCACCCACCCTGTCGGCGGGTGCGGCTCTGGTGTCTGCCTGGGTGCTCCCTGGTGTTGTTGCCTGTTGGCCTTTTTGTTCCCAGCTGCCTGTTGTTTGGTCGGTGTTTGTGTCCCACCTTTTTAAATTGTTTTTCTTGCGGGGTGTTTCCAGTTGGCCGTCTGTCCGGCGCGGCGCTGGTTGCCGGTTCCTGAGCTGGCTGGTGGGGGCTGGCGGTGTATTCTGCTGTCTGTTTGCCCCGGAGTTGGGTGCGACGTGGCGGTTTGTCTCCGTTTCAGCTCTCTGGCCTTTCCTTTGGGGTCCCGGCCTCCCGGGTGCTGGGGTGTGTTATTTCTTCCAGTTGCACGGGTCTGCGTTCCTCCCTGGTCGTGGCGGGTGTCGGGTCCTTGGTCTTGCCAAGGAGGGGGTGTTGGGGGGTGGGGGTTGGTGTTGTGCCCTCTCTCTGGCCTGACTTGGCCCTTGGTGCTGGGGTTGACTGGTGCGCTATGCTTCTGCTGCCTCTCTCTGGTCTCCTGCGGCTGTCCATGGTCGGCTGGTTGGTTTCAGGACTGCGTCTGCTGGTGCCCCTGGTGTGCCTTGTTCTCGGTCTTTGTCTTCTACCTGGTGCTGGGTTGTGGTTCGCGCCTGGGCTGGCTGTTAGGGGTTTGGTGCCGTGTTGTGGTTTCCTTCTCCCCTGTTGGGTTCCTTTGCAGGAGGCTTGGGCTGCTTTTGAGTGTCCTCTGTCTCTCTGCTGCCGGTTCCTTTGCCGTCCTTCGCTTCGGCCTCTTGGCTCCTTGTTTTTTTTTGCCCCTGTTGTTTTGCCTCTCTTTTGGGGGTGTTGGTGGGCGGCGGTTGGTCTGGTGTGTGCCTGCCCTGGGGTGTCTGCCGGGCTGCGGCTTTCCCTTCCGCTCCTGCTTGGTGGCCCTGTGCTGTGTCTTTTCTCTGACCTGGCTTTGCCTCTGCCCTGGTGGGCCTTGTAGTCGTCGGCCCGCTTTTGTGGGGTGGCGATGGGTTGGTTTGGTCCTGTCTCTTTCCCCTTGGGGCTGGTCTTTTGGGCCTGGTCCTTTGGCTCTCTGGTGAGGGGCTCCTTTTCGGCCAGTGGTGTCTCTGGTTCCTGTGCTTTTGATGGCTCTGTGGTTGCAGGGTCTGCTGGGGTTCGGTTTCTTCCTTGGCCTCTTCTGGTTCCTCTCCCTTGGTGGGTGGTGTGCCTCTGGTGGTGCCTTTCCTGCTGGATTGTGTCCGGCTCTGGCGGGGGGCCTTGGTACCTTGGGGGTCACCTTTGGGTGTCTGCCTTCTACTCGCTTTGGCCTTGGCCCACCTCTCCCTTCCGGGTTGTCGGCTGGGCCCGCTGGTGCCCGTGTGTCGTCTCCTGTCCCCCTGCGTGTACTCTGCCCTGGGGTTGTGTTGGTGTTGGTCGGTGAATGTGCGCCCGGCTAATTGCCCTCCCTATCTGTGGGTGTGGCGCTTTGTTTGGGTGTGGGTCTTTTGGCCCCCTGGTGGTCGGCGGTCCGATGCCTGGTGTTGAGGGGGCTCGGGCCGGACTTCTGTTCTTTTCCTCTGGGCTCTTCTCTGTGCCTCCCTGGTGAGGGCTGGGCCTTGGCGTTGGCTGGCTGGTGTGGGTGCTTGGCTACCTCCCTGTCTTCCTGTCGCTTTGGGTGCCCTGGGTGGCCTGCTTTGGCTGGGTCCTGTGTCTTTCCCTGATGCCCCTGGTGGTTTGGGGTTTCGGGGTTGGGGCGGTTGTCACTGTGCCTCTCCTTTCGGGCCCGTGGGGGCGCCGTGTTGATGGCCTCCTGTTTGCTGGTGTGTCTGTTGTTCAGTCTGCTGGCTTCTTGGTTTTTCTGGGAGCGTCTGCCGGGTTGGGCATTGGGCCTCCCTGTTTTTCTCTCCTGTTTTGCCCGTCTGCGGCTGCTCTTGAGTCCGCTGCTGGTTCGGTTGGGGTTTTTCCTTCCCTGTTCCGGGTTCTTGTTCGATGCCCGGTGGCTTTGTCTTCCCCAGTCCCTTGTTTTCCCCCTGTGGTTGGCCCCCTACTTTTTGGTTGGGGGTGTCTCCTTGCTGGGGGTTGTTTGTGGCGTCTTCCTCCCGGTTGTCTCTGTTTGTTCTTTGGGTTCCCCTGGTCTCTGAGGCCTTCGGGGTTTTGCCTCTCCCCTTTCTTTGGTTTGTGCCTGGTCTGGTTCCGGGTCCGCTGGGGTCCGGCTTTCCTTGGGCGGGGTCCTGTTGTTGGCCTCATTTTGGTGGGGGTGGTTTGCGCTTCTGGCCTCCCCCTTGCCTCTTTTTGGCGGGGTGCTGGGTTTGTGTCCCGGAGTCTCCTGCTTTCGGGGTGGATGCCTCGGGCCTGGCCTGTTGGCCTGTCCCTGTGGCCCGGGTTCTTCTCCGGGTTTGGCGGCCTTTCTGCTGCTGTCTGGTGTCTCCGCTGGTGTTGGCTGCTGGACGTTCCTGCCCGTGGCCTGGGCCGCCTCTGGGGTTTCTGTGCCTCTGGGCTCTCTGTTGCCGGTGCTGTTGGTGTTGCGGAGGGGGCTTGCTCGTGGTCACTGCCCCCTCTCTTCCTGGTTTGCTCAGTTTGAGCCTGTCCTTGGTTGGTCCTCTGGGTCAGTGCCTGAGTTCTTTTGGGGCTCCGTCCTCTTCGGTCTCTGCAGCTCTGCTGGGGGCTTCCCCTGGTGTGTTGGGGTTGGTCCTGTGGTTGGTCCTGTCGTTCCTTTGTCTCCTGCTTTTGGTGGGGCTTGTTCAGTCTCTCCTTCCTTCCCCTCGGCTTTTTTGGTGATGTCGTTGTGGGTCTCGTTCGGCGTTGGTTCGCTTTCTTCCCTCATCTGAAGGGGGTCGCTCTCTGTCGTTGCTCCTGCTGTGTTCAGCTCGGTGGGTGATGTTTCTGTCTTTGGCTGTTTTCTCGCTGGTCGGATGCCCTTCCTGGCTTTTGTTGTGCTGTGTGGGCACTTCCACATCTTCTGGGCCCCTTCTGCTGGTTGTTCTGGGGGGCTGGTTGTTTCGGCCCCTCTGGGGGTTCCCTTGGGGCTTGGCTCTGGGTGATGGGCCTCCTTCTGGCCTTGCCTGGGGGTCTTGTGTCCCTCTCATTGCAGCCCTGTCTCCTTGCTCGGTCGGGTTGCTCTGGGTCATCTTCTGTGGTGGCCTCATCGCTGTTCTTGCGGTCTGTTCCTAGTCCTTTCTTGTTGGGTTCTCCTTCTCTGTGGCTGGTTCGGAGGTTCCTGGTGTCGGTTGTCTGCCCTTTGGGTGGCGGCTCCTTGGTTGGGCTCCTTGCTTTGGGGTTTTCCTGGTCGTCCCCTGCTTGTTTTGGGGTTTTGGCTCTGTTGGCTTGGTTGGGGGCATTGCTGGTTGTGTGCTCCTGCCTGTGTTTTTTCTTGTGGTTCTCCCTTTTGCTTCTGTTGGGTGCCGCTTTCGGTGTGGTGTCCCTGGTGTTGGTGGGAGTTCAGAAGGCCGGGTTGTTTGCTTTGGTATTCTCCACTTTGTTAAGGAATGGGACGAGGACTGGAGGGACCAAGAGGTAATGCCCTATTACTTACTGGTAATCTTCATTACTCCTGGTCCCGTTCTCCTCATCCCATTCCTTACACCCCTCCTCCCGGCCGACCGGCCTTCCGGTTGGTGGCTCGGTATTTCAGTCTGAATGCTGGGATGGTACAGCTTATGTACTCCCAGTGGGAGGGGGTGGGTTTAGGTATCCCAGCATTCTCCTGCTCTTTTTTTCTGTCGTGGAGATGGTCATCTCCACTTTGTTAAGGAATGGGACGAGGACAACAGGACTAGGAGTAATGAAGATTACCGGTAAGTAATAGGGCATCTCCAGCCCTTTATTGATGCTGAAGTTGGATGCTCCTAGTTAGGTTATCAATGTGTAAACTATTGCTTCTTTACCCTGTTAAATTCCCTTCAATCCCTCTTTTCGGCTCTTCACTTTTATGTTAGCTTCTCGTTCCTGTTTCTAATTGATGCTGAAGCTTAGATGTGCCTGGTTATGATTCCTTTGTACTTTATTGCTTTTTTGTAAAATGCTTGGCATTATGTTTTTTCATTGTATGGGGCGCGGATAATATTTAGTTTTAAGCAATATATAAGAATGCTAAAATTAAATGATGCAAGCATTTCAATTGACCTTCAACTGTAGTGTACACTCCTAATTTTATTCATAATTTTCTAGGAAAATGTATAATTTTTCTTTTACTAATATCCATAGTATTAATTTTAGCCAATCTATTGCAATGGGATAATATGCAATAACCACCAATTTTTCACAATTATTCATTAGATATTTTCACTTCTTTTTTCTACAAAAATATAGATAAACAAATGGTTATTAGAAAAATGTATTACATATGTACAGTGACATTTTTTATTTTAAGTACGAACTCAAATTCTATGGAGAGAATAGCTAATTGTATTCTTAGGCATAAACCAAGCCTAAGTCCATTAACAACCAGAAACACACTCTTATTAGTTGAGACTCCGGTATTATGCAGTGATTAACTTATTTATATTTTTATGTGACATTAGCCAAATCAGAGCAGAACCGAGCCGTGTTTCCAGGCCAACTTTGCCTCCGTATTTCCTCATGCTAAGGATTGTATAGATATACAGATATTGTAAATTACTTTTGAGCGGTCTGTAAATAATAACAAAATTTGCTTACCACGACAGTAAGTATATTTACACAATTGTATCAAAAAGGTTTACTGTTCTTAAGTTGTCAATTTCTTAGCTTTGTTAAAGGGGTTGAGTTTCATCATGTTTGCCACTGGTCTATAAATCAAATGGTAATGTTCCCAGATGCTGGCAATTAGTGGGGAAAATGGGGGTAGAGGAGGGGTGGGGAGGAAAAACATGCAAATACCCAGTAAGCAATATCTAACGCAGAAGAGAGTAACGGCTGGGTTCAACAGGCACCTTCTACCACATTAGTTTTAAGAAAAGTTAGAGGTATGTAGTTATTCAAAAGTCCATATGTCCTCTGGTGCTTCGGTCTCGCGTACTCTGCGGAGCCACCCGTTTGGACGATATCCACGGACTAGCTCGATCAACAATCTCCTTATTTCCCCAGATTTAAGATAAGGAATATACGACGCAAGAATACGTACCATCACACTTGCATTTGATACCTTGGATTCTAATACTGCTTGGTCTCAGTTGACTGAAAGCTTTGCCCTGAAGAAGTCTGCTTTGATTGAAACAGCACTAGACTAAACACGTGTTGGCATAAGGGCATGTCTAAGACAATCGAATAAAAAGACTTCTGAAACCACGACCTCAAACTGGAATTTCTGTGTGCTTGGAGAAACTATGAAACATTAAGCAATAGTTTAATAAATATTTTAATAAAACCTAGACAACGTTCTCAATTCCCAATGGATAATTTGTTTGATCGTTCACAGTTTTTTTCCACAGAAGTCGAACCGAATTCACAAATGGTGAACAGAACATAAATCAGAAGAAAAGAGAATTAGGCAACAAGTTTTATATCCACAGAAATACCGGGGCGGTTCCTTCCTTAGGGTGTTGGGGCGTTGCCCCACTCATATTTTGGCCCCCACTTACATTCAAGTATTTAGTATTTAACTAGTATTTAGTATTTCACTAACAGAAAAAAGTTTACATTTTACAAATGGTTTCAGCCGCAAAGCATGTAGATGCGGCCTGAGAGGGTGGGGCTAATACTGAGAGACAAACACCCGTATTGGTGAAGTTAGCCAGCGCACAACTGGGCCCAAGAGCGCATGTCGGGTTGGCCGGCTGCCTTCACCGGCCAGCCTGACATGTGTGCTAGAGGTGCCTCAACCTACGCATTAGTGAGCCGGGGGTGACTCAACGCTGCATCCCCCGGGCTCAGTAATGAGCGGTGAGGCCGCCTGCCCGAACCAATCCTGGCGCTGCTCTAACAGGAGGAGCAGCACCAGGATTGGCTTAGAGAGTGAGGTGGTGGAGGGGCCTACTACAGTGTGTGCAGGTAAGGCAGCGCAGGATGGGAGGAGGAGGCTGCCTCTGTAGTCTCTCCCCCATTTTCATGTGATTCGAGCGTCGAGGCTGAGGAGTCGATTGTGATGGCTTGAAATTCCCAGCCCTCTTTCAGTTGCGGCAGACTTCCGCTGCCCGTCTCTGAGATCGGACCTGAGCGGCCCGCACAGCCCGCCTGACCCTGAGTGGACGCAGAAGTGGTAAGAAACACAAGGCCATGCTGTGCTGCAAGTTAAGAACCGGCCCGCAGGGGATTGGTAAGTACTGGAAAGGCTTCTCCGCTTTGTGTTGTAAAAGGTGTTATTTTATGATGCACTATCATAGGACCTGCAGCTGCAATATAATGTGGTTCTAAAGCTGAAATATAACTAAAGTGGGTACGATGAACCTGCTGAGAGCGAAGCCCTGTGCCCCTCGGATCTCCATGCCCCTTCCCTGGCTTCTGATCCGTTTTCAGTCACAACTCCTCGCTTCCTTTCACCTCGTGTGTGCCTCGGGACAAGATGGCAGCGCGCGACCGGCAACCCTCTTCTCAGTTCACTTGCACTCACGATATGACAGCACATGCATAGAAAAGATCATTTCGCATTGCGTATGGATATCGGCTGCCTAAATATTTGGCATTGAATGTAATTTATATGGACAAAACTTGCAATCGCTGTATATAATTATCAGATTTATATGGTGTTCTGTGATGGGTGTGAAATGCAAGTATTTATTTACATATCTGCGTGGCAGGCGATGTAATATCGGGCAAGTCCACAATGTGCATTGACGCCGACTCTTTTTCAAGCAGTGTCTGCCTGGAAAGAGAGAAACAAACCGTGTCTTGTCACGCACCTCCCTGAAACTCTGCTGATGTAGTTAGTCATTATTTTCTGCTCTTGTTGAAGCATAGCCGTGACACCCAATACCGTGTATGCTAGCAGCCTTGCACTGGTGTATTGTTTTGTGAGCCAGCCTGATTCGGTCTTCAGGGACGCGTTTTAATTTTTACTGATTAACGCTAAACCCATTAACAGGCCAAATGTGAAAGCATTGTGTTTTTCCACAAATAAACCATGTAAAGTAGCTGGAACTACGAGCTGGCTTCTAAATCTTTAATGTTCAGCACAAGTTTTAATGTCCTTCCCCTCACTCTCACACCTTTCCATTTACCAAAATGAGCAGAAGTACAGAAGAATAAGCTGATGATGAACCAGGATCACACACCCTGGTCAACAGGGTAGCCGGGACTAGAATTTACACTCACTGGTTCTGCAACCGAATTATGACGGCAGCTCAATAACACTTTAGGCTCCGCTACAGAGTGCGCATTATATTTGAGGTGTTAGGGGTTACCACGCAAATAAAAACATACTTTGTTAATTTATGACTGAGGCAGTTCCTCAGTATTGTATTACAAAAGTTCCCACCCCCTGTACATTAAGTGTGGACCCGTCTAGACCACGTTATAAGCCTGTACTCTGTAGAGATTTCACAGGCAGCGCACTGTGTATCACTAGGCATCATAAAACTCTTAGATGACAAACTGCAGACTCCATGGTAGCACAGTGGTAGCATAATGCACCTAGCTTCGATGTATCACTGTTCAACTCAGTGATTAACACTCAGCAGGGTCTTGGCTACCACTTTTTACCTTTAAATTATAGCTCAAGAAATCTTGTTCTGATTGAAATAAAAACCTAAAAACATCTTAACTTACACCCAATAGCCCCTTAAGTCTGAATACATATTTGCACCAATAAATTTGTGCCGCTATAGTGCAATGTCATTGGTTTGCCGGTTTGTGTTTCTGATATTAAAAACCAGGACACAAATTAGTTTGTATGTAGCAGCAATAATGGTTATTGTCAAATTGACTTTGGGAAGACTGAGTCAGCCTTGCAGTGATTCGAACATCTAACTCACTGATCACTGCAACATGTGCTCAACCCTCTGAGCTAAATGGGGTGCATGCTTTTTGCCCTGAGTTTCACTTTTTTCAGGTCAGCAGGTGCATGCATGGCTGCACAAAAGTGGCAGAAGAGGAGGCACACATTGCTTTCTCAAATATGCTTGAAAATGCACCATTTGCACCCACTTTTTTCAAACATTTGCTCGGGGACTCCCTGAATACCCCTATATAATGGACGGGCTCGCTCGCTCCGCTTGCTCGCCACTGGGCACTTATCCTGAACTTTTACGATCGACCACTTTCAAATGTCACCAGCCGCCACTGCAGAAATACCTAACTTCCACAGTTAGCTTGAAAACACTTGATATCCCAGTGCCAACAGTTATGCCGTTGCTCGCAGTGGTTTCAAATACCAAAGAATAAAGTCTACAGCAAATTAATTCCTATCCTTATCTGAAAAAAGTACCTCACATCTCTCGACCTCTGCAAGTCGAGAGAAAAATCACGATTCTTTCAGTAGGAACTATGGCGATAGAATGAACTTCAATGGGATATCGTGACAACGCAAGATGCATCTAAGGAGAGTGTGGAATGATTATGATAGCAGTGGGCAAATATTGCATTTTAGTGCCTTGAATAAGTCAACTACAAAGGAAACTGTTTAATTGGGCATTCTATTAAAAGATTTTCATCAAATACCGCTGGTAATAGTAATTTTCTTCTTCTGATATAGAGGGAGAATCATTAACCTCGTGTACTTCGCTGCTACGGCATAAGCAGAAATTGTCAAACAGAGAAAATAAAGGACACTTGTTTTGCTTGAGGTAAGGGTGACTCCCGGTAGTCGCTGCTGCCTCGTCTCACTGTTAGAGAGACGTGGAAGGAGCAGGTCTCCTGTGAAAGGATCACAAAAGATCAAAACGCAAAATATGCTAAACAACCTCCTATTAGAATTTGTATGAACAGGAAAAACAGTCAACGTAGGCGGCCGAAGCAGGTACCAGGCACTGAACAGTCCTAATAGAACTGAACAAGACATGCAGATATCCAAATCCTTCTTCCCTAATGAAAAAAATCACTCTTTACTGAATTAGACTGGAGAAACCAAAAAGCGACTCGCCGTTATATAGGGCTGTGGCAGGAAATGCTTATTACCGGATAAGGAATTGATGTGCAGGAAGTGGAAGAACCATCTTGTTTTGAGATGACATTTCTACTTCAGGGTGTGGCAAACTGCCTTCTTGAAGTTGACCAGTATGAGAGGTGGGAGGAACAGCCCAACTGTTTTACCATATAGGGCTCTTCCAAGCCCTATATGGTTAAATGTTTGTGCTGTGCCTCGCACACCCATAATGTCATCTTATTAATTCTGCTCTTTGTCCGCAGCACCAGCCACCAACCCCTGCTCCCACCAATTGTAGCAATAAAGCAACCACCACAGCAAGGCCAAAATATGATGGTTGACTGGGGAAGAAAACATGCTCTCCTGTGAAGCAGTAGATGGTACCACAGAGCAAAGAGAAGATCATGGCCAACACTCAAGACCCCTATGACACCCGCAAGAAAGTGCAATCCTGGGAAGAACACACCCAAGTGTGAGCCATTCAATCTTCGAGATGGGAGAGTACTGCATGTTCCCCGCTCTGCTAGAGTAGGCTGCTGTGCCCAACAGAAATTAGATGGCTTAGCATTCTGACTGTCTTTGTGTTTTGCCCTTCTGAAATTAAACATCAAAACTGAGCTTTGTCTTGTCACAACGCACTGGTAGTTAAGCATTTTTTCTGGGTTCGTTATTGGGTGTATAATAAACACAGCAACAGGTGGAAAGGTCCATAGAAGAGTTTGTTTAGCAAATGTTTTGAAGAACAACTGGCTATTCAACTTAAAGAACAAAGCTGTGGTTTTGCATTTTCCATCTAATCCTTGTAGCCACAGAAGCAGAAAAGCTGCAAACTTTCTCTACCGTAGAGTTCTTTAACTATTTCTTATAAAGAAGACGGGTGTGTGAAAAATCAGGACCTGTTTGCAGTGTCCCCCCACTTTTGCCCCCATTTTGACTACTGAGTGCTGGTTTTCTGACTCTGACTGTGCCCTGCTAACCAGACCCAGGGCCTGTGCTCTGTGTAAAAAGTACATAGTAATTTCGTATAATTGCAATTGGCAATGAAAGACCCCTGTAAGTCCCTAGTATATAACAAGGCAATGGGTATTCAAACTACTTATAAGCCCCTAGTATATAATAGGGCAGGAGGGTTTAGAGGCCCAATAGATTTCCTGCACTGGAGTGTGCAATACTGTGGCGCCTACTGTCATTTCAAAAGCCAGCCCTGCCTTGCAGCCTGCTTTTAAATTGAAATTATATGCAAATTCAACTTTGGTCTTAAGGGTACTTCCAAAGTATTAATCTACCTTATATTTACATATAGTTCACCCTTAAGGTCTCCCCTAGGTGCCACAGGGGTAGGATGACGTGTAACTATAAGCAGGGACATATAAAATATGTTTTATAAGCGCTGGTGAGGGAAAAACTGCCAATTTTGTGTTTCCCCATTGCAGTGAATGAATTTATAATAACTATGACAGAATAAAAGTTATTCAACTTTCTTTTCTGTGAGCCAAAATCCAGGCTTTCAGCTGCTTTCTCCTGATTGGCCAGCCTCTGGCCAGGCTGCTCTAATGAGGTGTGAAAAGCCCTGCTAGAGAGACAATGGGTTTGCTGTGGGCAGAGAAGTACAAGCTGCAGAGCAGATGGCAGGAAGGGGGTGAGGGGTAGCCAAATTGGTCTTGAAAGGGAGAATGACACTTTAGGACAGCACAGGCTGATCCCTAAATCGTGCCACCCCAGCCACACAGGAGCCCCCTGTAATTAGATTAGGGAGAGGATTGGAAGGGGAGTGCTTAGGAGAATTAGCCACACCAGTAGGTTGGGTTAGCCTGATCCAGCTCCTCTGGAGAGACTTTCTCCATTTTGGATTTTGAGAGAATAGTGCTTTCCGGGACAAGAATATGCCACACTTTGGAGGAAGTGGTCAAACCCCTCGGTTGTACCCTGCATCCCATTGGTCAGGGTGCTCCCCTGCTTGACGCCCAGGAAAACTGGATAAATATGGAAGAGCTGCACAGCTCCTCAGATTTACTGCCTGAAACTACCAGGATAGAAGAAGGAATGCCCTGCTGGAATCTGGATCTTCACCCAAGGAACTGCATCTGAAGGACTTCACCTGCTGCACAATCTGGTACTACAGCCCTGAGGACTTTGCCTTGCTTCAAGAAGGATTAAGGAGTGGACTCCTGCAAGCTACAGGTTAACAGAGCCCACCTGCATAATCTCCACCAAGAGTCCCCATCCTGGAGTGCGTCCAGTGGACTTTTAAGGATTTGGCCAGGTGCATTGTGAAATTGTAATTCAGACATCCCAAGGACCATCTAGGAGATTCCACACCCTTGGATTTGTGTTTTGGACACTTTGAACCTTCAAGAGGAACTTCAGGAAGAAGTTCCAGAAGTTTGGAGAAGTTTGGAGCAACTTTTGGAAAAAGCACCATAAGTGGACCGACCCGACGTCGAGAGTCAAGCCGACTACCTTCAACCTCGACCCGGCCTGGATTTCAGGTTCATATCGCTGAAAGCTCCGGAGCTCAAGACTTATATGAGTTGACCGGGAGCTCCCGCTGACCCAGGCCGGTGAATTCTCTGCAAATCCGACCTGATGAAGTGCCTTGCTTGGCGTCGAGAGAAAATCCTCCGGAAACGTTTCTAAGTCTGTAGGTAAAATTTAGACTGAGGCCTCCCGCTTAGTGTATCCGACCAGGGCTCCATTGCGGTAGGGGCCTCAAACTTTGACTTTGTCCCAGTCAAGCGCCACCAGATGTCCCAAGGTGGCGCTATTTGTTTTTAAGCACTAGAAAGTGTTTATTCTTTAAAAATTCATATCTCCGGTTCCCTAAATTGGATTTTTGTCATTTTGGTGTCTATTGTTCATAAAAATATAATCTATTATATAAATTGGAGTTGGATTTGTATTGTGTGTTGTGTCTTACTTATTTAATGTATTGGTGTTTTTAAATGCTTTACATACCTGTCTCCTAAGTTATGCTAGTCTGCTTGTTGCCAGCTACCAAGGGTTGAGCAAGGGAATAATTTATTGAGACTTTGACTGACCCTCTTACTGTGTTTGTGACCTTATTACTAGTGGTAATTCACTACTACTACTAGTCACTACTAATAAGCCACTTTTCAACATTTGTTAGAGTGGCTAGTTGCCTGCTGGAATGTTAATAGTTTTAAACTATGGCTAAATATATGAGAACCATTACAGAGCTTGGCAGATGTGTACAGCTCTTTTGCTCCAGGAGATCTGGCTACTTGGGCTCCCTTCACTGATTAATTGCTAGTAAAGGACAAAATGGATGCCATCCGTGCACGTGGCTAAATTTTCCAAGCAATTGATGGCTGCAGGCTTTAAACAAATGTGGACTGAACACTAACTTAAGGAGCTCATGAAGCACAATTTTCAGTTTCTGCTACATGTATTAGATGAAGGCAATAAATTATATCTTACAGGAATTTTGATTATGTACTCTGAATGGTCACTCAGCAATGATATACTGGCTATTCACAATCCTGTATCCAATTGACTACTTTGTTTATGACTGCAAATAATTTTTTTATTCTGCTAGCTTCAGATGTGGCATGGCATGGCACGGAAATGACTATTGTCCAATATGTCTTAGCCATCACGTCCCTACTGTGCGTAGCCATAATTTGCTGAAAATGAACCCTTCAAATAGTTGTTTGAATAAAAGAGAAATCTTGTACGGTATTGAGATCTTAATTTGCTGAAGAACTAGGCATTTCTAGAGGAGTAGAACTTTCTGAGGAAAACCTTGTGATCGAATATGATAATATGAATGAAATCTATATTACACAATTACTATTGCCTCAATGGTTCTTCTTGGTTTGTTCTGTTTGATGGTTTTCAACAAAGAATGTGAGTTTTTAAAGGAACCTACATGCAGTAATGCATATTTATTTTAAGCCACCTTCCAAGTCGGCTCTAGAAAACTATAAATTGAGATTAAAAGGGCGCAAACATTTCAATAGTAAGGCACAGCACAGCAAACTTGAGACTTGCCAGATATAGGGAATAGAGTAGCAGCCAAGAGTTCATACAGGTTCTGGCTCCTTATAGGCTATAGTACTACTTATGTACCCCTTTCCCCAGATCTCCATATCCCTGAGCATACCTGGGCTGCTTGTCTTATAGTCCTTACCGTGAAGACACAGAGCCTTCTATCCTGCATGATTACTCTATTGATAGTACGATGTTGGAGACAAACTGGATGCTATAAAACCATCAGACCCATTAAATCCAGCCATGCAGCAGGACAAGATGGGTTCCTAAAGGCAGCATTCAAAAAGAAACAAGTGGTGGACTACTTTCCTCCTTACCCTCTTTATTTAAGCAGCAGGATGAGGCAACCTTCTTCCAGCTCCGGTGCAGTAGTATTATTAAACCACTTCATAACTAGGCGTGGGCGGAACTCATGGAGTTTCACTTCTCAGAATTCCACGGAATACAAAAATCTCTGCGAGATACTGTGGAATTCCGCGATCAGGCAGAAATATGCACGTTCTCTGCTCATGCTGTGATTTAGAGCTAGGAGCTTGTTCTGCACTGAAAAATCAGCGTGAATGGCACCTCGCGGCGCGCCAGAGGGTGCAGCTTCTTGAGCTGATTTTGCTGCAGCAGGAGTAGATTTTCTATTTGAGCGGTAGCTTTCTGACCGTGAATGACTGCTTTGGAGAAATCTCGCCGGGTGCCCTGTTAGCGACCGAAAATCATGCTAGGGGACACCAAATCCTTGCTTGCACTCGCCAACTTACTGTTTTCGAGCCGTGTGTGAAAAAAACTCTGCCATGCTGCAGTTGGCGGAGTTTGCAAGAACTCTGGATCACAAGCGTAACATGGAGTAGCCAAAATTCCACGAATTCCTCCGGTGGAGCGGAATAAATCACCCACCCCTATTCATAACAGGGATGACTGCTCAAACCCTGTATCTTTATCCTTGAACTCACCTATCGACAGGGGCCTAAAATATTTGGCAGTATACTCTTTGCCAAAAATACTCCACAGCGTTTAGTGGCCTGGTACCTTTGGAAGAGGCAGATTTCCTCATATGAATGAGCCTGGTTCAAGATGCTTTTGCTCTCTGTTATTTTGGATTTGTTATTAACTGTATGTGCTTCGCTGACTTTGGTGCTGTATTTGACTCGGCGTGATGTGCCCTCCAGTGGGAAAGCTCACTGACCTGTGCATTCCCTGTAGAACTCTTTTGAATAAGTTACATATGTTAAATTGGGCTCAGATTCAGTTGGATCAGCAGGGCAATTATTCATGGGACATTAAGATAGCTAATGGATCAACCCATGCTTTTCTCTTTATTCTTGGCTGATCTTCCTTAGGCTACTAAACTTTGATCTTACCTTCTACAACTTTTGGAAGAGAGGTTGATGGTCTGGTCCTAATGGATCAGATCCTAATGGGTCTGTAGTGGCAGGTGCTCTGCCCAGCAGATTACTGTGAGACAAATAGATTAAATAATAATAGGAGTGAAATGCAAATGATAGACTTTAAAAGCTGAATGATGAACGCTTGAGGAAGTGTCACTCTTAGATACTTGGGTATTTTAATTAGTAACATGTCTTAGTTCATGCGCCAAGAAGTTTTACTCCTGGTGCTTCTACTGATGTGGGCGCTCCTACAAGATTTATTCAAGCATTTCAAGACCTTCTGAGGCAGGATTGCACTGCTTGGTCTTTATGGCCGTCTTGGCAAGGTGGCCACTTGCACCTGTCTAAATGGGAAATATTGGAAAATTGCAATTGGGTTTTCTCAAATCGGTGTGATTGAAGCTGTATATCATGAGCTGAGCATTCCTTTTTGGAAATGGAAGCTGACTTAGTCCCAATGAAATGCCAATAAAATCCCAGTAACCCTTTGAGGGGAGGGGGCAATTACATGCTTGCGTGTGACCAAATCTTCAAAACCCTGGTTAGTTGACCAACGAAATGTGCATGATATCTCACTTTGTTGAAAAACTATAATGGAACTACCTAATATATATCTTACATTTTGCCTGTAAATCCTGAAAGGGCCAAATTACAGGTTCAGTGTAAGACGTACTCCTTTTGTGATGAATATGAGTACATCACCTGAAAAATTTCATTGAGCATCTTTAGTAAGTTGTCTCAATATGCCTAGCAAAATGCCTTCCGCTTACTCCTGACCTGAATCCTATGCGCCTGTTACTGAAAATGAAACTGGGTTTAGCAATTATAGAAAGGATTGAAATTTTGTGTGGATGGACGGGGAGGCTATGCTTCATTTCCTTATGGTTTGAGTGTTAGAGATACCCTGCTGCAGCTACTTCTAACATGCACTACCTGTACCCACCAAAAGTGATGATATTGTCAACTGAATTTTGGTCACTAAAGAACTTAGAGCTACTGACTATGCTTTAAATGTTTGTTTTAGTTTGGTAAACCAGTGTTATCAATTTCGGTTGGTAAATTTTTAAGAAATCCTTAGATGATTGGAGATTATTCTATTTTGTTGCCTCTTCAAAGTATTTTATATCAAGAAATGTTGAAACAGGGGGCGTGGCTTGCAGCCACCGAAGATGGCCGCACGCTAGGTGAGCTGCGCTAACAGTCGGCTTCCACTCACCCAAATCCGGCAGAATCCTGAGCAGCCGCAACAGTCCACGGTGTCGGAAGACGTAGGGGGACGGTGGGATCCATCGGAGCCCTGAGGCGACCCCCGGAGCGCCCCAGCACTTGTCCCCGGAGGTCCGATTCGTTCGGCCGAGGTCGGCAAAATGGCGCCCGCCAACTGAGTGGCCGGCGATAGCGGAGCCCGAGACCAGAGGAGGCAGCGTGGTGGGCGGGTGGCATTCCCTGTCGCCCCCGCAGGAGGAGAGGAGCGCCGTGGTTCGCGTGCTCCCTGTGGCCCCGTGATCGGCTATACATCAGGCCGAGGGAACAGCGGCGATTGAAGCGGAGTGCTCCGTGGAGTGCCCCCGACTGTGTGACCTCCGAGCGGCGGCCCCACGGTAAGGTGCTCAGTTCGGGAGTGAAGGAGAGCGGGCAGTCTCTTTGGCGGCCAGCCGGCGGGACCGGAAAGGGCCGTATCAGCTGCACAGTGGGCCCGGGCTGAAGCGGGCCGCGGGTGTCCGCCGCGAGCCTGGTGGCGGGTGCTTTGGAAGCTGGCAAGGACGGCGAGGCGAGCTGTGGGAGTGCCCCGCCTTGCCTCACGGGTGTAGGAAGGTGGAATCTGACTATATGGTTGCCCCCACTTTATGGTGTTTTGCTGGTTTATGACTTAGTTGGACTGGGATCCTGCTATTCAGGGCCCCAGTCTATCTTGCTTTCTCTGTAAAAGGTTTCCATGTGCCTTAGGCACATCTCTGATTGGAATCTGGAGTGCCCTTATAAGTCCCTAGTATATGGTATACTATGTACCAAGGGCATAGGTACCTCAGAGGCCTACCAGGGGCTGCAGCATGTATTGTGCCACCCCTGGAAGGCCATCCAAACTGACACCACAGGTCTGCTACTGCAGCCTGGGTAAGGTGGTGCATGCATCCCTTACTGTGATATAGGTTACCTATATCACTAAATACATACACACATATAAACCTATAAGTCACTCCTAAGGCAGGCCTTATCAATCCTAAAGGCAGAGTGCATGGTTCCTATGTGAGAGGGTGCCCCTGCATGAGCAGGGCCCCTCTGCAGCGTTCGGAGACCATCTCTGATGCTGTTTGTAGTGCAGCCTGACCATATACTCTTAAGCGCATTATATCCTCGCGGTAAAATGCTAACTTTGGAATGGCTGCACCTAAACATGTCGTGTTTGGTGTCAAACATCTTGGAATACTACACCCCCGCCAATCCTGGCAGCGGGGGTAGCATTCCACCCTTCTAGAGGGAGAGACATGTTAACCCTGGCCTGGCCGGTAACTTCTTTCTAAAGCCTGGCATCACAAAATGGATGCTACTGCCACAGACACAAGTCTGGCCTCCTGCTGCTGGACGAAACTCCGGCAGGGGAGGCCTGGACAATAGGTTTCCTGTCCCAGGGAGGTGTGACCACCTCCCCAGACAGGATAATGTGTATTGGGGCTGGGCGGGAGCACTTTCTGGTGCTTTGAAGTCCTGCACTGGGGGCACACTTGGTGTCCTCAGTGCATACCCCAGTTCAAACCGGATCAGGGGCTTGCAGCCCCTGCTTTGGCGCGAACTGGACAAAGGGAAAGGGTGTAGCCACCCCTCTGCCCTGACCCACCCATAGGTGGGGCCACAGAGTAGTCCAACCCCTATCTTTAGTTTAAAGGTAGGAACCCAGTCCTTAGGACTTTAGATTATCCCTGGACGAAACTCTGAAACTGAATCCTGGACCTTCGACGCTCTACTCACGATTAGAGGGCAGAAGAATCTCCCTTGGGGTCAAGGAGTGACTCCCCTGCTTGGCAGGCACCAAAGAAGCATCTGTCCGGTTCGCATTTCTGAAGCTCCTGTCGGACGCCGAAGTCATCGCATCACCAGAGGTGGATTCTCAGACTTCCAAAGAATCTAACAAAGAACCAAACTGATATCTACGCCCGGCTGGAGGACCAGGAGGGACCGGGCTAGGCGTAATAACATTCGCATAGTGGGGGTCCCAGAGGGTCTGGAGGGGCCGTCCACGGACTGGTTCGTAGAGGACTTGATTCTCAATCATCTGAAGCCGAAGCAACTGTCCAATTTCTTCTTGGTCGAAAGAGCCCATCGCGCGTTGGGGGAAACTCAGCCAGGGGCCCCTCCGCGTACTATCATTGCCCGGATCTTAAACTACCGAGATCGGGATGCTATACTACAGGCGTCAAGGGCAGCCGGGGATCTCAAGCTCGACAATGCTACCAT
Organism: Calotriton arnoldi; assembly: GCA_963921515.1. Taxonomy (NCBI): domain Eukaryota; kingdom Metazoa; phylum Chordata; class Amphibia; order Caudata; family Salamandridae; genus Calotriton; species Calotriton arnoldi. The sequence continues at coordinate 357,474 of CAWUFW010013093.1, forward strand.
CCGGTTCTTCCCGGACTTTACTCTTCATGTCCAACGACTGCGCAGGTCCTTTGAAGGAGTTAAGAAGGCTCTTCGAGATCAAGGTGTGAAGTATATGATGCTCTTCCGGCCCGCCTAAAGATCCTGGACGGCAGCAAGTCTTACTTCTTTGAGTCACAGGAGGAAGCCAGTGACTGGCTGGAGGGATGGCGGACAGCGGGCAGGACTGGAGGCCCGCGCAGATCCGAACAGCGCCCATCGGGGCGAGAGGTGGCGGAATGATCAGACATGCTGCGGGCAGTCAAGGAAGTGTCCAGACTGGGTCCAGGTAACGAGGAATGACAGAGTGATTTGTGGTGACTTTTGCCTTGTGTGGCGGAGCGACCAGATGGGGTCCCTGGGCCTAGCGATTACATGCGGGTGCCCTCGGATGCCACGTGACATTAGACACTGGGGTTTCTCTTCAGTGCTGTTTTGACTGTCGGCCGCGGCCTTCCTACGGTCGAATGGTTATAATTTGTGGGGATGGGAGGCGGGGACGGGGAATTGCTTACGGGCTGCTCGATTATTTCCATTATAATGGGTTAGAATTCCGTCAGTCATGTATAGCATCATTCGCTGACTGCAAGCTCACGTTTCCTTTTCAGGTTTGATATGGGGCGGTTGGGACGACAGGCACTCTGCATGTTTGAAAGGTGGGAGGTTGGGGACCCACCGCGCAGGGAGGCAGGGTGCGGGGAGTTGGTTGGGGGAGGAGGGTTGTTCGTGGGCAAGGGGTACGTTCTGCTCATTATCTCTACAGTTCTATTGCATGTGGGGGTTGCTCGAACGGGGTACACTGGGACACAGACTACCGGAAGAGGGGAGGTCTGATGCTCAAGATGGGAGATCAGGCACGCATTAACATATGGACGTGGAACGTCAATGGGTTGGGCAATAAGATCAAGCGCACACTGGTGTTACAATATCTGAAGAGGCATTCCCCGGATGTGGTCCTGCTTCAGGAGACACATTTACGGGGCAACAGATGTAGAGCCCTTGATAGATTTGGGTACAAAATGGTAGCCCACTCCGGGTTTACGTCCGGATCCAGAGGGGTGGGCATTCTAATTCGTAACACCCTGCCAATAGTAATCTCCGCCACTTGGACTGACGACACCGGCTGTATGGTAGCGGCAGCTGGGAGGTGGGAGGGGCGGACAGTGGTCCTGGGCTCCTGTTATATCCCGCCTGGTCTCCACTCTTCAACGTACACACGTCTGGGGTCCTTCCTGACTGATCTCCCCTGGGGTACCCTCCTGTTAGGTGGGGACGTAAATGCTGTGATGGATGCAGACTGGGACCGGTCGGGAGGGGGGCAGGGATCCAGGGGGGAATACGGGCTCCAAGACTTTGTTACAGCCATGGGGCTTGGTGACATCTGGCGCACACATCACCCCGCACAACGCCAATACACATTTTACTCGGCTAGGCACGGGTCCTTCTCCCGACTTGATCACTTCTTCGCGCGTGTTGACCAATTGGGCGACTTTATGGAGCCTCGCATCCTTGCCCGGGGAATTTCGGACCACTCCCCGGTTGGGGTCACACTCAAGGGTCCGGAGATAAACAGGGCCTCCTTCCCGAGAATTGATCCGTGGCGCATTCGGGATGACACCATCAGTGATAAGCTCGGGGAGAGCTCTCAGTTGTATTTTGAAGAGAATAGGGGCTCTGTGCAGTCTAGTATCACGCTCTGGGAGGCATTCAAAACCGTTCTGAGGGGGCAGGCACAGGCCTTGATTGGGGCCCAAAAGAAAGAAGAGTCATTACGGGCCAGTCAGCTGGAGGGCGAGATAGAGAGGCTGGAACGAGAAGTCGGCGCTGCGCCGTCGGAAGATCTCCGTCATACTTTGGCTCTTAAGCAGAAGGAGCTCAGGGCTCTGGCCGAGAGCGAAGCGCGCGCTTACTCCATTGCCACCCAGCACTGTATCTATGAAGTGGGGGACAAGGCCCTCAAGCTACTGGCGTGGCTCGAGCGACGGAACAGGGAGTGCTCATGGGTGGCTGAGGTGCGCGACCGGACAGGCTCCCTAGCCTCCAATAGTGCAGACATAGTGGAAGCCTTCGCGTCCTATTATGAAGGGGTCTACACCCCGGTCTGTACCCGGTCTGAGCAGGATTGCGCAGAGTTTCTACACGATTTCGCGCTGCCCACCTTATCACAGGAGCAAAGAGATCGCCTGGAAGCGGATCTCACCGGGGAGGAGATAGGCGAGGCCCTCAACTCCCTTCAATCTGGGAAGGCGCAGGGGCCGAACGACAGGCCACCATTGTCACGGACCCTCTCCTTCAGATGTATCTTGAAGCACGGGAGGTGGGATGTCTTCCGCCGGACCAAAGAGAGGCCACAATCGTCGTGATCCACAAAGCAGGAAAGCCGGCGGATTAATGTTCGTCCTATCGCCCAATCTCACTCATCAATGTGGAGGCGAAGGTCTTGGCTAAGGCCCTGGCGGATAGACTGCTATCAGTACTGCCGGACCTGGTGCATGTCGACCAGTCCGGGTTTATGCCGCGCAGGAGCACCCGCCACAATCTGCGCCGCCTATACGGAGTGTTATACATGACGGAGGATGTGGGGACCACCCAGACAGCATTGATGGCGCTGGATGCCTCAATGGCATTTGATAGTATCGAATGGCCCTATTTGTTCATGGTGCTCCGGCGATTGGGGTTCGGTCCAACATTCTGCAGCTGGGTGAGGCTCTTATACGAGCAGCCGGTGGCGAGGGTGAGAGTTAATGGCGCTGTCTCCAGGGTCTTCCTCCTGCGGTGGGGCACAAGACAGGGGTGCCCTCTGTCCCCCCTCCTCTTTGCACTGGCCTTGGAGCCGTTGGCTCACTGGATAAGGAGGGACAGATCGTTCTGGGGCTTGGCGTTAAATGATGAATGGGAGGAGCGTATTTCCCTATACGCTGTCGATATTGTGCTCTATATGGCCAGACCGTACCACTCGATAGCGCAGGCCCTTCACCTTTTCGAATTGTTCGGTAACTATTCAGGCTACACCATTAACTGGGCGAAGTCAGTGATTTTTCCGCTCTCCGGTCCTCCCCCACGGATTCCGACTAGGTGTCCCGCTTCCATCACCTTAAATGGATTTAAATATCTGGGGGTCTACGTCACGAGAGATAGGGCGGAGTTCCTGGCCAGGAACCTAGAGCCCCAATTAGCGCGCCTTAAGACCGACGTGAGTCACTGGAGATCGCTGCCTCTCTCCCTCATGGGCAGAGCAGCAATGTTCAAAATGCTTGCATTACCGCGTTTGCTCTACATTCTGCAGAACACGCCATATCCGATCCCAAATGGGGTATTTGCACGGATAACGCACGCCCTGAGGACACTTCTGTGGGATGGGGCAACCCTAGAATAGCATTACACAAGTTGACGAAGGGGTGTATGACGGGGGTTGGCCCTCCCGGACGTCCGGTTGTATTATTGGGCCTCGCAGCTGCAGGTGGTAAACGATTGGGTGTACGCGGATCGGTCGGAACCGGCCTATCGAGTGGACCGACTAGTCATGCCTGCTGGGAGTTGTGAGCCGCTGCTCTATGCCCGGAGGCCTGGAAAAGGTTGGCCGTCCCATACGGGAGTGGTGGTACAGTGCTGGAGGGAGGCAAATAGATTTCTGGGATGGTCAGGCTCCCTGACTGGTAGAACCCCCTTATGGCATGGAGACCAATTACCGGATGTGACTAGCTTGAGTGGGTTCCGGGGATGGAAGCTCATAGGTATTGAGTACTTGGGAGATGTCTGGAGGGGATGCCCTTCGCTCCTTCGCCTATCTCCAGGAAGAATACGACCTTCACGACTCACAACACTACCATTACATACGCCTCTCCCATGCCCTGCATGCCCACATAAAAAGTGGTACGTCAATCCCGGAGTATTCCCCTATGGAGGATAGGCTGCTCCTGGATCCGATAACTGAGAAACCTACCTCCACAATATACCACAAACTCATAAACAACATGCCGGACCCACTGACGTCATTGCGGGCACGGTGGGTGGGGGACATAGGCGAGTTAGAGGACGACGACTGGCAGGACGCCCTACAAAGTCCACGAGAGATAGCAATCCGATGTAGGTTTCGGTTAGTGCAGCTTAAAATCCTGCATCGAGTATATTACCCCCGCACCCACCTATACGCCTGGGGGAGAAGTCAGTCGGCCCTTTGTGCACGGGGATGCCGGGAGGAGGGCACCTTCTACCATATCCTCTGGGACTGCCCGGAGATAGTGCCTTTTTGGTCTAAGGTAGTTGATACGATGTCGGCCGTGGTGGGCTCACCGGTCCCATTAGAGCCCAGGTGGTTGCTCTTAATGATCAAGCAGGATTCGGACTGGACTAGGCATAAGGAGATCTGGCTGGCATTGGCAGCAGGTGTGGCCAAAAGGAACATAGCGAGTGGCTGGGGATCGCGGACACCGCCACGGTGGGACCAGTGGGTGCGGGACCTGAATTGGTGTCAAAGGGCCGAGGAAACTATTTATAAGAGCAGGGGATGCACTAAGAAGTGGCGGAAAATATGGGGGCCTTGGCTGAAGTACAGGGAAATGAGGGGTGGATTGGGGTCGTGATGTCGAGGGTTATTTGTCTTACCTGTGTCTTCGGAGATCCTGTGACGAATGGTGGTCTGCAACTCAACCACATGCATTATGATAATTGTCCTGCATTGTATGACGTGATGAGCAATGTTAATAAAAGATTTAAAATTAAAAAAAAAAAGAAATGTTGAAACAATTGCATTACTTTTAAGGATGGTATAATACAATGATGTTTAAAATGATTAGAAAAACATATATTGTCAGTGTCGGTTTTGCTATAATGCGTTAATCTTTTTTCATTCTTCATAAGATCCTTGTGTTTCAAATTCTCTATTGTTGTATTTCTGCAAATTTTCCCCACCCTACCTCATAGGTCAAAATCTTTCTCTGAAACTATATCCCTGCAACCAAACACTAACTACTCTCATCTACCCTATCTACTCATTCCACCAATCATCTCCAATGATCACACACTGATAATCATACCTAGCGCCAATAAATTTAATCTACAGTAAAGAAACTGGAGTAAATGCATGGAATGGATTCACGTGGAGCACAAGACTAATCCCAATATGTAACAATAATAAACAATACCCGCTGGATTTACCACTACCCACCTCACAGCCCGTCAACGCCTCGTCAGGGGTAGTAAGCAGTATATAAATGCAATTACAATACAACAAAATGAATTGAAAATAAAAAAATTACAATATCGCCAATTCAATAAATTGGTAGCAGAAATATTTATGTGATCCCTTGTCGACACAACTTAAAAATGGGCTAATCATGATGGCTCTGAACATTTTGATATGTTTTGTAAAATGTGTTATTTTCTCTTTCTTCGCTATTACTTTTAAGCATGTGGAGAGTGGGAAGCGCTCTGAAGTGCAGGCTACACGAACAATAAACAGAACCCCAGGATCCAAAGCAGAAAATATGTCAAAAGCGACATTTTTCTCCAAATCTGCTCCAGGCAGCTGGAAAAAAATCCTTTTCACTGTGTCCAGCTGTGTGGTTGACAGCTGGGAACTGTATTTATCCAAAACCTGCATCCCTGTTGCTTTTCCTGTGTTTGTTAGTTTGCCTTTCAGTTTTTGACCACATGTACACATTGGTTGTCCCGGTGTTCCATTTGTAAAAGGTCAAAAAAGGATAAAACAATTTAAGATGAGTGGTTGCAGGAAAGGACTTTGGGGGTGGGGGTGAAACGTGACGCGAGGGGACAGTTTGTGCTCCTGTGGACATTAGCTGGTAAATCTTCCAGGACACACCAGGATACAGCAGGCACTTGCTGGAGGAAATTGACTCGGTTTACTTCTTGAATGCTTGCCCAAAATGCCCACTTTCCTTTTTTGTCATCAAGCGAGCTGTGCAAACAAGATATGGGAGGTTTTAGCACTCAATGTTATGCGATATTTGGACTCCAAACCACTTTCGGTATGCCCTGAGGCCTTCTGAATCAAATTAAATCACTCTAAACCAACGTGGTAAGTATATAAGTTGGAAATGTTAAAAGCTATAGGCAAATAATTGACACGTGGGTCCATATTACCGAGACTTTGCACTGGTGCACAAAAACAGGGCCATTCTACTTGCACAAAATGTACTTCTGTTGGTTTATGGAAAGGAGCTCTACCTTATCACTTAGGGCAAAATAGAGCAAAACCTGTTTACTTAATTTTTTTTAAGTTGACTTGAGGGCTAAGACTTATTTGCTAACATCTTTACTACGTAGTTAAAATGGTTTATAAGCAGTACATGTATTATAAAGGTTTAACAGCGGTTCCACAGTCAGTTTTCCTCCAGTTTCATCTAGTGCGAAGTTTTTTGTGATCCTTTTGGGTTAAGTTCAGTTTACTCCTTGCGTGTCATGCACACAGTTAAAATGCTGCCACTGGGATTGACATGTTCTGTAATGAGGTACCAACTATGTTTTATCCTTTTTGACTATGTTTGCAGAATGTCAACATGAATCAATAAGATAAAAGATACGTATTGGATTACTACAGCGGATTCAAATAAGAGACATAATCAAATGCTTGTCAAGCAGAAGACACACACACACACACACACACACGTTTTTTGTTTCCTGCATATTTATGGATTTGCCTCACCTCTCGGCAACCAGAGTCTCCATAAAGCATAATTACCTGTAACAACTAACAAGATAACTACACAGAATATTTTGTACAGTCTTAAAAATCACAGTTTCTTCAGCAGAATACATGAATTACTATGTTTGTATATGTCATGTAACTGTATGTTAGTTTCTAAGGTGGTTCCCTTGCCTTGAGGAAGGAGGGGCTTATTGGTTTACTGCTCTGCCCAGGTCCATGTTGGACTCCATTGGGCAGGCGTGGGTGGGCGGGTGAATGGGGAGGGCTTGTAGCGCACCTGATCAGACCGCAATGATGTTGACCACACACCTTGACTCTCTGATAGCAAAGCGGGCTGAACTGCGCACACTGGTGCCTTTGCTGCAGGGGCCGACCCCACAGTTCAGGACTGGGTATGTTCCTCCTTCTTGAGAGAAGGCAAGGCCAAATCTGCTCTTTAGTGACTGCCTCCTACAATCAGCCAGAAGGCACAGCGGTTAGCTTTCTTGCCACGCCAGGTTGGGTACTCAAAAGTAAATTACTCACTGACCATGGGCCTGAGACTTCAGTGGCCTATGTCGCAGAGAAGAGGCCGAACGTAAAGCCGGGAGAAAGACCGTAGTAGCAGCAGGAGCTAGACAAACAGGGGCGCTGCTTCCCCTTCGCTCACGGCAGCTCAGCGACGCGTAACATCAGCAACTCGGCACAACTGGGCGCAGGGCCTGCGCTAGGCATGGACAGTGTGAGCAGCTGCCCAGGGCCTCGCATTCAGCCCACCAGCATGGGGCCCGCACCAGTGCAACACACCACCAGTGCTCATGCACACCTGCCGATCCAACTTAAAGAAAGGTGTCTCCTTGCAGTTGGGCCCATGGGAGGGAAGTCCTCCCTGGGCCTCTCAGGGATGGTGGGGAAGGCCTAGGGGAGGGGGCACTTCCTCTTGTCCCAGTTGCAAGGACACACATTTTGCAGGTTTGTCCTGCAATTAGGCCTCCTACCCGGCTGCCCATTCAGACACTGAGGGACGCCCTTTGTCCAGCACTTTAGCGCCCCCATGGTTTTAACTTTCAGCCCCCAAGCAATTCTCACACCTTCAGCTCCAGAGGAGCTGTAAAAGAGGTGTTGTATGTAGGTGGCTGAGAGGAGGAGCTGCGGCCCTGGAGGAGTCTGCACAAAGCAGCTTCAGGGGCCCTGAATGTGTAATTTATGCAAATTAGAGGGCCTCGCACATTCCCTTTCTGCCCCGAAAATCCTAGAACCGGCCCTGGCTGGGCGTGGTTGTCTCTGTACACGTCAGAGGGTGAGGAGCTTTCAAAGGTGCTTAACTGTAAATGGCCTCGTAAACCTCCTTCTCTTTCCGTGCCTTGGATAGCAGTTTACATTTTTTAACCTTGATTAAGTGCTTAGAGTTCTTTTTATTTGTGAGAGCGCATGTCCCCATCTGCACTGGTGTGTCTGCTCTTAATTGCAGTTGCGAGGACTCTTGAGGTATATAGCATCCATCATCAAACCTTTGGAATCAAAAGGGTTTGAACGCGTCCTTAGGGCTGTTGCTGCTGTCCTGCCAAAGTCAGGTTGTTACATTCAAAAGGAACTCCAGATTGTTTATCACATTTTCTTCTTGTGCAATAGTTGTGTTTAAGAGGGAAGCGTGTAGGTTATCCCATTGTTTAATTACTATTGGATTCTTTGGTTTCCGAGGATTAAAAGTCTGAAGTATGTGTTTCCTGCTCATTTTTTTTTTTTTTTGCAGATTTATATAGCGCGAACTCGACCCGAAGGTATTGGAGCGCTTTACATGAGCACCAGTTACCTTACACATTCATTATTTGGTAGGCGCAGGGAGATTAAGTGATTTGCCCAGAATCACAGGATGCTGAGCTGACGCCGAGGCTTGAACCCGGTTCCCCATTTCCAAGGTCGGCAGCTCTAGCCGTAAGGCTACATCCTCTCCCCATATGGTTATATGATTTCATGTCATATTCCAAAGCTAGGAACCACTGCTGTTTCCTTGACGGATCAGGCCAGCTGGTGGCAGGGACAGCAGTGATTGGAGTGGGTCGTGGTCACTTTCCGTGTCTATTGCCAAGTGCCAAGCCTCTAGCTTCAGTATGATGTCAATCAACTATAACTTGCGGTTGCCCCATGTGATTGTGCTTTTTGCAGGTGCCTCTGATAGAGTGCAACCATTTAAACGACGCTGGGCTGCGGAAACTAGTAAAGTACAGTAGCGGCGGCTCGCATTGCGAAGTGATGGGGCGGGGGAATACAAAACAAAAGCATCACGGAAGACAAAAAAATATATAAAATGACACTTACCTGCTCCGACGGCCGCCGCCTTGCTCCCGATCCTCGCCTCCCAGACGTCCAGGAACTGCTGCACACTGCACAGGCTCCCAGATGCCGATCCCAATGCTGCTCTCATGCTGGGAATAGTATTCCTAGCATGAGAGCAGAGCTGGGATTGGTCTGAGTGCCATGGTTCGGGGCTCAGACAGGGACTGGGAGCCTCTGTTGGCTCTCCACCCGGCTGTACAACACAGCTCGGGTGGAGAAAGGCTAAGTGCGCTTGGCGGTTTGGCTGGCCCCAGACGGATGGCCAAACCGTCATGTGCACTTGCAGTGCCCAACCTCTCCTCCCTCCTCCATGGTGCTGCAGTGTCACTATGGATGCCCCCCCCCCCTCCTCCCCTTTGGCTGGGCTGGCAGCCAGCAGGACAAAAAAGAAAATTATAATAAAATTGTTTTATTATCATTTTATTTTTCTCGTTTGCCTCTGCTGGCTTTCAGCAGGGAGGCGACGCTCCTCTGCCATAACGGAGGAGCTGCCCCTGGTAAAGTAGTCCATATTTCCTCTTTCTCGGTGGGCTTCAGCATGAGATGTTAAGAGGCGGAATGCTGCATGTGAGGTCTTCTTTCAATACATTGTGCTCGGATAGCATAAGGTATACCTTAGTGTTTAGGTAACCACAGACTAGGATGATATTGTAATTCTGGATGAGCCTGTTCAAACCCAGGAGTCTCTGGGATCTCAGCAATTGGGTTCAAGCTCTCGAGGATGCTACGGATGGGAGAATTTTCTTCGCACTAGCTGGGATAGGATTACGTTGAAAATGTCCAGCACCCATTTGGTCTTTTTTTAGCTTTAAATTTTAGATGCTGTTGCTGGTTGCAGTGGCGATTATTTTTGCATTAGTTGAGAATCCGGCGGACACCCATGAAGTGAGGCCCCCTTTCTGTGTTCCTTTTCCCTGTTTTCGAGCTGGAGTGTTATAGAAAATGAAGCCGTCTAGGTCGATGCTCTCTGATACTCATGTTTCCTGGAAGCAGCACTTCTTTATTAATAAGGACCAGTCCTTGATTTCCGGCTTTTTCCAAGGCCTGCAATGTTCTAGCTTAGATTTCTAATATTCTCTTTTTGATCATGCCTTGGGGGGTGAGGGTGATTCCTGTGGCTGTTGACTATGAGGCCCTCAGGGCAGTAACTAATTATGTGCTTGGCCGCCTTTGTTGACTTCTGTCAGCTGGAGCGAAGCTGACTGTCTTGCTTCAGTGCTGCTTTCTTGGTGCAGATGGAATATGATTTATGAGAGCTCGTTCTTGTTGGGAAGAGACACTGAAGGGCCACTGGCTGCTCTCCGCACCGGTTGAGTGGTAGGTTACTTGTTTCTTGTTGCATTTGCTCCAATAAGATGGTGGGATGAGGCTCTGCTCTAACCTCTGTTATAGATATGCTTCTGGATGCCAGTTCTTCTGCATGTCCCAAGATTTGTTGGACAAGTTGTTTGTTGGGCCACAAATTCTGTGTTGCTACTTTGCTGTGTGTTACAATTGACAGCACAAAGGTTACGCATCGCAGGTCATTTGGAGTTATGTCTTGGAGGCCAATGGAATAATCAAAATATTTTTAGTATATTGCCTCTATTGAGGATATCATGTTTGCCTCTGGATTGATAAGTGGGAATCAAGGACAGAGTGAACTCCTCAGTCTTTGAAGCCGGACGATAGTACACACGTTTAGGAATCAAATTGAGCCTTTCAGTCGTTACCTCAGATTTTGAGCCCCGTGTTATTCCCTAGTAGGGTTCTACTAGAATGAAAATGACATGCAGGCTTTTGTCCCAGGGTTTTTAATTTGGTTGGAAGTGATCTGGGCAGACACTTAAAGGTATCCTGTTTTGATGCTATCAGGTCGTGAGTTAGTTGTTGCTTGCGCTAGGCGGGATGGAATCCATGGACGGGCAGTTGAAGGTCAAGATGTACTCTCTGCTTTAGCATGGAGATGTTGCAGACAGGTACTCTAGTTAATCTTCTGTTCTCATAAGTGAGATTGCTTGGTTCTTGGGAGCATGATGGCAGCTTGGGCGCCTGGTCCTAAATATGTTCAATAGTGTACTTCCTGGTAGAGATGATACTTTTCTCATCTAGAGATGCAGGATTCAGAGGAGGATGGGGTTCTCTGGAGCCTGTCTTACTCTTCACGTGCATGTGAATTCTGCAGGTTTTGTCACGCAACAAGCCTGAGTTGTCATTAATGATGGCATTGTTTCCGTCAGGTGTCAGTTATTTCAAGCAGTCTTTACTTAGAGCCTCAGGCTCCTGTGTGACATCTCACTGCTTATTATTGCCAACATCAGGTTTGGACGAGCTCAGACCGTCATTGTTGGGTTCTTGCATGGCACTTGTGGAATTAGGGTTCTCTGCATTTGCTTCATCTATGGGGTCTAGTGCTATCTCCCTTTTTATTTCTTTTTGTATTGTCTGTACACATGTTAATTGATGGCTTGGATTGAGTCTCTTCTATTTGCGGGTAGGGTTGCAGGTGGTTAATGCATGTGATGTTATGTTTGGGACCATGTTGCTAGCAGTGATGGGTCCAATAGTTAAGAGCGATTTGGGGTCGCTCTCTGTGCATACACATGGGTCCAAGGCTATCAACCCTTATTTTACAAGTTTTTTTTTGCATACTGCTAGTGTTGAATTTATGCCTTTTGGGACTTTACATAGTTTTATCAAGGATTGGTGAGCAAGCACACATATCGTTTTGGGCTGGATGTGCGCTCAGGTTAGTTTTTCTAGCTTCTTCCATTGCATGCATCCTTTTATTGATAATGGCGATGGAGATGGCAGAATCGTGCAGCACTGGAGGTTGGTCGTCTAATTTTGCCGATTGAGTAAATAATGCTCTGGCTATTGTGTCCACGTTTTTGTACATTTCCGTCATGATTGCCAATACTGGTTGTGTGGGTGGGGTTTTGAATGGCTTTAAGGCTGATTTCTTAGCCTCGTGTTCACAGGAAAAAGGTTTGTGCAAATAGGACTCATTTCTAGGCTGTCTGAACTGTTGATAAGACATGCAAGATAAACTGGTGAGTTTGTTATTGATGAAACACATACTATTCAGCAGGCCAGAGAGTGGTTAACAGAAAAAAAATAGTTCCTCCCAAATGGTGTCCTTTGCCATTTCAAGAGATCTCATAACTTAATAGTTACCAAGGTGGAAATGGAGAAGCAAGTGGGAGGGCAAGAGAAGCACTTTGTATTACAGTCTCCATGTGACTATGAATTCAGCTATAAGAAAGACTTCGTACGGAGGACTGTTTTCTTGTTAATTAGGCACTAACTGTGCTCTTTCTGAGTCCCTTCTTCCATGACCAATAAGTAGATCATATTCAAAATTCCAGGTTGCATAGCAGATTCTGTCGTGTAGTTCCTAATAATACATAGGATCTGCTGTTTTGACAACATAAACTAAGGGATTGGTGTCCAGACTGATTCCAGACACCCCCAAAGGATATGTTAGCCTTTAGACCAGCTAGCTCACAGTGCCACTATAAGCCCCCTAGCCTTACCAAGGAGCGAATAGTTCTGGCAACTATCGAACATGACAACCCTTGATCCTTCAGGGATCGTGGAAACAGAACAGTACTTTTCGTGCAGTCACTTGTGCTCACTTCTTCTCAGAGAGATATACAGAATAAACAATGGGGACGTTTTCTATAAGCATTTATTGAACCAGCGTCATTCTAGTTTAAAATACGTGTGCTGTGACAACCATTAGACAGAAACAGATATAGACAATTACAAGCGCCAACAGAGTAAATAAAAGGTAGAATTCTGCCATGGTGCTAAAACAGTGAACATATGCAGGCATATAGATACATAGCAGTAATCAAGCATACTCCTAAGATGCGAACCCTAGCTAAGTGTACCTAAGTGTACCTAGCATGTATGTAGGTGTGAAGCCAAAATCCCCTAGGAAAGAGCCAACCCCATTACCTGATGAGAAAGAACGAAGGACCCCATCTTGGTCTCGAGTTAGACACCCTGCAAGGGATGTCAGGCCACTGCAAGCTGGAGGTTCTGCATGTAGGGACTCCGGCGTCCTGTGTCAGCATGGAAGCTTCTCCTCTGGTTTGCCCAGCTAAGATGTGGTGCTTATATACCCAAAAGGTACCCTCAGGGGGTCTACTTAGAATGGTACTGTGGGCCTGTCGTTCAAGGATGACGATAGCGGTGACTTTTGTACAGAGTTATTATACAGAAGATGGTAATCCCGCTGTGACACTAAGAATCCTCATGCATAATAAATGAGGCTAGTTTTCGAAGAAAACCACACATTTATTCGGCACATAACTAGGTAAAGGTCAGCACCAGAACTGTTATGTAGAGCAGCCGCGGCCGGTGCAGGTAAGAGCAGTGGGGCCCGGTGGGTGGGCTTTCGATGGACGATGATGAGGGAAAATTAATTATATTTAATTTTCCCTTGTCATCATCTGTCAAAATCCCCCACCGGGCCCCACTGCCCCACCGATCTTATCTACACGGGCCATGGCTGATGTAGAGCAAGGTAGGACAAATGTAGGTAAAGGTTGTACATCTACCTAGGCCTGCATTGGGGTACATTGGGGCCTCTGTGTTTTTTCTTGCTGCTGCACCCCGCTACTGTCCTCTGTCAATCAATCAATCAGGGGTTTTGTAGAGCGCACTACTCACCCAGTCGGCCGGGCCACTACCACTGCCGCAACCGCCACCATCGCCGCACCGACCACCACCGCCGCCACCACCACCACGTCTTCGCTGGCACCAGCCCCAGCGCAGGTGGTGGCCCGGCCGACTGGATCCACCCTGGGAGCCACAGCGAGGACCGTGGTGAGCAATGTGGCTAGTGGGCAGGCCGGTGGCAGCAGGACTGGTAGGAGGAGCAGGGTCAGGGAAACGCCAGCCTCCCCTGGGAGCCATGCCCTGCCTCAAATGGCCAGAGTCCTTGGGGCCTATGAGGAGGCCCAAGAACAATGGGTCAGGTCTGCTTCAGACACGCGGGAGGTGCTGGGGGTGCTGAGGTCCATGGACGCCCGTATAGGTCAACTCGTGGACCTCATGGGCCAGCTGGTGGTGGCGGTGAGGACACGGCCAGGGATAGCAGCTCCCCTCCGCCACCACCTGCCGGGGTGCAGGGTCGAGCAGCAGTGTCCAGTTCCCCTGCGTCCACAGCCAGTGAGCACACCTCAACCACCAGCATGTCGCAAGCAGGCACCCCCTCGCAAACGTGGAAGGGGCCCTCCGAAGAGGAAACAGATCTCCCGGGAGGACTTCGCACGCTCCAGTCGCAAGTGAGGCAGCCAGCCAGCCTTCCGCCAGCCTTCCTTGACCAGCCACTGCATTGACTTGGACTACGATCCCACTCCACACAGCCATCTGGATGGCATGTGTGTGTTGGACTATGGACATAGAACCAGTGGGTACACCCTGAGCATCACGCAGCCATGACCGACAGCTCATTGTCACTGCACGCACCACTTTTGTCATCACCTTACACACAATCACATGTCACAGTTTGTAATAAATGCACCTTTTTCACTAACTGCTGTTTGTGCCCTGTGTTTTATTTGTACGGAATACAACGGCCACCTTGGGCGGAAAGGCACCTGATGCGTGGCATGGCAATGGAATCCGGAGGAGCCTGTAGGGACCTAGGGGTGGGAGACAGAACAGGAGCACATTCAATGAGTGTGTCACACACCCATCACACAGTACATGTCAACAACTACAGGCAATGTACACACATCGCACAGAGCAATAGGGCACAATGCCACAGTCACCAACAGTGGCATACTACCCTGGCCATGGAGCGTTGACACACAGCACGTAGTGAACAAACGGCCACCCTGACACAGCACACACACACCTGCACAGATACAGCCACATCAGCCGTCGTACATGGACACTCACCGTCAAGTGAAGTAGCGGGCGATGAGCTGCTGACGCACATTCCCAGCTTCCTCCTCTCCGCTGTCCTCCTCACTCGAGCTGTCCTGGTCTGCGGGCTGGGGCCCTGGTTGATCTCCGTCATCCACAATGAGGGGGATCTGCTTCCGAATGGCCAGATTGTGCAGCATGCAGCACGCCACCACTATCTGGCACAGCTTCTGTGGGGAGTACGCCAGTGCACCTCGGTGCGGTCCAGGCACCTGAACCTGGACTTGAGGAGGCCAAAGGTACGCTCGACCACACGTCTGGTCCTCCCATGTGCCTCATTGTAGCGATCGTCTGCTGGGGTGCGAGGATTCCTCAATGGACTGAGCAGCCATGCCCCATTCGGGTACGCAGAGTCACCTGGGTGTGAGGGACACAGAGAACCGTTGCTATTCCAACTGGACAGGGGACAGCATCGCACAACCAGCACGCTACACCACTCCACATACTCACCGACAATACAGCCACGATCCTGTTGCAGATTGGCCATCAGTCGTGGCAAGATGCTGTTGCGCATTATGTGTGCGTCATGGGCCGAGCCTGGGAACTTTGCACACACGTGGGTGATCACCATGTCCGCAAGGCACACCACTTGCACATTCAGGGAGTGCGTGTGCTTCCTGTTGCGGTACAGGTGCTCAGTGGCCTGTGGTGGAACAAGGCCAACATGTGTGCAGTCAATGGCTCCAACGACGTGTGGGATTCTGCCAAGGGCATAGAATGCACCCTTCACTGCCGCCAATTCACGAGCCCTGGGGAAGCGGATGTACCTGTTTCGGTACAGCATCATGGCTGCCATTACATCCCTCAGCACCTTGCTGAACATGGGCTGGGACATCCCTCCTCCACTGCCCACTGTGTGCTGGAATGACCCAGTGGCGAAGAAATGCATGGCGGCCATCACCTTAGCCGTGGGGGTGACAGCAGTCGGATACACCCTGCGGGGACGGAGATGGGGTTCTAACATGGCACACAGTCGATGCAGGGTTGGCCTGTCCAGCCGAAACTTCCTAATAACCTCTGTATCGTCCATGTCCACCAGCAATTGGTATGGGCGGTCAATGTTCGGTCTCCGCCTAGGGAAATTGCAGAGGACACATGTCAAAGCAACACGACACATAGCAATTTCGCATACACATCACTGACATGACTGAGCAAGCACATGAGCCACAGCCCAGCTGTCAAGCTGGGACGGCACGGCCACAATACACTTACACAGGTCTCCCAACAATGGCAATGGCTAGTGAGACATACCACTGCCATGTGCATGCACATGGGGATCTAGGCCCCAATGACTTGCGGGCGTGCTGATGGGGACTGACTGCATATTCGTCAAGCGGCAACGCCACGGCAACATGAGTGTCTGCTGAGCATGGAACTGCTTCCGAGGCTGGATGAGTATGGCACACGACGACGACGATGTGGGCACAGGCTGAGCGGCCAAAACAAGTGGGACCTGTGGCACGAGGGGATATGAGACAGTAGTAGGTGTCAGCACTGCACCCTATGTACAGCACTGTACGGATCACACCTCCCGAAACATTGACAGGTGTCCACATTGACAGCCCCATGCCAAGACGGCTGTGTGCTTGCAGTCACACGTCACAGGTGAGAGGTTACATTGCACGTGCCAGGTGGCAGACGTACATAGTGGGAGCTGGCATGTGTGTGCATGTGTCTCCTGTTCAGGATCCACCAGATGGGCGCTGACTCTGTACTGACCATTGGACACAGCATGTTCCGTGGAAGGCTTGTGTGTGTGGGATGGTGGCACTGGATGTGCCTCCGTTGGGTGGGGGGCCATGCACAGGGCGGGTACGTCGATGATTGCGCATTGTTGGTCACGGTGGGTGCACCAACTGAAGATGTGTTGCCCTGTGTTCAATTCCTATGTCCGCATGATGATGGACTGTGGATGTGGGCAGACTACACATTGGTCGATGTGCTGTCTATATGCATGTGCCTTCACACCAGGCACAGCTGCCCCTGCACATGTGACCCCTGCTGGACTCGCTGCTGGGTCTGTGGAGCTGATGCACCTTCTGCGCATGGGGCGGACAGCTCTCCTCACTTCCCTCATTGCGCATGTCATGACTTTGCCGCAGGTGACATGGATCATGGAGGGCCCACATGTACGCGTGGGTAGGCTACACATGATTGTTCACTGGTCGCCACCCCCAGTCAGTGTTTCGAATGGGAAGGTTGTCGTGCTGGTGGTATGTTCGATGTGGCGGATGGGCGGGCCTAGGTGCGGGCTTACATTCCGGACATGGGGGGTAGTTGGATTGGCGACTAGTTGCAGTACACACGGGACACGTCTCTTCCTTTCCACATCTGGGTCATCCCTTGTACTAACTGACAGTGATACAGTCATCTTCGCCCCAGCCCTCATGTCCACCCCTCGCCCCCCAATATGCATGCTCACCTGCGAGGCTAGTGCTTGCACAGGCAGCCCCAAGCTCGCACCAGAGAGGGCAAGGAGTGTATGTGTGGGTCCAGTTGCACGAGTGGGCTGTCTCAGGGTATGATGTGTGGCGGGACGCCGTCCACCTGCGTGGTGCCCCAAATGGAGACCCGGCCTGCATGGACTATGCATCACAGTCTTCGCCTTCCGGATCCGCCACCTGCGACACCCAGTGGCTGTGGCTGCCCTTGCGGCCATGCCGCGTCCGTCTGTGACTGATGGCCCACACATTCACTCTTTGGCCTCTCTGGGGAGGGCTCGGGGTGGTGGCGCACGCGCTTGCACTTAGTCGCAATGGCATGTGGCGTGGTTGGTATAATGGGCAATGGATGGGATGGTGCGAGCCACCTCCCGTGACGTCAGTGCTGCTCATGCTGTGGTGCGTCCCCCTACACTTCCATTTGACTTGTGCCATGCTAGACGTTGAGGTTCTATTGCCTGCGTGATATGACCAGGAGGAGCGCAAGGAGACCTCTCACACACCATGCTCCACTGCCATCCCGTGCCCTGTATCGCCTGTGCGGATTGACTATGTTGGGGTTACACCTGGTCGACTGGGGCTGTGTGTGCCTTGTCAAGGGGCATGGTGGGCGCACAACAGGATCCAGCTTGTCCACAGAGGGTGGGCTGAGGTGCGCCTGGTACCGCTTTGTACGTGTGCCCGGCTGCTGTGCACACACGTGTTCACTCCCCGCCCGACAGGTGTCCTCTCACAATGCCCAGGGAAGCGGTGGTGTACTGTTCATGACCCCTCCCAACACGTCGTGCTCCAACTTGGCATGTGCGCATCTACCCGTCACACCCACCCACCTGAGCACTGCGTCCATACGACTTCACACGACACATGTGTGTCTTCCACAGTTGTGCTACTCATTTGCGTTGACATCCAATACCAGTGGACTACATGGTCATGTCACGACTGCCGTGTACTTCACATACTCTCATCCTCTCTCATTCGTACTTGTGAAATGAGTCAGCGGAGACAGTTTTGGTTTCAAACATTATATTGAGTCTTCTGTCCTCTGTGATGCAGTATAGTGGACACTACTGGCAGCGGAATACATGTTGAGGATATACTGAGCATGATAGCAAATGGGATAGGGTGTGGGGTTACATGTGATTGGCTGTTGCATGTGGGATGTGGGCTTCAGAGTGACATCTGCTTGGCCAAGGCTGTGCTAATGTACATTTACGTATAGCTGCGGAGCTGCGGACTTTGACACAGACGGTATACATGTAGCCTACCAGACCGCTTGGCATCATGGGCACAGTCCATCTCAGTTCCATGTGACAGGTTTGCTGCGGTTGTTCCTCATGCACGCGTGCATGTGAGATGACATCAGGGCATGTGCTTGCGTGCATGCAGCGGCGTGCCACTTGTTGTTGCACTGTGGTGGTTACTGGACATGTCACAGTCACTGGGGTCGTGTTGTTGTTGTATGCACTTGTCGTCCATGCAAAGGTCCTGGTATGGGATTCCCGGGGCGGGGGTGGGAGGGGTGCAGCACCCACAGACTCCAGGCGACCTATTCATGTCCACTGAGCGGTGTGTGTGTCCATGGGCGCTGGATCCATGTCGTGTCCTGGTTGTTCGTGCAGTTCCGTCCATGTGGGTGCGATACACAGAGCCCATGCCACTGCCTCCCACGATGCATGCGGTGTTCCTGGATGTGATGGGGAACAGTGTGCATGTCCCGGTCATATCCGATGTCATGGCGATGTCGTTGATGGTGTGGTTACAGTTGCCGGTCGTTTGGTATGGCTGTTGTGGTGGTGACTGGCCAGTCCGTGCGGAAGCTAAGCATGGGTGCGGGGTTGGACATCATAGGTCACTCGGGGAACCTGCGTTGTGGTCCGACGTATTTACAGGTTGTCAGGTATGCGATGCCGTCCAGCAGGGCTTCCATGTCATTGGTGGTGTACATGTTTGCCAGCCAATGAAGCGGATGGTGGCTGTCAAGGTGTTGTTCGTAAGTTGTCCCTTGGAGGACCATGATGGGGCATGCTGGGTGACATTCGATGTAGCTGTTATCGATGATCCGTCGTGTGGAGGCACAGTGGTCCCATTTCAGTGCGGGTGCGATGTTGGCCACATACGCCATGCCCCCATAGGCAGAGCAGGCCCTGTCGTGTGCGTCCAGAGGGAGGAGTAGTGGTAGCAGGTCCGCCTTCAGACATGCCGGGTTGGAGAGGCATATCTCGACGGGATGCTGGTAGGGACACCTCCGACAGTAGAAGACGGGCATGACGCAGCTGAACAATGTGATGCGGTAAGTCAGTCGGTAACTTACGTTCAGCAGGGACAGGAGATCGCATCCCAATGTATGGCACAGGTTGGTTTTGTACAGCTTGAGCTGTTCGGGCGTAGTTGGGTAGGTGTGTTGCGGTTGCCATTTCGCAGCGGTTCGTTGAGGTGGCGTGCTCCGGCTGTGTGTGCAGTCTGCAATGTGCACGCTCCGGGGTTGCTGTGAGCTCTGTGTAGTCGTAGGGAGACAGGACTTGTGTTCTGTTGGCTTGTTTGGAGGACACGGGCCCTCTTCCCACATGCTTCTCAGACAGTTCAAGGTCAGTGCTGTGTGACTCCTTCCAATTAACTTGCATGTGGCCGACATGGGGGAGTGTTTTCTTCTTTCTTCCCCGTCCGTTGTGTGCTTCTGTGATATGCGCTATCTGCCCTGTGGTCGGTCTCCTCGGCATGCCTGTGTTGGTCTATTCTTGGACAATGGCTGTATTCACCGGCTTCTGTCGTAGGGCTGTGGTTTCGGTGTTGGAATGGAAGGTCATTCAGTGCTGTCTGCTCTCCCTTGTGTGGGCGGCAGGCTGCCTTTCCGCTCTGCGTTGGGCCTTGTGTGTGAATGTTATTCTTGGGCCACCTGTTGTCGGTCCCCGTGCTCTTTGGTGTTCCGTTTTATATGTCTTGTTCATATGTGCAGGGTGGTATGGGTTTTTCAGTGTGGTACTGGCGTTCCTCTTCCCGAAGGGGCCCTGCTTCTCCTAGTTGGTGTTGCCGCCGCTGTGTGCTACGCCATGTTTGTTACACTGGGGTGTGTCCTGCTGTTGCGTAACTTCACTGACATGTGTGCGTCGGTTGTGTGGCGTTGGGTGTTGTCCGTGAATTGGGCGTTGGGGACATGTCTGTGGCAGGCCTGTCACGTGTCATGTGCGTTCGGGGTGGGGCTGATGTGTGTGCTGCTTGGTTGTGTCCCTGTGTCTGTGTGCGACGCATGCATGGCGCTGCGGTTGGCCTCTGCGTTGTGCGCATGTGTGGCGGCGTCATCGCCGCTTTGGGGCCGTGACGGGGTGGTTGGTTCCTGGTCCCAGGTGGTGTGTACACATGTGTTCCGCGATGTTACGATTTGGCCTGTGTGTCATATGTGGATGCAATGGTGGATGTGTAGTGTACACGCGCTGGTGGGGGTTGTCCGCTTTTTCCGCCCTTGCACTGTGTGCGCTGTTTGCGTGCACTTGTTCTGTGTGTGCCTACCTGCGTCTCCGCGGTACGTTGCGTCCTTGGTGGTGCATCAGCAGAAGCATGGGAAGGGCCTGCAGTGCTGGATTCATGCTCGGGGTGCCGCTTCTTCGTTGTCCGTGCTCTGCGTCCGTGTTACCGCCTCTCTTTCACGTGCGGTGTCTCTTAGCCGTGGGAGCCGTTTGTTTGCGGCATCGTAATTTATGCGCCGGGCGGGACGTGTTTCGTCGGACGGTGTGTGTCAGTTGTGCTGCGCCGCTACGTGAACGGGCGCACTTTGATGGCGGACGGTGTTGCTGGCTTGCCGGCGGTGTTTGGCCTGCTTTTCGCATCGTAATTGGGCGGGCGTGTGGACTGCTGCGTGCCGGCGGTAACTGGTGCTTTTTGCATCCGCCAGCACGGCGGTTGTGCTTCCGCCCGCCATCGTAATGGGCCCCTAAGTGTGTCATTCTAGTTTTCATTTATGTTTTATTACAGTTTTAGAACTATTACAAGTTGAATCATTGAAACCAATCATTAATACATCAATATTTGTGTGAGCAGTATAGAATGGAACTATAAATTCCGATGTGTTTAAAATAATTACAAGTACTCCATATTTTAGAAACAGCAATATGTTCTGTTCTCTAGAGTAAACAGCTAACTCAAACATACACATTCAGAATCAACTTTGCTCAAGCTTAAAAAGTCTTATGTCAACAAACCTTTTCTAAAATAAGACTGCAGAGCAATGCTGACTGTTTTGGAATCAGACACTTTCCTAAAACTTATTCAAAACTATTAACAGCTTCCATTTTGTGTATCTTTCTGAGGAAATGAGTTTCAAAAAGTCAGCTCAGGCTATTCAACAAACTGGCTGGCTTGCTTCCCTCCTGAGAGAGTTTCAAGTGTTTACAACATTTTTACTGAACAGCCAAAGATCCCCTACTGCTGCAGGGTCATGAAAATGTTGGCACTTCACCAACTTCCAAAAAAAAGGAGTTTGCGTGGCGGCCCAAACAAAACATTGTTAGAGCGCCTTCTCCTTTGGATTCCTACTTCCATCTTTTAAGACATTCTAAGTCACAGTGAAAGGTATTGCTCTGGAATCGTTCGCCTCACTTCAGGAAACTATTAAAAATCTGTTAAGACACATATGCCTTTCACTTATAAATTACAGTGATGGTTCTCCATGTAAACGAGATTAAACCATGCAAGAGTCCTGGTCCAAACAATGGGGGATATTCACAAGAACGTGCGATAATCATCGCCAAAATAGGTTAACGCAATTTTACATATCGCTGTCTATCGCGGGAAAATAACTCTGTGTTAACGTCGTATTTTCAACACGGCTGTAACATGCGATAGTCTCCCGATAACGCGCAAAATGTCCGCGATAACATTACCGGGACGGTGATGAAAATCCAAACCCGAACGCAACCGCGATAAGACAATCAGCGAAAAGCAGCGCCAGGCCTGCAAGTCACACACGTCAGGCGGGAAAAACCACTACAAAAGCACACAAAAAAAACACAAATATAAAACAAACTACAGCGACGCACAATGGAGGCAGCCGGAGCAGTGACAGAGGACGGCCAGAACCCCACAAGCCCCCCTGAGGAGCAGGCTGGGACCTCGGGGACAGGGAAGGGCCAGGACAAGAAGAAGAGGAAGACGCGGTTCAGTCCGCAGGAAAACAGGATCCTGATCACGGAGGTGATAGAACACCATCAACAACTGTTCGTCACCTCCACTGTGTCATTGGCAACAAAAAATGCAACATGGCAGTCCATCGTGGACAAGGTGAATGCAGTCAGAGTGCTGAGGAGGACAATGGACGAGGTCAAGAGGCGCTGGAATGATGTGAAGCGCAAGACCAAGCAGAAACTCGCCGACAACCAGAAGGCAGCAATGCAGACTGGAGGTGGGAGTCCAGCGCCACAGGAGGAGCTGGATGAGATGGAGGAAATGGTGTCTACAGACATCAGTGGGCAGACGGTAGCAGGAGCTGGGGGACCGGACACTGCTCAACATGACCCGACACAACAGCAACAGGGTGAGTAACGACCAGGGACTGGGGGGACGGGGGAGATGGGCACAATGGCACACATGCACAATCAAGCGGAGCACAGTGCACACCCACAATGACTCTGGATCATGTCCCTGAACCCCTTGGCACACTGCAGCACACATAGCAACAGCACGTAGGCCCCGTCGACTATGTGCCCAGAGGAGTCCCGCCACACATCACTCATCTCACAACCAACCCATGCACATGTGCTGAACCCAGCAAAGCTGCGGGTCCATGAGCCACACTGACAATGCAAGTGACACTGCATGACGATTAGCATGGCTGCAGCCCGATCATCATGACATGGTGCACGCCATCACACTGAGGTGGCGGAGTGTGGACCACATCCGTAAAGGAGCAGGTCACACTCTGACACATCCACCTGCACAAACAACCCCTGACGTCAACTACACATCTGCGGACAAACCATGCCCCAGAGTCCCAACTGCCACCAAGACCCAAATCCACCCTAGTTTTCAACATCTCAGCACTGTATGGATACAGAAGTCGAAAGGCACACCGTCTGAAAGGGACAAGGGGCAGCAAAATCAGAGCTGCAGGGGCGACCCTCCCAAAATGCAGCACACACACAACACATTCAGAGCACATCAGCATTGACAACAATGTGGTACAAACTGCAACACGTTAACAGGACAGAGGACACCACAGGTGCCGCTTGTGTGTAGAAACTGGCCAATCACATTTGGCATAGCAGGGAAATGTGAGATGTCAATGTACAAGCACAAACACATATCCGTGATGTTGTCAAAATGTCCACTGTCCCGCATCAAATAGGCAGCTCCTCCTAAACAGTCACAATGTACATTGCCATGCAGTCTGTATGTGAACTTGTACAATGCGTCAACATACATGTGAACATAATGTAATACTGCATCTCCCTTCACATTGCAGAGGAGCATCAACACCTCCTGCAGAGCAGCCCCAACAACTCTTCACTGATGACGATGAGGACATCCCCGACATCGACACCGAAGCCCTCCAAGTCCTCATTGACAGCTTCGGCACCCCAACTCCAGGAGCAGGGCAGCCCAGCTGCATCGAGGAAGACCCCACCCCTGCACAGACCACACAGCAGGACGCACCTACCCACCCGGCCGCCTCCCAGGACCCTCACGAACAACACATGGCCTTCCAACGCCGTGTGTTGGAGGTCCAGGAGAAGATGGCTGATCAGGTGCGGGTGGGGTATGACCTCATGGCAGCCAAACTTGATGCCATACATGGGTGTCTGATTCCCATCAGGGACCACATACAGTCCCTAACAGACACCCACAGTCCGCTCCATGCTCTCCAATGATCCATGGCTGACATCGCTGGAGTAATGATACTGAGACAAGAACAACTGTCCAGTCAGAGTGGCTCCAGCGATGTCAGCCGGGAGTTGGGACAGATGCGGCGGCTCATGGAGAACATGGAGCGGATGACGGCGGAAAGAATGGCTGCCACGGCTGCACACCAGCGAGATGTGGCTGGGACCTTCCATGCCCTGCAGCACATCGTCATGGCATTGCTGCCTCAAGGCCTGGCGCAGATGAATGCTGCTGCAGCTTCTGCATCCACATCTCCGCCCCTGATGTGTCAGTGCCGCGACAGTGCGCAGGCAATCCACCTCCGGCCCCTGATGTGTCAGTGGCACACAGTGCGGCCGACATTCCACCACCACCCACGTGTGAGGCACATGTGACATCAGAGGACGAAGATGTGGGTGAATCAACCTTACTGGTAAGGAGGAGGCAGTAGCATTCATCTCTGCCATATGGCCTGTTTCTGCTTGGTTCTGCCCTTTGCATCATCACCTTCCACTGTCCCCCGATGCACTCTGCGACACTCACCTTGGACCTCGACATGGACTGCCATATTCTGTTTCGTTGCCAATGACATAGCGATCAGACTGCGGACTGAACTCTTCCTCTTCCGATGTACTTGTCATTCCCTGAAGGACTCTGGCTGGCCCTCCACGGGTCAATAATGTGAAGTGGGGTTTGCATGCCCCTGTACTGCTCCAGCTGCACCACTCCATTGGATGTGAATAAAACATTCAGAACCGCACAGATGTTTCATGTCTTTGATCATTCAAGTATGAAAGTATGGATGAATGTAGGGTCAGAGATTCCCCTTACGTCCATGTTGCTCATGTCGTGGGACTTGAGTCACAGGGTGCAACATTGCCGATTGCGGTCCGTGTGGCGTAGACACTACAACAGAGACACAAGCATCAGTTACTTCCTTGTCCAGCCCGGAACTGAAGCACGCCCAGAGCCCCGGGGTCATTGTTCCCCACCCTTACGCTAGCTCTCGGCATACGCCAGGCCAGACCACTCCGCTTACGCTCAGAGGGGGGGGGCAACAAAGCTAAATGTCCCAGGTCTTCCATGTAGTGATCTGCTGATCACTGGTCTAATTGTCAGCATGCCACAGCCACTCCCTGAGGGCTGGTTAACACCCACACCACACCCATCCAGCACAGGCGTCACAGGACATGTGACCCTGCCAATAAAAGGGGCCTAGCACATCACATTCCCCACTGCCGGAGATGACATGATGGCGTCTGCACCACATGGCTCAATCATGAAGGGTCCATGACTTGTGGCGCACGGAGTTAGTGGCTCCAGATGCCCTGCGGCCCTGCACGGGCCTACCGCCACGGGACGACGACTTGAGTTACACAGGGTTAGTGGCACCCGCTGCACTGCGGCTGGCAGGGGTCCACCGCCATGGGACGACGACTTGAGTTGCACAGGGTTAGTGGCACCCGCTGCACTGCGGCTGGCAGGGGCCCACCGCCACGGGACGACGACTTGAGTTGGACAGGGTTAGTGGCACATGAAGCGCTGAGCGGGTGTACAGCCTGCAATGATGCAGTAGGTCTGGAGGCTGGATGGTGACTCGTGGCGCACTGAGGTAGTGGCACACGAGGCCCAGAGTCCGGCCCGGGCCTACCACCACTTTGTCTGCGGGGGGATGTTGGTTGTCCGCTGTGTTGGTACCGTCAACCTGTGGGCAATGTGGGTCAGGATGTGGTGGATGATTGTCCTTTTGAGCCTGTGTTGGCCAATGGCTTCCTCTGGCGTTGAGTCTCTGGGGCTGGTGCGTTTCAGGGTCGTCCGCTGACCTGCGTTGCCTAGGTGGTAATCCGGGGGTGGTGGTCTGGGGGGCGGGCCTGGGAGTGGTGGCGGTGGGTGTTGTGGCCCTCTTGGTTCTCCGAGCTGCATGATCAGTAGCTCCATGGCATCTGTTGGTCTTCAGATGTGGCTCTGGGCTGGGCTCCCTTTCATACTGCAGGTAGTCGTCCTACTTAACACCAGCAAAAGGCAGGTGTTAAATCCCTGCTACTACGCGCCTTATCGCCTGTTCTTGGTTCGCATCGCAGACCTGGCTGGTCGTTGAGAATCTCGCGAAGTGGTGTTTTCGTGTGTTTTTGCACTGGAACGCCTACTCTGCATATCATTAGCGTTAGTTGTCGCACTCATCCGTGGTGATGTGTTTTGCCGTAGCTATCGCAGGAAAACTGGCGATGTCCAAAGGCCAGTACGTCCGTCTT
The DNA here is from genome assembly GCA_963921515.1 of Calotriton arnoldi. Lineage (NCBI taxonomy): Eukaryota > Metazoa > Chordata > Amphibia > Caudata > Salamandridae > Calotriton > Calotriton arnoldi. The sequence goes on from CAWUFW010013093.1 coordinate 383,939, forward strand.
GTTGGAGATGAGCTTCAGGCAGTTGGTTCTTATCCATTCAGCTACCAGTTGGTTCTGGCGGTGGTTGTCTTTTCCGTCAGGGAGGCGATAAGTTGGATGTTGTAGGCAAAGGAGATGATGGTTGCGCCTTGGTATCTGATGATGTTGGTGAGTAGAGTCATGTAGCTGTTGAACAGGGTCGGGCTGAGAGACACTCCCTGGGGGATAGTATGATGAGTAAGAAAATACTCAACATTTCTCTTCCAAAAGGAATCCCCTAGACTTCTCAGATGGATCCAGATGCCTTTTGAGAGGGATAGAAAACAGGAGAGGGTGAGCCTGGAATTCGAAGGACAATCATCAACTTCATTGATGTAGGGATGGAGACCTCAAAGTCAGCTCGTTTTTTCGCGTTGGGCTGCTCCAAGTAATACTAAAGCAGGCAAGATAAAAAAATGCTGAAAAATTCAAGAAAAAAAACCTATTGCCTAGTTTCACCTTTATTGCTTTGCTCTGTGTATTGTTGGTTATACCATGTAGTATATTTTGCAAATGCTTACTACATTCCTGTTTTAATCATATACAACTGTTAAAATTGTGTAGCATTGGACAAATTATTTTTTTGGGGTTACTTGGTCACAAGTGATGAATTCGACCCCTCAGGATGAGCCAATATTATTCAGCAAGAGAGAGCAAAGCCGAAAAAGACATAAACATTCTTCAGAGCTACTTATGATTCAATGGTGTAAATAAAGACAGTTTCTGGTGATTGGCATGACTCCCAAAAGAAGAAGATCAACTGTATCGGTATCTTTTCTCTTCGTCTCATTGTTTAAGCACAAACAGCAACATTGAGGATTGTGTAGTGCACAAATCTGTGCCAGCGTGTGCAAAGATCCCCACTGATGCTCCACTTTGCGGTCCACATGGCAGTCAGAAAGTTAAATCAAGTTTTTCAGTTTGCTTACTTCCTGAGAGAGGTTCAATTGCCAGGCAACAACACTTTATTAGCCAATGCTTACATGTCTGTTGGGTTAAATGTAGCATTGTTTGGGTGCAAAGGACTTTTACCCTATCATGAAAGTGGGTTTGTGGTGGTGGTCATATGTGACAAGTATGTTTGTATGCTTACTGAAAGAGAGAGACTGAATTTGAGGTATAAAAACAACATAAAACCAATACAACACAGCTTAATACTACTTTGCAATAAAACAACATGATAATAGCATACCAGCAACGAAATATAACGTCACAAGACATATGCAACACACCAACACAGTACCAAAAAACAAAATAAGGTAAAAAGCTAATGCAACACAATAATGCACTAGTGCAATTTGACAACCCCAAGTATAAAACAAAAACTCACAGCATATTACAATACAACATCAAAGGAACACAATAAAATAACACATCATGCAACACAATAAAAGCAGCAAAACATAATGATAAATGAAATGCAACAACAGTACACAACACAACATAACAGCACAACAATACACTTATTCTGTGTTTTAGCGTTATTATAGTGTTGTGCTTGTGTTCTGTCTTGGTGAGTTGTGGTATTTTGAGTTCTTTTGTTGCATTATTACGTTGTGCTTTGTGTTGTGTTCAGTTGTGTTTTTGAGGTGTTACGTGTTACTGTTTTTATTACTGCTTTACGTTATTACTTAGTTTTGCAGTGTTTTGTTATTGTGGTGTGTTTTGTTGTTTTTGAGTTGCATTGTTCTTTTGTGTAGTTTTATTAGATTATTTTGTGCATTGTTTTTATTTTTATGCTATGTACGTGTTGCGAGTTATGTGTGTTACTGTCTTGTGTTGTCTGTTTGGCCGGTAGATCGTTGTGCTCTCTGTGTTGCACTGTTAGTGTTTTTGTATTGAATTTCTGTGGTTTTGTTGTCATATGTTTTGATATTGCTCTGTATATTTTTATTCTCTGGGCTATTATGCTAAATTGTGTTCTATTGCCATTGTTTCTGGGTTATGTTTTTACTTTGTTGTTTCATTGGGTTGTTTTGTTATGTTTTGCAACTATGTTGTGATATTGCTTTTGTGTTCTGTCATTGTCGAACTATGTAGCTTCCTTTGCAGACTTCAACAAATGTTGCTACACTGGAAGCACCCCACTCCATTAGATCTACATTAAAAAGTAAACGTTTATCACTGTCATATGTAATACCATACCGCTGCGCTAGCTCTACAATCTTTCAGTACACCAATTAGGCTAAAAGTCTGGCATAACAATGCTTTAAAATAGCTCTCGCCAAACTCAGTTCATGCGATTTTGCCTTTGTGCGTTCAGCACCCTTACTGAATGTAAGCCCATGAAGGTTCTTTGAATGTTCTCTTCACTAAACCTGTGATCAGCATCGGACTGGCATCAGTGGCAATCAAGCAGTGCCCGATGGGCTGGTCTGACGGGTTAGTGTGTGGGACGTTTGTTTTTGGCTGTTTGTTGGCCTGTTTTATGGTCTGCTGGGCCGGCTTTTACTGTTGATATTAAAACAAACATTTCCTGCAACATGCAGTCTTCAATACCTTGTAAAACACTTACACATTGTACCTTCACAAGTTTAAAACTGCCCCAATTTGCAAACATGAATCACTTTTTTACTTATCTCCGTGCTTTACCTCGAGTCAGGCCTGTTTCCTGTCTGACCCTGCCTCTGATACACTATGCCCAACTCAAAATGGCGCGATAGACAATCTAAAATATTTTTTATCACCTCCTTGTTCTTTTCAGTCAATCTAAGTCAGGGATCTATAAAGTTGTGTAAATGTAGTTATCTTTAAAATCTGGCATGGATCCGGCCCTCCAGGACTGACTTTGGAGGATCTAAGTAATAGTGAGAGGTACTGGTCTGGCACCATGCAGCAAATTTTGATAAACGATTAAAACGCTCTTAACACTTACAGGGCTTGGCACAGATAATAAGTAACTGCTTGGGTCAGAATTTGCTCTCCAATTAAAATTCATCAGTAAGATTAACCTGTCCCAGGCACTGGATAGATAGATTTCAGTCGCCCATGCACAAGAACCATTACTCAAACAAAACTAATGATGAGAAAAGAACTTTCTTGCTGGATAACTGTGTCATTGCTTCAACCCTTCTTTCTACAGCAAGAATCTACTCATAATATTTGAGTAGGTTTCTTGATTTGGAAAATCACAAAAATCCCCCAAAATACTCATACTGAGCAGTCCTTGGGTTAGACAATCTTCATGAGTTAGTATGCAGGAACTGTGCATTCGCAAATACGTTTGTTCAGTTTTTTCTCCATGGAAACAGTCTTTGTTTACGCTCCTTATAAATTATGGGGATGTGTTCTTCCCTTTCTGATGCCTAAACACACTCAAACTCTTTGGAGGGGACTCATGCTGAGAATGGAACTGAACATGCAAAATGGAAATATTGCATGCATTTTGCTACCTTTCCTCCCCAAAAGCCCCTTTCCCTGGACTTAACGCTAAATTTAGTATTAATCAAAAAAAAAACATACTTGCAGATTTTCCATCATACTAAGTTAAATCTAGGGACATAGAGGTCTGCAAATTCTGATTCTGTGATGCACAATCTTCAAATTAATGCCCACATATGGCTTTTTTTGCTTGCGTATGTTGCACTTAAGGGCACAAAAATGTTTGCACATCAGCTCAAAAATGTCTACAACTGTGATTAATCCGGTTGAGCTCTGGGAATGCTCGTAGTTCTCCTGGTTTACAAGGAGCAGTTTGTGACACACCGTGCAGGACACAATCAACACTTTGGGGAGTCAAATATAAAATATTTTTAGACTCTTAGGGCCTCATCTACAAGAAAATAACGCAGCGCGGCGTAGTAAGCGATTTTGCTGCGTCAAGCTGCGTAGTTTTAAAAGCACAGGGATGCGTCGTATTACCAACAATACGACGCATCCCTGTGCTTTCCCCTGCGCTAGTGCACATTTTTTGCCATGCACCGGTGCACGCACCCTGCAGCCCTTTTGCAAGGGTGCATGCACCGCATGGACGATTGTATTTGTGCAGGTAGGACACCTTCTTCCACAAAACCTATCATTAATGGCATTTTCCTCTTTCTATACATGCTGCAGAATGCAGCACGCATAGAAAGAGGAAAAATCGAGGCGAAATAAAAGTATTGCTCCTTGTTGCGCCATTCGGATTCCCAGTTTTACAAAATGTAAATCTGGGAATGTGTCCAGTTCCATGGATGTTGCCTGGGAACACCCACCGCAACACCCATGGAACGCCCCTTTCACGCAGAGTAATGCGTGAAAGGGGCCCCTATTTACAAGGCCATGAAAAGTCACGCATGGTGACTTTACGTGGCCTTGTAAATATGGCCAATCCAATTACGCCGCCGGTGCGTAAAAAAAAGTGACGCACCGGTGGCGCAATGAGCTTATAAATAAGCCCCCAAATTGTCTTTCTTTTCAGAAATTCTAGATATAGTGAAAGGTATTCACTTGGCACCCCTCACCAATTTTCTGGAACTAATTAATAATCCATTAAAAAGATTGGTGAGAGCATGGATAAATTACAGCTTGGATCAGGGGTGGTTCTCTATTTAAAACTATGTAGTGACATTAACCTCACCCCCGGAAGGAGCCAAAACAGCGTAGATTACAATAATCCATGTGGGAGGACAATTAGGCAAACACGCCCGAGTCACGCATGATTTATTCCAGAGGTCAGTGTCTGTAAGTGCTGCTAGCTGCGTGGGTGAGCTGTGGTTGGGAACAGTTCCAACGGGTCCCGCGCTGGCCTACTCCATAACTGCTGCTTCCTTCATTCGATAGCACGCAGCCACCTGGCGTGGTACCCTGCGTGCCCTTTGCACTGCCGGCGTGACATCGTCTTTACTACGTAGAACACCAGAATCACACACACTTTATTTACGACGAAGGCACTGTACCATTTCATGAGGACATCAGCTGAACGGGATGTTCCTTCCTGAGTCTTGATTCGAACTTTATTAGGAAAGAAGATATTAAAACCTTCAGAACAAACTGTGTCCCAGGGAGGAGACGTTTTTAATGTTAAACTGTACGACGTGGTTGTGATACTTGATAGTTGCACATGGAATTTCTAATGGGTAACTGTTAGTCTGAAAACAGAGGTGCAATCATTTACAGCTACATTTTCATACATTCTCAACATTGGTACTTTGCCTTACATGATTTTTAAAAGTGGACTATTTGAAATGACGGGCCTTATTGACAGCGATTATTTTGCAGGCAGTTGTGCAATTCTTTAAGCTTAGACGTGACTTAGTCATCGTCCGATTCATAAACCTTTCATTCCCTGTAATAGCATGTTTTACTCTGGAAGTTTCCCACTAAGTTACACATAAGACTGAAGTGGGGCACAACATGCTCCATGCCTCATGTTTGAATATCAAGGAGTAATTCACGCATAAGGCAGGAGTAAGACCAGGGCCATCTTAACAGCATTATATGCCCCCGGACAAAGCAGGGCAATGGGCCCTGCCTACACAACAATTCACAGGAATAACAAGCATTTGCAAAGCAATAGGTCTCGCATTTGCGAGAGTTTGAGCTATTGGCAATGTAAAGGACAATGGGGCATATTCACAATGACTTATCGCCGAGTTATCGCCACTTTAGCGCAGCAAAACTGGCGATAGAATTACCGCCCCATTCGCAAGCCAGCGCTAACTGCCCACATCGCCACATAACCCGCGATAGCTGCCGCAAAAAACATCGCCACGGTTGACAACGCCAACTAACGCTAATGAGATGCAGAATAGGCGTGTCCGTGCAAAAACACACGAAAAGACAACACCGCGCGATTCACAACGGACAGCCAGATCTGCGATGCGAGTCAAAAACAGGCGATAACCCGCGGTAGCAGCAGGGATGTAACACCTGCCTTTTGCTGGTGCTAAGCAGGACGACTACCTGCACCACAACAGGGAGCCCAGCCCACAGCCACACCCGAAGAACAACAGATGCCATGGAGCCACTGCTCATGCAGCTCGGAGACCCTATAGGCCCACAACACCAACCGCCACCCCCACCAGGCCCCCCCAGTGCCCTCCCCCGGCACACCCACCCCGGACAAAGACGTGCCACAGCAACTCAATGAAATCACGAGAAAAAAAAGAGCCTGATGTCGCACAAATACAACAACAAACATACATGTGTGGCCAGAATAAGGAGAAACAAACATTCTACTTTGAAACTCCCACAACATAACTTTATTGATACACAACACAAAACAACAATACTGAAGAAGCCATGGGGATCCACTCCGGACAATCTGGAAGTCACAGCCTGCAAGAAAAAACCGAGATAAGAACGTGTGTCATGCACACATCAAAGGACAGTGAGAGAGAAAGAAAGAAAGGGAGAGAGAGAAAGAGAGGGAGAGAGAGAGGGAGAGAGAGCGAGAAAGAAAGGGAGAGAGAGAAAGAGAGGGAGAGAGATTGCGAGAAAGAAAGGGAGAGAGAGAAAGAGAGGGAGAGAGAGACAGTCAAAGGAAGAGAGGGAGAGAGACTGCTGCACATGCGCACCCTGGCCCCACTGCTCATTTTCCCGCCACCGGTGTGTCTCCAACCACGTGCCGGTGCACGCTCCGAGCCTGGGACATGCGACCTTGGCAGCCTCCACATCACGCGGAGCCGACCCACGGCCCACTAGGTCACACACCACAATCTGGGCCTTGAGTTCGGAATGGGAGAGTCCATTACAGTGCACACGTCACCAACACAGGCTGCACACCCGCTCAGCTCCATAGGTGCCACTAACTCTGTGAACCTTGAGGCAACACCACGTGGCGGTAGGCCCGCGTCGCACGCAGGCTCCGGCCTACACTGCAGTCCACCAGGTCCCCTCTCTGAAATCGAGTACACAAAAAATAATTGCAGAGTCCAAATCATTGCACACGGCATCATCGCCTGTCCGCCCCTGCGCACACATGCTGCTGCACCCCAGCCCCTCCCGCCGCCCAGCGGTGAATGTCCGCTCCTGCGCACCCAGGCCCCACTGCTCACCTGCTGCCACCGGTGTGTCCCTAAGAGGGCACACCACTTGCCGCTGCTAACTCCAAGGCCGGGGCCCGCAGCCTTGGCAGTCCCCACATCATGCGGCACACCCCGCGGTCCAGCAGGTCCCACACATGATACTGGGTCTTGAGTTCAGAATGGGAGAGTCCATTACAGTGCACACGTCATCATCGCAGGCTGCACACCCGCTCAGCTTCATAGGTGCGACTAACCCTGTGCAACTCAAGCCAGCACCACGTGGTGGTAGGCCCGTGACGGCAGCCGGACGTCGGGGGCGACTAACCCTGTGCGCCACAAGCCATGGACCCTCCATGATTGAGTCCCGTTGCGCGTACGTTGCCCGGTCACCTCCGGCAGTGGGGAATGTGACGTTGCAGACCCCTTTTATTGGCGGTGTCACATGGACCGTGACGCATCTGCTGGATGGGTGTGGTGTGTGTGCAAACCTGCCCTCAGGGAGTGGCCGTGGCATGCTGGCAACTAGACCAGTGACCAGCAGATCCCAAGCGTGGAATCCTGGGACATGTAGCTATGTTGTCCCCCCTCAGAGCGTAAGCGTAGTGGTCTGGCCTGGCATACACCGGACCAGCGTCGGGCGTGCAAGGATGATCCCGGGGCTCAGGGCGCTGGTTCAGTCCTGTCCGGACAAGGAAGTGACGAATGCGTGTGTCCCTGCTGTAGTGGCTATGCCGCCCGGAATGCAATCGGCAATGTAGCACCCTGTGACTCATGTCCCACGGCGTGTGCAACATGGACGTCAGGGGGAATCACTGCCCCAACACACATCCACACTTACATACTTGAATGAACGAAGACATGACACAACTGTGCAATGGTGAATGATTTATTGTCATCCAGTGGAGTGTTGCAGCTGGAGCAGTACAAGGCCATGCAGACCCCACTTCACATCATAGGCACGTGGCGGGCAAGCCAGAGTCCTCCAGGGCATGACAAGTACATCGGAAGAGGAAGAGTCCAGACCGCAGTCTGATCGCTGTGTCATCGGTCATCTAACAGAATATGGCAGTCCATGTCGTGGTCCAAGGTGAGAGTCAAAGAGTGCATCGGGGGGCAGTAGAAGGTCATGATGCCAAGGGCAGAACCAAGCTGAAACAGGCCAAATGGGTGGGAGGAATGCTACTGCCGCCTCATGATCAAGAAGTCTAGTCCATCCACATCCTCGTCCTCTGATGTGCGCTCTGCCTCACCTGTGGGTGCTGCAGTTCCAGCTGCAGCACTGTGTGCCACTGACACATCCGGGGCCAGAGGTGTATTTTCGGACGCACCGTGTGGCAGTGACACATCAGGTGCAGGAGTAGATATGTCTTCCGCACTGTGAGGAACTGACACACCAGGGGGCGCAGATGTGGATGGTGTAGGAGCAGCAGCATCCATCTGCGCCAGGCCTTGTGGCAGCAATGCCATGACGAGGATCTGCAGGGCATGGTATATCCCAGCTACATTTTGCTGATGTGCAGCAGTGACAGCCAACCTTTCTGCCTCCATCCGCACCATGTCCTCCATGATCCTCCGCATTTGTGACAATTCACTGCTGAGATCGCTGGAGCCACTCTGACTTGACAGGTGTTCTTGTCTCCGAGTCAGGACTCCAGCGATGTCAGCCAGGGCTTGTTGGAGACCATGGAGCGGACTGTGGGTGTCCGTCAGGCACTGCAAGTGTTCCCCGAAGGGACGTAGACACCCATGGATAGCATCAAGTTTGGCTGCCAGGAGGTCAAACCCCACCCGCACCTGCTCAGCCAGCTTCTCCTGGGCCTCTAACACACGGGTTTGGAAGGCCAGGTGTGTTCCGTGGGGGTCCTGGGTGACAGCAGGTGTGGCAGGTGCTGCCTGCTGTGTGGTCTGTGCAGGGGGTGGGGTCTCCTCGATGCAGCTGGGCTGCCCTGATCCTGGAGGTGGGGAGCCGATTCGGGCGATGAGATCGCTGAGGGCGTCGGTGTCAATGCTGGGGTTGTCGTCCTCGTCATCAGTGTAGAGTTGTTGGGTCTGCTCTGCAGGTGGTGTTGATGGTCCCTCTGCAATGTTAAGGGGAGATGCCGCATTACATCGTGTTGACATGTTTGTCCAGGCATTGTAAGACTTCACATACAGACTGCATAGCGAGGTACATTGTGACTGTGTAGGGGGTGATGCCTGTTAGGTGCGGGACAGTTGACATTTCTACACCATCAGGGATGTGAGGTTGTACTTGTGCAGTTTCATCTCACATCCCCCTGCTATGCCAAATGTTATTGTCCAGTATCTTCACACAGGCGGCAGCAGTTTTGCCCTCTGTCCTGTTGTTCACGTGTTGCAGTTTGTACCACATTGTTGTCTATGCTGCTGTGCCGATACAGTTTTTTTCGGTGCCTCGATACAACAGACAGAATTTACCTTCAGCTGAATCGCTGATCTTTATTGGAGGCACGCTGACGAGGGTGACAGCGCAGTCATATTAATGTTTAGCATGAACTTGGCAAATCACCACGCCCTTTGAGGTGTATACTTATAAATACTTTGTACCATAATATATATATTCTTAGTTTGTGGACCCACACCTAACCGCTTACATTGATAGCTGATGTCGTTTCATCACCATAGTTGACAGGTTTCAGAAGGTCATGTGTGTACACGAGCGAGTGTGCCATTGTTTATTTAATTATATACTTTGTTGACATGCTAGTTGTCTCTTCTTCTTCCTTCTCCAAGCTTGTTTTCAGTACATGAGGAACCCCTCATGTGTACAACCTCACCGGGTACTGTGATGCCTGGTTAGTCCATTTTTGCGGGTAAGACCCTCTTTTCTGCTCGTTCTGTTACCTCCACGTGTGTCACATTGGGTGTAATTTGATGCTTGTTCACCTGATGTTTTTACCGTTTGACACCGTGACATGTAATGGTTTCACAGCGTTTTTAATGATTCATGCTCATTTTAATGTACAGAGAGACAGTTTAACACAGACTATTTGTTGAGAAGTCAGTCACTATCACATAACATTGATTTTTGTGATGCATTCTCTCTTCTTAGGAAGTTTCTGCACCATCAGGTACTCGACCTTTTAGTCGTATGGTTGTTGTGAGTATGTTGCCACAACTTCAATTGATTTTTTAGTTGTAGATAGTTATTCTCCTGGTCCTGACGAATCGCCTGTTGAATATTCATTTTTGGCGAGAAACATGTTGACCGATCACTCATAAGAGCGTCATAAACTGAGATATTATCCCAGCTTCACGCCTTATTTTTTGTTCTTATCTAGGGTAGGAGACCCCCTGATTAAAGTTGTTTTCATAGGTACCCCTACTCTATTTTACATTCACTATCACCATTCACACACGTCTACACATACGAGGCCCCCCACCCGCACTTCACCTGACGGCGCTTGGAAAAAGATCTCCGATAAAGTGCCCCTATTATAGGGAGCCCGTCGGGTATTGCACCGCCGACCCGACGAGGAGCCGCCCAATGATGAAGCATGACACCCGACAGGGTGTGTGAGGGCATTCTAATCCAACATAAGGGATTCCTTACTCTGATTCTACTAGATCAGTCGGTTCAGAATCCCCTGTGTATTGTCTCTCGTTCCATAGGAACAGTATAACCTCTTTGTTGCAAACATTACCCCTGGGCCTTTATACTGGACCTGTTCAAAAAGCCCATAGTCCCTCCTTTGTTGACTGGTTTCTGCACGGCTAACCCCCGTGGGACTTTTCTTAGGTGGGTAAACCTTGCGCTGTCCCCCTACCATAATCACATCCACATCTTCAACGGCTATAGTTTAGCCAAGTATCCTTTTTGAGCATTCCCACTTTTTCCATCTTTTCCTTCAGCACACCTGTCCCTTTCATTATGGAAGGACAAGGGTTGAGCTATGGAGAAGAAATAGCAGCAGAGATATTGAGGGCACCTCCATCCTGGGAGTAGAAGGAGGTGCAGCTTCAGGGAGCCAGTCGGATGACTGGCTGTCCCTGACGTCCATGAAAAGAGAATTGGTCAGGATCACCCTACATGGGGCACTCATGACTGAATATCTGAGGGCCAATGTAGCACCCAATGGTTTACTTATCAAGAATTTTCCACGCATCTTCCTTGAGGATGACACATTCAAAATAGAATGGTCACAAGTTTCATGGAAGTGCACACGAGATTTACTGATACTAATAATTAACACAGCTAAAAGACTGGCTGATGAACTTTTATCAAAAATTCAGGTAGCAGAAAGCACTTTGAAAAGTGCCACCCCACAGACCAGTTTCAAGACGAAACTTACAGAACTTAACAATGAGATCATGGAACATAAGGAATACCTCATGAAACAGAAAGTAGTCAAACTACAGAAAGACATCCGTAGATTTGACAAAGAAAAAGTCTATCCTTACTTGAAACAGGATTTTGTTCCCCCAGACTCAGACGTCAGTTCTAATTCCTCTAGGAGGGGCTCGTCCAGTAACAGTGACTCGAGCACAGAGAACCGCAACTATAACTACCCAAGGAGAAGGGGCCGCCAGGGTTTTCAGGGATATCCTATACCCCACTATCAGGGCCCATCGTATTGGCAATACCCCATGTTCCCTCAGGGCCCACAACCTTTTGGCCTACCTGGCCCACAATCCTTTGTCCCTGGAGGCCTGAGCCAACCTTTTTTAGGCAGAGGTTGGGGCAAAGGGCGCGGGCGAAGAAGAAACAATCAGCAAGACAAGAGGGTACACTGGGAGGAACCACAAAAACGAGTAGTGGAAACCCGGAGTGTTACCAAGAAGAAAACCTGATTGTCAATCTGTCTCCCAAATCTCTGACGGAGATTGAACACAGGGTCCTACAAAAGGGACTGGGTTTTGTCCCTACCCCTAGGGTAGATAAATTTAAAGAACAGTGTGAACTTCAGCGTTTTTTCCGCAAAGTGCGCCTCAGAGCCTTCTTTCATGGTACTCCCCCACAGGAAATCTGCGACTCTGGCCTACATAATCCTGCAACTTTTACTCCCCATACTGGTATGGTACCTAATGAGGTTATTACCTTTGAACAGGCTGTCCTTAAGGACCTTCAAAGGGAGTCTAACTCGAGACGCAACTGTAACATCACCGATGAAGAGTTGGTTGCGATTTCTGCCCTGTCCAATGACATCAACATCACTATCAAACCAGCCGACAAAGGCGGGGCCACTGTCATCATGGCAACCACTGACTATGACATTGAATGTCTGAGACAACTGAGTGATCGGCGGTATTACACCCCCATCACCACCAGTCCAGTGACACGCCTCAATACAACCATAACCGCACTGATCTTTGAGGCAGAGACCCAGGGCTGGATAAGTAGGAAGGAGGCTGACTTCCTCATGAAGAAAGAACCTAGGACCCCCTATTTCTATATTTTACCAAAAATACACAAGGGAGTCACACCAGTACCTGGACGCCCCATTGTTTCCGGAATAGATTCCATACTTGAACCTCTATCACAATTTTGTGATCATTTTCTACAACCGTTAGTGAGACAAATACCATCCTACATACAGGACACTACTGACGTATTACGCCTGATTTCTGAGTTTCAACACACAGGCGATATTGATCTCCTCATCACTCTAGATGTAGAGGCACTCTACACCAACATCCCACAGAGAGCGACCCTAGATGTGATTGAGGAGGCATTGAATTTGACACCTTGGGACTCTAGCACACCATCTAGTTTTGTCCTTGAATGTGCGTCGTTGGCATTGACTGAAAACTTTTTTGAATTCAAAGGGCAACTTTACCATCAAAAGCAAGGTACTTCCATGGGGAGTACCTTTGCTCCCAGTTTAGCATGTCTTTACATGGCATCCTTTGAGGGTGCACTGATCCTCCATGACTCAAATCCATATCGACCCAATATCTGCCTATGGAAGAGGTTCATAGATGACATTTTGGTCTTCTGGAAAGGTGATATGACATCTTGTGAACAGTTCTGTGTATGGATCAACACACTGAATCCATATCTGAGATTCACCAGTACCATCTCACAGGAACAGATACCATTCTTGGATCTCACGATCAAACTTACACATGGCAGTTGATCTACTACTATGTACAGAAAAGCAACTGACCGCAATAGCCTGCTGCTGTATAGTAGTCACCATCCTTTGTCCTTGAAAGAGAACCTCCCCTTTGGACAATTTCTAAGGGTGAGACGTAATTGCAGTGAAATTACCGACTACAAAAAAGAATCAGAAATACTGGCCAACAAATTGGTGGCACGAGATTACCCCCCAAGAAGTATTGCCCTGAGTAGAAAAAGAGCCAGAAACAACAACAGGGAAGCACTTTTAGAACAGAGCACTAAGATCCCTAGTGATACCATCACGTGTGTGACCACCTTCACACCCGGGTCGAACAGACTAAGCAAAGTAATCAAGAAACATTGGGGTATACTTAACACTGGTGATATGACATTGGATTTACCGCGCTTTGCTTTTAAGCGCTCACGTAATTTGAGAGACATGCTAATCAACACCAGACTCAAGACAGTTGCAGTAGCTGTCCAAAGAACCCTATGGGATTTACCACCGGTTAAGGGCCACTATCCCTGTGGGTCTTGTACAGCATGTGCTTTCACCACCATATGCAAATCTATCACTTTTTCAAATGGTTTTACGTGGGAATTACGGTCCCATACAAATTGCAACACATCAAATTGCATATACCTGCTGACCTGTCCCTGTAATTTGCAATACATAGGGATGACCACCCGCACCATCAAAACCCGTGTTGCTGAACACCGGAGTAACATTCGATGTCAAAAATCAAACACGAAAATGTGCTCCCACTTTCTAGAGAAACACCACTCACCTGATGCACTTAAATGGCTGGTGTTAGAAACATTCACGAGGATTAATAAGCATGCCCTCTTTTTGAAAGAACAGAGATGGATACATCGCTTGTCCTTACACACTCAGGGTTTAAACGATGACATACCTTGGAATACATTGAGGATATGATTTTTCAAATACCCTCCTGCTCATTAAAAGGGTTTTCAATATTCATTTTAATATAGACTTTATTTTAATACAGACTCCAGTATTTTTCTAAGAATACATGAGACTCATGTTGGTTTCGTATTTGAGACTTAGGTCTTTGCTCATATTTTTTGGTCTGACGATCTGACTTCTGCTCACATTCTGTGGTCCCCTGATCCAATACCAGCTCACATACGGTAGTTATACTATACTAATGCTGTAGCTTGACTAGCTTATGATACAATATCATCTACCGCAACACAGTGCCGCTTATTCCATGATTTTACTTGTGCACCTTTTCCATTAAACAGGAAGTGTTATCCCCGCACTATATTTCATGACACACCTTCTAAACGTGCACTCTGAATTGTCCTTGACACCATTCCAAGATGTCTGCCGTATCATCCCCTTCCTTCCTTGTATTATCATGCTCCAAGTAGGCGACTTATTTTGTTAAACGCTTTCTACACTTGTTTCATTTACCTTCCTCCTCCCTGGATCAAGTAATATGTCCATATATTTACGACAGATCCACATCCCTTAATGTTATCTCTGTACAGTCTTACATCTATTGATACTGTTCTAAGATGTCTGCCATAGTCATCTTATATCTATCACGAATTTCCTCTTTCCAAAATGGCCACCATTGAGGTTAGCGTTCGATGCACTCATATCTGCTACACTCACTTCCTGCCTCCCGGAAACGAGGGAAATACTTAAATACACACGAGACCTACACCACTCCACCACCCGGACCCTGTAGGAGTGGGTAGGTCTGCAGCCCTCGTGCGAACAGCACCAATGTGAGTACTTCCAGTAACGCTTTAAGGATGTAGGGGGTAACTTTAGCATGAGAGTAAATCGAGTTAAGTCAGGCCAATACAGTTTTTTTCGGTGCCTCGATACAACAGACAGAATTTACCTTCAGCTGAATCGCTGATCTTTATTGGAGGCACGCTGACGAGGGTGACAGTGCAGTCATATTAATGTTTAGCATGAACTTGGCAAATCACCACGCCCTTTGAGGTGTATACTTATAAATACTTTGTACCATAATATATATATTCTTAGTTTGTGGACCCACACCTAACCGCTACATTGATAGCTGATGTCGTTTCATCACCATAGTTGACAGGTTTCAGAAGGTCATGTGTGTACACGAGCGAGTGTGCCATTGTTTATTTAATTATATACTTTGTTGACATGCTAGTTGTCTCTTCTTCTTCCTTCTCCATGCTTGTTTTCAGTACATGAGGAACCCCTCATGTGTACAACCTACCGGGTACTGTGATGCCTGGTTAGTCCATTTTGCGGGTAAGACCCTCTTTTCTGCTCGTTCTGTTACCTCCACGTGTGTCACATTGGGTGTAATTTGATGCTTGTTCACCTGATGTTTTTACCGTTTGACACCGTGACATGTAATGGTTTCACAGCGTTTTTAATGATTCATGCTCATTTTAATGTACAGAGAGACAGTTTAACACAGACTATTTGTTGAGAAGTCAGTCACTATCACATAACATTGATTTTTGTGATGCATTCTCTCTTCTTAGGAAGTTCCTTTTAGTCGTATGGTTGTTGTGAGTATGTTGCCACAACTTCAATTGATTTTTTAGTTGTAGATAGTTATTCTCCTGGTCCTGACGAATCGCCTGTTGAAAATTCATTTTTGGCGAGAAACATGTTGACCGATCACTCATAAGAGCGTCATAAACTGAGATATTATCCCAGCTTCACGCCTTATTTTTTGTTCTTATCTAGGGTAGGAGACCCCCTGATTAAAGTTGTTTTCATAGGTACCCCTACTCTATTTTACATTCACTATCACCATTCACACACGTCTACACATACGAGGCCCCCCAACCGCACTTCACCTGACGGCGCTTGGAAAAAGATCTCCGATAAAGTGCCCCTATTATAGGAAGCCCGTCGGGTATTGCACCGCCGACCCGACGAGGAGCCGCCCAATGATGAAGCATGACACCCGACAGGGTGTGTGAGGGCATTCTAATCCAACATAATGGATTCCTTACTCTGATTCTACTAGATCAGTCGGTTCAGAATCCCCTGTGTATTGTCTCTCGTTCCATAGGAACAGTATAACCTCTTTGTTGCAAACATTACCCCTGGGCCTTTATACTGGACCTGTTCAAAAAGCCCATAGTCCCTCCTTTGTTGACTGGTTTCTGCATGGCTAACCCTCGTGCGACTTTTCTTAGGTGGGTAAACCTTGCGCTGTCCCCTACCATAATCACATCCACATCTTCAACGGCTATAGTTTAGCCAAGTATCCTTTTGAGCATTCCCACTTTTTCCATCTTTTCCTTCAGCACACCTGTCCCTTTCATTATGGAAGGACAAGGGTTGAGCTATGGAGAAGAAATAGCAGCAGAGATATTGAGGGCACCCTCCATCCTGGGAGTAGAAGGAGGTGCAGCTTCAGGGAGCCAGTCGGATGACTGGCTGTCCCTGACGTCCATGAAAAGAGAATGGGTCAGGATCACCCTACATGGGGCACTCATGACTGAATATCTGAGGGCCAATGTAGCACCCAATGGTTTACTTATCAAGAATTTTCCACGCATCTTCCTTGAGGATGACACATTCAAAATAGAATGGTCACAAGTTTCATGGAAGTGCACACGAGATTTACTGATACTAATAATTAACACAGCTAAAAGACTGGCTGATGAACTTTTATCAAAAATTCAGGTAGCAGAAAGCACTTTGAAAAGTGCCACCCCACAGACCAGTTTCAAGACGAAACTTACAGAACTTAACAATGAGATCATGGAACATAAGGAATACCTCATGAAACAGAAAGTAGTCAAACTACAGAAAGACATCCGTAGATTTGACAAAGAAAAAGTCTATCCTTACTTGAAACAGGATTTTGTTCCCCCAGACTCAGACGTCAGTTCTAATTCCTCTAGGAGGGGCTCGTCCAGTAACAGTGACTCGAGCACAGAGAACGGCAATTATAACTACCCAAGGAGAAGGGGCCGCCAGGGTTTTCAGGGATATCCTATACCCCACTATCAGGGCCCATCGTATTGGCAATACCCCATGTTCCCTCAGGGCCCACAACCTTTTGGCCTACCTGGCCCACAATCCTTTGTCCCTGGAGGCCTGAGCCAACCTTTTTTAGGCAGAGGTTGGGGCAAAGGGCGCGGGCGAAGAAGAAACAATCAGCAAGACAAGAGGGTACACTGGGAGGAACCACAAAAACGAGTAGTGGAAACCCGGAGTGTTACCAAGAAGAAAACCTGATTGTCAATCTGTCTCCCAAATCTCTGACGGAGATTGAACACAGGGTCCTACAAAAGGGACTGGGTTTTGTCCCTACCCCTAGGGTAGATAAATTTAAAGAACAGTGTGAACTTCAGCGTTTTTCCGCAAAGTGCGCCTCAGAGCCTTCTTTCATGGTACTCCCCACAGGAAATCTGCGACTCTGGCCTACATAATCCTGCAACTTTTACTCCCCATACTGGTATGGTACCTAATGAGGTTATTACCTTTGAACAGGCTGTCCTTAAGGACCTTCAAAGGGAGTCTAACTCGAGACACAACTGTAACATCACCGATGAAGAGTTGGTTGCGATTTCTGCCCTGTCCAATGACATCAACATCACTATCAAACCAGCCGACAAAGGCGGGGCCACTGTCATCATGGCAACCACTGACTATGACATTGAATGTCTGAGACAACTGAGTGATCGGCGGTATTACACCCCCATCACCACCAGTCCAGTGACACGCCTCAATACAACCATAACCGCACTGATCTTTGAGGCAGAGACCCAGGGCTGGATAAGTAGGAAGGAGGCTGACTTCCTCACGAAGAAAGAACCTAGGACCCCCTATTTCTATATTTTACCAAAAATACACAAGGGAGTCACACCAGTACCTGGACGCCCCATTGTTTCCGGAATAGATTCCATACTTGAACCTCTATCACAATTTTGTGATCATTTTCTACAACCGTTAGTGAGACAAATACCATCCTACATACAGGACACTACTGACGTATTACGCCTGATTTCTGAGTTTCAACACACAGGCGATATTGATCTCCTCATCACTCTAGATGTAGAGGCACTCTACACCAACATCCCACAGAGAGCGACCCTAGATGTGATTGAGGAGGCATTGAATTTGACACCTTGGGACTCTAGCACACCATCTAGTTTTGTCCTTGAATGTGCGTCGTTGGCATTGACTGAAAACTTTTTTGAATTCAAAGGGCAACTTTACCATCAAAAGCAAGGTACTTCCATGGGGAGTACCTTTGCTCCCAGTTTAGCATGTCTTTACATAGCATCCTTTGAGGGTGCACTGATCCTCCATGACTCAAATCCATATCGACCCAATATCTGCCTATGGAAGAGGTTCATAGATGACATTTTGGTCTTCTGGAAAGGTGATATGACATCTTGTGAACAGTTCTGTGTCTGGATCAACACACTGAATCCATATCTGAGATTCACCAGTACCATCTCACAGGAACAGATACCATTCTTGGATCTCACGATCAAACTTACACATGGCAGTTGATCTACTACTATGTACAGAAAAGCAACTGACCGCAATAGCCTGCTGCTGTATAGTAGTCACCATCCTTTGTCCTTGAAAGAGAACCTCCCCTTTGGACAATTTCTAAGGGTGAGACGTAATTGCAGTGAAATTACCGACTACAAAAAAGAATCAGAAATACTGGCCAACAAATTGGTGGCACGAGATTACCCCCCAAGAAGTATTGCCCTGAGTAGAAAAAGAGCCAGAAACAACAACAGGGAAGCACTTTTAGAACTGAGAACTAAGATCCCTAGTGATACCATCACGTGTGTGACCACCTTCACATCCGGGTCGAACAGACTAAGCAAAGTAATCAAGAAACATTGGGGTATACTTAACACTGGTGATATGACATTGGATTTACCGCGCTTTGCTTTTAAGCGCTCACGTAATTTGAGAGGCATGCTAATCAACACCAGACCCAAGACAGTTGCAGTAGCTGTCCAAAGAACCCTATGGGATTTACCACCGGTTAAGGGCCACTATCCCTGTGGGTCTTGTACAGCATGTGCTTTCACCACCATATGCAAATCTATCACTTTTTCAAATGGCTTTACGTGGGAATTACGGTCCCATACAAATTGCAACACATCAAATTGCATATACCTGCTGTCCTGTCCCTGTAATTTGCAATACATAGGGATGACCACCCGCACCATCAAAACCCGTGTTGCTGAACACCGGAGTAACATTCGATGTCAAAAATCAAACACGAAAATGTGCTCCCACTTTCTAGAGAAACACCACTCACCTGATGCACTTAAATGGCTGGTGTTAGAAACATTCACGAGGATTAATAAGCATGCCCTCTTTTTGAAAGAACAGAGATGGATACATCGCTTGTCCTTACACACTCAGGGTTTAAACGATGACATACCTTGGAATACATTGAGGATATGATTTTTCAAATACCCTCCTGCTCATTAAAAGGGTTTTCAATATTCATTTTAATATAGACTTTATTTTAATACAGACTCCAGTATTTTTCTAAGAATACATGAGACTCATGTTGGTTTCGTATTTGAGACTTAGGTCTTTGCTCATATTTTTTGGTCTGACGATCTGACTTCTGCTCACATTCTGTGGTCCCCTGATCCAATACCAGCTCACATACGGTAGTTATATTATACTAATGCTGTAGCTTGACTAGCTTATGATACAATATCATCTACCGCAACACAGTGCCGCTTATTCCATGATTTTACTTGTGCACCTTTTCCATTAAACAGGAAGTGTTATCCCCGCACTATATTTCATGACACACCTTCTAAACGTGCACTCTGAATTGTCCTTGACACCATTCCAAGATGTCTGCCGTATCATCCCCTTCCTTCCTTGTATTATCATGCTCCAAGTAGGCGACTTATTTTGTTAAACGCTTGCTACACTTGTTTCATTTACCTTCCTCCTCCCTGGATCAAGTAATATATCCATATATTTACGACAGATCCACATCCCTTAATGTTATCTCTGTACAGTCTTACATCTATTGATACTGTTCTAAGATGTCTGCCATAGTCATCTTATATCTATCACGAATTACCTCTTTCCAAAATGGCCACCATTGAGGTTAGCGTTCGATGCACTCATATCTGCTACACTCACTTCCTGCCTCCCGGAAACGAGAGAAATACTTAAATACACACGAGACCTACACCACTCCACCACCCGGACCCGGTAGGAGTGGGTAGGTCTGCAGCCCTCGTGCGAACAGCACCAATGTGAGTACTTCCAGTAACGCTTTAAGGATGTAGGGGGTAACTTTAGCATGAGAGTAAATCGAGTTAAGTCAGGCCGATACAGTTTTTTTCGGTGCCTCGATACAACAGACAGAATTTACCTTCAGCTGAATCGCTGATCTTTATTGGAGGCACGCTGACGAGGGTGACAGCGCAGTCATATTAATGTTTAGCATGAACTTGGCAAATCACCACGCCCTTTGAGGTGTATACTTATAAATACTTTGTACCATAATATATATATTCTTAGTTTGTGGACCCACACCTAACCGCTACATTGATAGCTGATGTCGTTTCATCACCATAGTTGACAGGTTTCAGAAGGTCATGTGTGTACACGAGCGAGTGTGCCATTGTTTATTTAATTATATACTTTGTTGACATGCTAGTTGTCTCTTCTTCTTCCTTCTCCAAGCTTGTTTTCAGTACATGAGGAACCCCTCATGTGTACAACCTACCGGGTACTGTGATGCCTGGTTAGTCCATTTTTGCGGGTAAGACCCTCTTTTCTGCTCGTTCTGTTACCTCCACGTGTGTCACATTGGGTGTAATTTGATGCTTGTTCACCTGATGTTTTTACCGTTTGACACCGTGACATGTAATGGTTTCACAGCGTTTTTAATGATTCATGCTCATTTTAATGTACAGAGAGACAGTTTAACACAGACTATTTGTTGAGAAGTCAGTCACTATCACATAACATTGATTTTTGTGATGCATTCTCTCTTCTTAGGAAGTTCCTGCACCATCAGGTACTCGACCTTTTAGTCGTATGGTTGTTGTGAGTATGTTGCCACAACTTCAATTGATTTTTTAGTTGTAGATAGTTATTCTCCTGGTCCTGACGAATCGTCTGTTGAATATTCATTTTTGGCGAGAAACATGTTGACCGATCACTCATAAGAGCGTCATAAACTGAGATATTATCCCAGCTTCACGCCTTATTTTTTGTTCTTATCTAGGGTAGGAGACCCCCTGATTAAAGTTGTTTTCATAGGTACCCCTACTCTATTTTACATTCACTATCACCATTCACACACGTCTACACATACGAGGCCCCCCACCCGCACTTCTTCTGACGGCGCTTGGAAAAAGAGCTCCGATAAAGTGCCCCTATTATAGGGAGCCCGTCGGGTATTGCACCGCCGACCCGACGAGGAGCCGCCCAATGATGAAGCATGACACCTGACAGGGTTTGTGAGGGCATTCTAATCCAACATAATGGATTACTTACTCTGATTCTACTAGATCAGTCGGTTCAGAATCCCTTGTGTATTGTCTCTCGTTCCATAGGAACAGTATAACCTCTTTGTTGCAAACATTACCCCTGGGCCTTTATACTGGACCTGTTCAAAAAGCCCATAGTCCCTCCTTTGTTGACTGCTGTGCTCTGACTGTCATATGTGTGTGCTGCCGTTTTGTGAGAGTCGCACCTGCAGCTCTGATTCTGCTGCCTCTTATCCCTTGCAGGAGGTGTGCCTTTGACTTCTGTGTCCATGCAGTGTCGAGACGTTACCAGACTTGGTTGGATGTGTGTCTTGGTGGGAGTGGGGACTCTGGGGCATGGTTTGTCCGCAGGTGTGTTGTTGAAGTCAGGGGTTGATTGTGCACGTGGATGTGTCAGAGTGTGACCTGCTCCTTTACGGATGTGGTCCACACTCAGCCACCTCAGTGTCGTTGCGTGCACCATGCCATGGTAATCGGACTGCAGGCATGGGATTCGTCATGCAGTGTCACTTACGTTGTCAGTGTGGCTCACGGACAAGCAGCTTGGCTGGGTTTAGCACATGTGCATGGGTTGTATGTGGGCTGTGTGATGTGTGGGGTGGACCCACTCTGGGAAGATAGTCGAGGGTGACGTACTTGGTGTTGCTATGTGTGCTGCAGTATGGCAAGGGGATCAGGGACATGATCCGTAGTCAATGTGGGTGTGCAGTGTGGCCTGCTCATTTGTGCATGTGTGCCATTGTGCCCATCTCCCCCCGTCCCCCCAGGCCATGGTCGCTACTCACCCTGTTGCTGTTGTGTCCGGGCCTGTAGAGCAGTGTCCGGGCCCCCAACTCCTGCCACCGTATCCACACTGATGACTGTCGACACCATCTCCTCCATCTCATCCAGCTCCTCCTGCGGCACAGGACTACCACCTCCAGTCTGCATTGCTGCTTTGAGGTTGTTGGCGAGTTTGCTCTTGGTTTTGCGCTTGACATCATTCCATCGCCTCTTGACCTTGTCCATTGACCTCCTCTGCACTCCGACAGCATTCACCTTGTCCAAGATGGACTGCCATATTCCATTTCTTGTGCCCAATGACACAGTGGAGGTGATGAACAGTTGTTGATGGTGTCCTATCACCTCCGTGACCAGGATCTGATTCTCCTGCGGACTGAACCGTGGCTTCCTCTTCTTCTTGTCCTTCACTGTCCCCGAGGTCCCTGGCTGGGGCTCCGGGGGGCTTGTGGGGTTCCGACCGTCCCCTGTGCCTGCTCCGCCTGACTCCATCATGCTTGGCTGTTGGTGTTTTTTTGTTTGGTGTTTTTTTTTCTGTTTTTGTAGTGATTATTCACGCATGACGTGTGTGTGTTGCAGGCCTTGCGAGCCTTATCGCGGATTGTCTCTTCGCGATTGGGCCCATCGCGACTTTATTCGCGTTAGGGTTTGGGTCTTTATCGCAGTCGCGCTAGTTGTTTCGCGGACATTTGCCGCGTTCGTGTGCGGATATCGCACGGTATCGCCGTATTGTGAATGCCACGTTGGCACGGCGTTATTTTCCCGCGATAGACTGCGATGTGGGAAGTTGCGGTAAGCTATTTTGCCGATGTTTATCGCACGTTCTTGTGAATATACCCCAATGTCTTTTATGTATGTGTTGGTTTTTAAAACATAAATAAAAGACATTGTCATTTACAATGTCAATAGCTTAAACTTCCACAAATGCGACACTTATTGCATCGCAAATGCTTGTTTTATAAAGTTAGCACCCTAGGTTACCTGGGGAACTGAATTAGTAACCTCTGGAGTGATTTAGGGAAAAGGCAATCACTCCCAGGGTTAAGGTTTTGTGTTTCCCAGGAATGCATGGGACCCTTTGTGTTTTTGAATTGTCTAATAGACAACTGGGTTCAATTGTAGAAACACTTGTTCACGGTGACATACATATTTGGTGAACTATTTATTGAAGGTATATTAATATAAAAAGTACTCAAAGTAATGAGGTCTGACTTTTGATATTTGTGAAAAATGTTTTTGGTAAGTTTCATGAATTATGATTTATCATGTCATATTTATTGCCAAAGACAGTATGGCTTAATTGCTGACTGTGAGCTGACTTGCTGAAGTCTGCAGGCTACAATTCAGTTGGTTGTCTGCAAGGCCCTTTTACCTGGAATTGTAAAACTCTGTGGGCCTGATTCACAAAGGTAAACTTACACTGTCGTGTAAGTTTACTTACTTTTGGTATTCACAAACTAGGTGTTTACTTTTACTAATAGAAATTTTATGACTGCAGAGACTCCGCTCATAAAAAGATAGGCCTATCCAATCCTTTTATTTGCAGAGTTCTCTGCACTGACTGATTGCTCTGCTCAGACATGAAATTACTATTAGTAAAATTAAACTCGTAGTTAGTGAATATCCAAAAAATAGTAAACTTGCACAAAAGTGTAAGTTTACCTTTGTGAATCAAGCCCCGCCATTGTAATTTCATGTTCTTTATACTATTTCTGCCAACTATGTACTGTTTATATATTTGTTATTTGTGATTAGCTTTGTGCCCATTAAAATACTTTAATTTTATAAATGTAAAAGCACTATCTTGACAATGGTTTTTGAGTGTTATTATGCGTTTTATTGTGTTCTGTGTTCAAACCCTGAGATAGCCTTAGACCGCTCTTCCATCAACTGCTAACGGGGTGTATTTGGTTTTCATTTTGGAGTGACAATGGTACAGCAACCCTTGGACACTAGAACGTAATTAGATTGAAACAACTGGGTCCCAGGAACCTCTGGACGCCATTGCCCTTTCCACCACCCACCCCAAGAAAACTCCTCACACATTTCTTGTAAAATAGTATAATCACTTTTAGAATGGAAATATTTTGGTGAATCAAGTGGCCATTTTACCGCCGAAGGTCCACAGTGCATAGATTTTTACAGTAAACTTTAAAAATGCACCATTTAATAATGTAATTTATGAGCCAAAATGTAGACACTCAGTACTAACATATTTAACTTCTGAAAAATCTATAATTGCATGATTACGTTGACATTGAATGCATATTATGTCCCTGATGTAACAATTTAACTTATTTAAATCTACAGTGATGCTTATCTGAAAAATATACCCTAAAAAGTATATCTAGCCAATTTGTCCGGCTTTATGCAGATCATTAAGTTGGTCAGCAAGATTGAATGATGTCTTTCCTTATACTGAAAAGGAATAAATACATCACAGATCTGAGAGTAGTAGTAGTAAATGAACTTTATTCGGTAACCAAGTACCATCAAAGTGCACATATGCAAAAACATTACAAGAGACATATAATAAAACCAGTATAAAAGATGTTACAGCACATTTCATTAGGAAGAAAGCAGCACTATTCAAAATTTCATTTTCTTTAGTCATTCTGTATGTGCAAAATGAGAGCAGAAATCAAGCAGAACTGTGTGCAAATTGAGCAATAGATACTTAAAAAATACTTAAAAACTCTCTTCCAGCTATATATATATAAAATCAGTATAGGTAAGAATAAAACCACATTAAAAAAGTTAGGCCTAGTCACTTAGGGGCACAGCCAATAGTCTACCACGTTTGTGCCATACCACCTGTAAAAATGTGCTCGTAGCAATGGCTATTACTGGAGTTGTGTCGCTCCTGATTATTCTAAGGGCTACCATATATTTTGTTAACTTCAGATTTTTGCATACGGGAATAATCCATTTTCGGCACGGGCCATGGTAGCTCGGACAGAAGAATAATATGTGTGCCTCATCTTCATCTGCCGAGCCACATGCCGGACAAGTACTAATGCCGAGGGCCTTACGCCATTGACTCGTTACAAATCTTAAGGGCAAGGTGCCAAGGCGCAAACGGATATAAAGACTCTTGGCTAAAGGGGAGGAAATGAAATTTAAAAATTCCTCGTAGCGAGGAAACGGCTTAATATCTAGAAATCTGTTTGTTAGTTTGCCAATTGAATGGTTATTTAAATGAATATCTCGGATATGGATCCAATAACTAGATTTTAAAAAGTTAAAATCGGTCTTACACATTCTTTCTGGGTTGATCCATAGCCTTGTCAATCCCAGCTTATTAAACCAATCTGAGACAAACTTGACCCAAGGTATTAATTTGGCACCCCTTATACTCAACAATTCAACAAGGCAATCTCTGAATTCCTTCAGCTCGGGAGTGACCCATAATCGAATCCAGTAGACAAGTGGTCTAAGGGCAGCCAAATCAGCGATTCTTTTAAGCCCCAAATCGTAAAACAAAGGAATTAAAGGTGTGCTACTGGGGACAGAGACCAGCCTTCTAGCAAATCTATTTTCTGCAGTGGTAAGTTGAGAAATATCAGTGCATCCCCAAGTCTCGGCTCCATATAGAGCTGCCCCTTGAGCTTTGCCGGGATAGACTTCCAGGGCTGGCGATACTGCACGGGAACTTGTTTGCCTATGCAGCCTACTGATAGTATTTGCTCTATGCTCTAGTAGTAGTGAACCTTTCTTTAGCTGGTCATTCCACTTCATACTCCCCATTACCTTAACTCCTAAGTAATCGAAGCTCCTAACCCTCTCATGTACTTCACCCCCAGCCCGTATGATTGAATTTTGGCCGCTCCCTTGCCGATTACCATGTACTTGGTTTTGTTAGCATTGAGTTCCAAGCCCCTTGCCACACAGAAATCAGTAAATTTATTGACAAGGACCTGGAGCCCCATTGGGGTCTTGGAAATGAGAAGGGAGTCGGCTGCAAATAAAAGAATCGGTACCTTACTACCGTTTTGCAGGGGGGAGTAATTTCTACAATTTTTCAAGACATCTACCACATCATTCATGTAGAGGGTAAAGAGCGTAGGAGCAAGGACACATCCCTGGCGTACACCCCGCTGTATGGGGATACGCCTGGTTAACTCTCCTGTATGCTCACACCGTACCTGAGCAAAGTTGTTGCTATGTAACTGGGACATGAGATGGATTAAATTCCCTGGGACCCCCATCAAATTTAAAACAGACCACAAATTTGTACGGGGGATGAGATCAAAGGCGGCTCTAAGATCAATGAATGCCACATAAAGATTCTGCTGTTGTAGTAGAGTATATTTCCAGTGTAGTATGGTAAGTCTAAAAAGTTGATCTACAGTGCTCATCTTAGAGCGAAACCCTGCTTGGAGATCTGACATGATATTATTGGTGTCTATCCAGTGATGTAATTTATCTAGGATTTGTTTGGCAACATTTTTTTGGGCATTATCGATTAGGCTAATTGGCCTATAATTTGATGGTACACATGCATCACCCTTCTTGTATATGGTGACAATCTCGGCCCCTTTCCAGGAATCAGGTATCCCCCCCCCCCTCTCGCTATAGCATTAGAAAGGAGATTAAAATAAAGTGACCAAATCTGGGGTTCCGATTTATAGAGGTCCCCTGGAATTTTATCAGGTCCTGGTGCCTTAGCTGTTTTTAGCGCAGAGACGGCATTCATGGTATCTTCTAGGCTAAAAGTGACAGCTGGGCCATCAAGTTGTAAAATATCGTGGGAGGACAAGCCCCTAGATGGTATTGTAATACTATAAGAGCCCTGTGGGATGCCTACCTTAGGCTCATAGAGATCAGAAAAATGAGACACCCAGCTATCAGCTGAAATAAAATGTTGGTGGTTCTTAGTATTCTCCGCTCTGGTTTGTGTCACTGTGAGCCAGAATAGGTTGTTATCATTTGTTTTTACCGTCCGCAACATATCCTCCCAGATTCTGTCATTCCATCGCTTTTTTGCCATTTTTATGGAGGGTTCATACGTGCGCCTTGCTTGAGCTATTTGGTCCCTATCACCTTCTAGGACAGCACACCTTAATTGATATTTAGCTTGCTTGCAAGGGGAATCGAACCAGGTAGTTTTTTCCCCAGAAACTGGTATCTTGCTGGCCATATCTTTATAAAAAACCTGTTGAAGCTCTTTAAAGAAAAAATTGTGTATGCTTAAAATTGGAATTTCTTGCTCATTCACATCTTCGTAATTATCCAGTGAGCTAACATAAAGCCCATATATCTGTGACAACAATGTTTGATTCGTCATAATTTTGGGCCAGGAGACATAGCACCTGCAGTTTGAAAGTACAGGATCTGGTACCTCTGTGTGAAATATATTCGATGCTCTTGCCAATGATGCTCCACCCAATGAAACCACCAGGGAGTCATGGTCACTGTCAGTTCATCTATCCACTTTCATATCATTCAAAAGTGGCCAGAGTCTCACATCCAAAATAACAAAATCGATAACAGTTGCATGATTACCTCTTCTGAAGGTGGGGGCTCGATCAGGGTCAGATCTAGTGCGACCATTGCATGCCCTCAACCCTCTACCCACTACTAGGGAGCCTAGCTTTCGGCCAGTTTCTGTAAAGTTTACTCGGGGTTTCCCCCTTAGTGCTCTATTACCCCACTGTTCATCCTCATCTTCTGTAACTTCATTAATATAGGAGGATGGTTCATAGGATGTATTGAAATCACCAGCCAGTATTACTTTTGTATTCGAATGAAGAGAGTCCAACACTTTATCAAGAATAGACAAAGTGGGGGATTCGATGCTAGCCGCAGTAGATCTTACATATATGTTTAAGAGGGTCAAGACAAGTCCTGATGGTAGCAAGGCAGTGATCCCCATTAAGTCTAAACATGATATCTGTATCAACGTGGAAGACTTGAATACATTATTTTTAACAAGAATCAGGAGACCTCCAATTGCCCTTCCATAATGGTTGGGGGTTTAGCTTCAACACTATAACTTGTAAACCCATCAACAAAAATGTTTTCAGTTGCCCAGGTCTCTTGAAATATACAAATATCATGCTCTCCGATGTATAGTAACCACTCGGGATTATCTAGCTTAGAAGCAATACCTGCCAAGTTCTAGGATATTAGGTTAATACCAGCTTGTGACTGGGTGCCTCTAAGACCCGCTGCATACAAGGAGCATGAGCTAACATCCAGAGGTATAATAGTTATATCACCTGGCCTGCACCCACCCTCTTTGTTGTCGCTACCCAGATTCCCAGCTGGCCTACTCAGGCAGGTAGAAGCATCGGGTAAAGTTTCCCCTCCATTTCTATTAGGAGACACACAGTTTGTCATTCTCAACACTCCAGCGTCCCTACTCCTATTGTCTGCTGAATCAATAGCCACATTTGTGGGAACAGATATCATACCTAACATTTCTACACAAGATAAAACACCATTACTCTGTGCATGCATTACACTCAGTCAATCAACTGCATTCAGGTTTGAATTAGAAGCTTGGTGACTAGCTTGTGATGATGAGTTATCGGATTGCGCTAGGGAGCTTCTCAAGGATCTACTAGTTGGAAGAGACAGCTTTAATCTGATTCCCATCTCATCATTTCCCACAAGGTGGCAAGTCCGAATTTCAAAATTAATGAGATTCTCAGCTAACTGGCTGTCACATATAATAACCTGGATGCATTCGTAAACTGGGGTGTCTGAAGGGCACCGTCTAGCACTCAAAATATCTGATCTAATTACAGAGAGACACTTGCGCTTTACCCTAAGCCAGAATATTACTTTGTTGATTAACCCATCAGTATCTTCATAGGCTCCTGACTTAAGTTTAGGCACTTGCGTCATATAGATTGAATTGCTAGAGTCCCGATATGACTTTCTTCTGAAACAATCAATTGGAGACATTGATGAATAGTCCTGTTGTAAATGAGGAGTAAGTTCATGTGGGACACCCCGATAGGGAAGACAGTTTACGTTAGCACCAGCCCTTGTTCTCTTGTGGAGATTACCATCCGCTGCTATTATGGTCATACTATTGAGGGCTGTTGGATTATGATACCTTACAGATCGTGTTGGGTAATTTGCAGAAGAAATACTTGTAGATCGAGGGATTTCTGGTGGCTTTACAGTACTTGAGGTGGCAGCAGAATTTTGAGTCTAATCCAATCTATTTGTGTCTACTGGCGCTTTCGAGTAGATTTGATTCACTTGAGGGTTTAAAAAAGGTCGGGCTGGGTCTTTATTGCAGCAGCATAGTAGACTTCTTTGCTGTAGCAAAGAAGCTCGATCCACCAGGGAAGCAATCAGACTACTAAGTTGATCCAATTTTAGTGCTAGTAGTGATAAAGTCACGAGTTCTGCAGGTATCACCGGCCTTAATTGGCGTCCATTTTCCATTGGATCAACATGGCTGTTGTCAGTTTGCGACTGGGATGAATTTGGCTGCTCAGCATCTCCTGGAGTTTGAAGGACTGCAAATCGGTTATGGCAGGGAATACTCAGGGCGATAATGACCTCGGGAAACAGTGGACAAGGAGTTTTAGTAGTCAGTATCGCAGGGTCTTCTTCTCTAGCCTTGGGCTTAGATTTGGGTGATAGAGGGGTTGCATCTTCAGCAAAATCCGTTGTTACACACTGATGGTCTGATGCAGCAGGGCTTGTTTGCTGTCTAAGGGCTACTTCCTGCAATTTTTTAGCTTTAATATTTTTAAACATATCCGGAAACCTTGAAACACCACCCTTCCCGTTATCAGAGCCTGCTGGATTTAATAGGGATTCGACTTCTTCAATTAGTAAATCAATGTCAGCCAATGTATCAGTATTGGGGCACAAGTCAGTCGTTTTCTTTTTGTGGCCTGGTTTTCGGGCTTTCTTAGCGCTGGTTTCAGCTCTAATTAGATCACCAGCTTTCCTTTTACCCATAGTGAGGGTTAACTCAGTCTGCACACCCAACAGCACAAAGACAGAACAAAAAAGGATAAAAGGAGTGGGACTTACTCGTCCTTAACATCTGCCAGTTCCTTCCAAGATGGGGCACTCCCAACCAAGGCCCCTGGCCCCACACTGCGGTAAGATCTTGACTTAAATTGAAGAGATATAGGGTCGCAAGCAGCTTATAAATTTCGGCTGCCATCTGTTAGAGAGGGAGCCCGGCCCGGCCACCTCTGGTCAGTGACAGGCAAGGACGGGCCCGCCATTGGCCCGGGCTTTGCCCGGGCGCGGCCTGCACGTGTCCCACGCAGCAGGATCTCTCTGTTCGCTATATGTGCCTCCGGGCACAGGATGGCGTGTCAGCGGTGTGTGGGGAGCCTTGGAAATGGAGTCCACTATGGCTCCGACTGCTGTCTCTTAACCCAGATGCTGTGAAGTGCGTCCCGCGCAGCGGGATCTCTCCGTCCGCTATATGCGCCTCCGGGCGCAGGATGGCGTGTCAGCGGTGTGTGGGGAACCTGGGAAATGGAGTCCTCTATGGCTCCGACTGCTGGCTCTCACCCCGGGGCTGTGAAGTGCGATCTGAGAGTAGATTTTGGCCTGTGAATGTGACCTGCTGCCTGATTAAACAAGAGGCAGCAGGGGAGGGCCGTGTATGGAGACAGATTATATGAAACACATCATTACCAGAAAGAAAACCCACAGCACATCACACTCCCCGCCATTCATTGCGCCGAGGTTTGGATTACCCAGCGACAATATGCAGGGCGGTGTTGTAGAGAGGGGCATAATAAATTTTGCAGATAGCGTCTGTCTTCCCGCCCGCCCCCTTTGTCTGCAGAGCGTGTGTGGGACAGAGGGTTCCCCTCCTAACTACAAATCTGAGGTAGGCGACAATGTTGGTGTGAAGTGTGCCACTGCTGTGCTGGTCTGTATAAAATGTGGGACTAGTGCGTACAGTAAGTAGGTTGGCAGCTGCAGGGGGGGTAAACAAGGCAATGCACCAAGAGCAGTTGTCGCTGCTGGATAGGCAATTTAGGCAGCTCAACTCTGCATGTGGGCACTCCAAATTCGCAGGGCAGGAAAGGGTGCTTTTACAGTGGATTATAAGCTAGCGTTACGGCTGTAAAGGGGGGCAGGAACTCTGGTAATAACCCCTTACCACCCAGGCAAGGGGTCCTGTGACCAGTCTCTGAAAAACGGTGTCGCTCTCTCCCCCTGCCCAAGCACACCCTCGTTCCTCACCTGCCCGGGTGCTGGTCTTACTCTCCTTTGCACCACCAAACAGCGGCCTCACTCCTGCTCCACTAACACGGCTGGAAGTGACGTCAGTGCCAGATGAGTCTCCAGTTGTTATAGATGAAGTGTGGTGTATGTGTGAAGCTGTCTCTGTCACGTACAGCCGCTGTGCGAATGTACAACCTTAAAAAAATTTACTTGAAGCGCAGCACCCGCCCGTGAAGTGGGCGCAGTGCAGGCTATTAGTTAGAAAATGCAGCTTTACGGCCGGGTGCAGCACTTCATGGTAATTTCATTTAATGTTTTACTTTCACACAGCGGCTGGTCATGGCAGGGGCAGCTTCACACATACTGCCCCCTCAGATCCGCTGCCTAAATCACTTGTTGGCTTTCAGGAAAGCTATTAAAACCTTCCTCTTTCCACTAGCTTAGGCCGCCTACTCTCTTCTTCTGTTGCCTACCAGTCTCTCCTTTACCCTGCTACTCTCTGTGGCTGGCAGCGCCGGGACGCCTCTTCGCTGGGGCAGCTGCGCGCTTTATAAATCTGGCTAACATAACATAACATAACATACGCCACACTTCATCTTTAACAATGCTCCCTGAACGGGCGACGTGCTCGTACACAAGCATTGTTAAAGATGAATTGCAGCATATGTGTGAGGCTGTGTTGGCCCACAAATCGCCAAAATAAACAAAAAGTAGTGCAGCGAAACACAATTCATGATCCACACTGAAAGGATCCATGTAGCAGGGGCGATCGCCTGGGCTTGGACAAAACGCCCGCAAGGCGGGACAAATGTACCCTGTGCATCAACCAAAACAATGGGATTTATAACGGCACGCCAAGCAACCAAACAAAAAGTGGTAGGCGTGTTTCATTGCACAGAGTAATTACTAAATGCCTCGCAGAGCAGCACATGCGCGCTGGCTCTAGGCTCGACCTAAAAATGTTTAACCGGAAATTAGTGTTAAATTGTGGTCTGCATGGGGTCTCTATGCTCGTGGGGCCCCCGGGCAACGGCCCAGCGTGCCCATGCATTAAGACGGCACTGAGTAAGAGACAATTGTGCACACAAAAAGCATTGGGCATTGGATTCTGAGCATGTAAGTTTGTCTTTCTTGCTAAAAAAATGGAGTAGCCTTATCTGCCTGGCACAGTAAGGCAAGACACAATAAATGTAAACGTAGTGGACGAGATGACTGAAAGTTTGACAGGAGGAGGATAGTGCATAGCAAATGCAAATTTCGAGATACAAGAGAGGCAAGAGAACCAGACCGTAAAAGGCTGAGTTTTGAGATTTTTTCTTAAATTGTAGAGTGGGGGGGAATGGAATTATACAACACAGGTCTGAGAACCGCGGCCCCCTATGCCCCACCTTTGAAGGGGTAGCTCTACGCAACCTAGGCATCAGCTTGTGAGTGAAAAAAAAGGCTCCAAAATGTAGAAAGGCACGTTTGAACTTACAATAGCAAAATAATCTTAGCCCCTGTGCCTTACACATAAGCTGGCCTAAAGTGATGAACTAAAGCAATAAGGCACTAAAACCAGGGCTTAATTTGAGCCAGTGATTTCGGGTGCTTGGCACCAGCACTTAGTTGTCGGTACCAGCATTTATGCCAGTCCGCCATATGGTGGTGCTGTCTGACTAATTTTGAAATGAGCACAACAATAGTCGTCTAATAATTCAATATACATAAAAAAGGACTCATACCTGCCACCCAGGCCAGCTTTGGTTGCCTGGAATAGTCTGAATTGTCACACTTGTAGGGGTGTCATTGTTAGTAGTTGTGTTGGTACTGTTATTGGCAGTGCTGGAAGAGGCAAGGGTTGGTACATGCTCCGTGGCCATTCTGAAAAGGGCCCTGGCACTTCTATTTTTTACAAATCAAGCACTGGCTCAAACCTCTTTCAAACACAAACAATCCCACCCACTCATGACTGACATCTGCCACTGAGTGCCCCTCCCACTTCTCCTTTGCGTAATCATCCTCTATCGGTGAGCCCAACATACCTCGATCTCTTTTTACCAGCCCTTTTTTCAGCCAGCCAATTGGTTGCCTGGCTCCCTTACCTGCTCCAGAGGCACGACAGCCAAATACACAAATCAGTTGCCTCTTAAGAACATTTTTTTTCACCGATTGGCTGGCAAGGTTTCCAGTATTAACGTACAACAGACCTTTGTAAAATCATGTAGTTCTCCTTTGCCTAAATATTATACCTGCATCTTATTTTTCCTAAATAACCAACATGCATAAAATACTACAACTACTACTGGTAATAAAATAAGAACATTTTTGTTGTTGATATTATTGCTTATAAAATAACTTATTATAGCTATACCTGCCACATTTTGCAGTTTTGTAACACTGTAAATTGCAGGTGTTAGACCACTCAATCGTTCTCCCTTATAACTGCTCACGATGAACAGAGTCTGTCTTTCTGGAATTCAGATGTGTGAAGAAAGGGTTGCACTACCATTACTTAATTACCATTAATTAATAAATGTGATACTAACATGCATGCACAAAGCCCTCATTTGAGCCCCGTTTACGTTCCTCGTCAATGGCTGCCGGGTTCCTTATCTGACACATAAGTATACATGGTGTTTAAATAGAGCAGCTGTTTCGTGTTAGGGTTTATTGATTTGAAATTTTGGGATGACATTTTACAGGGATAGAAATGAGTAAAGTACATAAACATGTGCCTGAAAGGACTCTCTCAGTGTATTTTCTATTTTGTTATTCTGAGAAAGCTGAAATATTTAAGAGACCATGCCTGGGTTGTTATCTCTGTTGCCATATTTTTCATAATTGATCATTATAATAAAGGAATATTATAGGCAACATGTTATGCTTTATGCTACAATGCTCTACCCTTATGCAATTTATGTTTTTCTTGCGGAACTTGAGCCTGCGTCGGTTTTCATTGAGTGACTCTGAAACAGATGGAAGAGGTGTGGAAATTCTAAGTTACTCTGATGTCAACTATTTGAGCTAAGTCCAGCAGTGCAGTTCTTACCCACAAAGTTCCATCTCGGATTACCTCCTGCATATGCGGGCTGGGCGATTGACAGCTCAAAATGGAAAGCTGTCAGAAACGTTCTGTGGAGAAAAAGCATAGGAAACTCACTTTCCAGTTACATCAAGTTGTAAATACTTGCTTCAGGGTTTGCTGAGAACCTACTGAGAAGAAACATATGTCTGAAAAAGACAAAAACCAGGGGCCTGCTCCATGCGCTAATCACTGTGCAACACATAAACATCTGAAAGTCATAACTGTCAGTGATAAAGAAATAAAGATGACATATTAGTTTTGCATGCTTAACACAAAACTGAATACACAAATCGAGAGGCAACGGAAATGTATATTTAGTGTAGACAGATGATCATAAGTCTTAACAGAAAAAATCTGAAATTCGCTCCTTTCGGGTTATGTCAACCTTTGAAGCAAAGTTCTGACTTTCTTCGATTTCACAAAGAATCCCAGCACTACTCCTGGGAAGCTGAATATATATTGCAGATTTCCAGGAGTACTCACAGGTGTAAACCCTTATGGGGCTTTTAAGGGTTTGATGTAGCAGAAGATCACTCAGTCAGTCAAATATCTTTATTCAGCTTAAAAACAGCCTTAAAAGTACATACGATTTAATACAAAACATATTGAAATCATTCATTAGAGAAAAAAATGATTATAATTAAAAAACAGTTATTAAAACTTAGTATCCTTCTCCTGCTGTGCATTTCAATTTTCTTGTTTTCAAGGCACTTTGGATAAAATTGATCGCAGCCTGACAACTTATTTCTGACAAAAATTGGTGTAATGCTTTTTAATATTAAAAAACTGCACAATAGTGATATTATATAACGTTTCCTAGCATCAAAGAAACATTCACACAACATGGCGTGCATAAGCGCCTGGATACCCTCTCGGGCGATTAGTGTGCTATACAAATAAACATAACATAACATAGTGCTTTGTGTTGATGGAGTATCACATGAGCAAACGGAGAAATACACGGACCCCCTGCCACCATTCGGAAATCAAACCAAAAGGTCCACAGTGTTCAATCTAAAACGTGTCAGGCAATAATCTATGCTGAGGATTTGGTACAAATAAAAGATATGGCTCAGGTCCTACCATTGTCCAAGTAAAATATGGGATTTCACAGAGAGTTTATATAATTCATGGTTTAATCTAATGTTATCACAATAAGATTTAAAAAGGTGTTTAATCTTGTTCTCTCAGCAGATCGCGTTCATACAATCTGCCTTCTGACTCTGGCATGACCACGCAAAAACAACAAGATCAGCACTAAGGGGTTTATTTACAAGCTCCTTGCGCCGCCGGTGCGTCAATTGTTATATGAGAAAAAGTGATGCACCGGCAATGCAAGGGGCTTGTAAATAAGCCCCTCAGTTTTTAAAGAAAACAAATATCTCCCCTGAAGAAGCACAACTGATTATTTCAATGCAGTGAATTTTCTGAACTTTGATCAATAAAATAATTGTTGCTCACAGAGAAGTTTAATAATGTTGGAAATGGTTGAAAGGGGTGAGACCCTACTCAAGCAGCAGCCACAATCTCTGTCAGCTTGAAACACAACTAAACCCCAAATTAACCTACGCTTAACCCTTTGATAGCTTGACACAAAAGCATTCAGGCTTACCTTATTAGCAATATGTAAAGTATTCATGCAGCACTTCAAACAGTAAGAAAGTGAAAACACAACAGAAGAAAAATCCCACACCAATTTAGAAAAATAGAATAAAATGTAATAAATTAAATTAGACACCAAAACAACAAAAATCCAATTAGTAGAACCGGGGATATGCATTTTTAAAGATTTCAGGCAAGTAACGTGCCTAAAAGCACCAGAAGACACTCACAGTTATCTGATTGGGCGAGACAGGGTGAAAGTCACAAGTTCAGGCTGACTGCAATGGAGCGTGGACTGGATACAGGGGCAGGTTAGCAGTCACGGCCTGCATTAATCGCGGGGGGCGGGATCGCGCAGGAGGGGGGGGGTTAATAAATTTAGAGAACTTACCTGTCCGAGGGTCCCGCGTTTTCCTGCTCTCCTGCCTCCGGCAGGAACAGGAAGCAGGCAGCCTCCCTCCCCTAAGCCAATCACAATGCTGCAATGCAGCAGTGTGATTGGTCCGGACGCCGACCAGCCAGGCGCCTATGGGGAGGCTGTTTTCTCCATGTAGGCTGCCTGCAGCCTACATGGAGAAAAGGCAGAGTGCGCATGACTGGTTTGACCAAACAGTCAGCGCCCTCAGCAGTGGGCAAGCCACTCCTCCCCTGCCCTAGAGCAGATCCGCCCACCTGGCTGCCCCCAACCAAACCCTTCTGCTTTCTCGCAGTGCGAGAAGAAGAAACATAAAATGGTAGTTTTACTATTTTATGTTTCTGCTTCTCGCACTGTGAGAAAACAGTATGGCGACGCTCCTCCGCCCTAATGGAGGACCTGCCAGTCCTGCAGAAAAAGTTACCTTCAAAGTCCAGCAATCAATTAAATTTTTATTTGATTCATACCTCTCCTGAGGTCAACAAATACTAAATACATCAGTATAAAACAGTGATACACTTTAAAACTTTAAAACAGCTTTAAAAAACTCTTTAAAAATACAAACAGGTTGTGGCAGACAAATTCATATGGGGGAGACTTGCACAGCATAACTAAATCTTGAATTAAAAAAGCATTGTATCTAAAACGGATGGGCTTTATAAACCGCCGCCGAGCCTCTACCGGAATCGGGTTGGGCAGGTTAGCAATACGTGAGAGAGATCTTGTACTCCACCATTACATAAGTCACAATTACCTGAGGGATTTTCAAGGGAATTCCATCTAGAGGTATATACTTTTAATGGGAGGATTCCCAATCGCAAAAGAAGGATACAGCGCCTTACTCTGTACTCTAGCTGAAAGTGAAGACATAGCTCGGGGGTTTTATATACTATACTTTTCGCAAATTGTTTATAGTGCTTTAATTGATTACAGTGTTCCATATCTAATTGGAAACTTATTCTTGGCGTCAAATTTTTTAAAAAGAGCTTTAGATGCGCTGGAGTCCAAGCCTGTAAGAGAGCTACAGTACATTGGGACGCATCAAGGGCTATTTTAAGGTTCCTATTGGAAGTATGCTGCGCCGACTCGACTCTGAAAGTCTCAAACTTTAATATATGTCTTAGGGATCCAGGGACAGTGTGTAAGAGGTTGTAGGCCCACCTTATTATGTTAGAAACGGCTCCAGCATATGTGCTCGCTAGAGAGAACTCCAGACGTGATGCTTGTGCCAGGACTGATTGGGAAACTTTTAACAGTTTCCGCAGAATGATTCCTTCTTTCACTTTTACTGGTTGCCAGGTTTTAATCTATATATATTCCAAGGCATAAAATAGGATGGGTGGGGTTTTCATACAGTAGACCTCCAGCAGCGGTTGGAAAGGTCTATTCTCCGTAGAGGAATTAAATCTCTGCAATGCCCTGACATGGGCATGTGCCTTTAACCCGATATGTTGGAAATGGGGAGCATTTCTGAAATTATAGGAGAAGATACGACCCAAGTAAGCATATTCTTTCATGATCTCGATAGGTTTACCTCCTAGTGACCAAGTAAAAGAAAGAGATTTCCTTCTCCCTCTAAAGGGTAAAATTTTGTTTTTTGAAATATTAGGGACCAAAAAGTTTTCTTTTTCATAACGATTCAATTCGTTTAAGTTTCTTTCCAGGCCGATTGGGGTACGATCGAGTATAATGATATCGTCGGCATACATTAAGCTATGGATATCGCTTTGTGCTAGTTTTGGTGGAGATCTGTTAATTTGGAGAAAGTACCCCGGTAGGTCACTTATGTATATAGAAAATAACATGGGGGCGAGAAGGCAACCTTGTTTCAAACCGTTCATTGTGGGAATAGGTCTGGTTAAGCCCTTTTCTCCCCCCATTTGGACTCTACACCATGTTGCTGTATGCAAAGAAATTATTATTGTAAGAAGATCATGGGGAATCCCTAAACTCTCTAACTTTTTCCTTAATTTTGGCCTATCCACGTTATCAAAAGCAGTCGAAAAGTCAATAAAAGCGCAGTAAACTATTTGTGATTTTAGCACTACATACTTGTCAAGGACAGTCTGAAGGATAGCAATATTGTCCGTTACCGAATATTTTGGGCGGAAGCCAACCTGCGTCATAGGAATTACTCCATTCGAAAATGTCCAGTCTTTTAAGTGGTCCAAAACACAGGCTGCGAAGATTTTTCCTGTGGTATCTAGAAGGGCGATTTGTCGATAACTGTTTGGGTTCGATCTAGAGCCCCCCCGCCAAGATTATGGTATTTTCCCAGTTACAAAGCAGTGTTGAAAAAGAGGTGTTAAAAATTTGCTCCAATCTGCAGGGTTTGATTGTAAGACTTTGATTGAGATTTTATCTGGTCCCATTGCTGCAGATGCTCTGATGGATTTGATGAAAATGGAGATCTGTGTAGACATTATAGCTAACGTGTCCCGGTCAAATTGGCCCTTTCGGTGGGGACACTGGACAGATTAATCCTGGTTTTGTATGTTGGATTTATATAATTTGAGGATATGTTTTTCCCATTGAGATGAAGAGACTGGCGACGCTTGGATTGACTTCCTTATCCCCATTTGCTTAGCTACGATACTCTAGAATGCCTTGTTGTTTTTGCATTTTACTGCAGTTTGGATATCAACCCAGTTTTTGTCTTTTTGGTCTTGTTCTTCTTTCTCTTTTTTTCCGTTGATGAAGTTTTTAAAACTTTCTCAATTCTCTTTGTCTTGTGGCACAGAAAGATTGGAATTGCATTCTGGTCAAGATGTTTAGGTGTGATGACAGATGGTCTGCTCGCTTTCCATTTAGGTGGATTTTACCTTTATCTTGCCTATTTATATTTGCCTGAAGGGTAGCCACAACTGATTGTACTGTGTCTTCGTGAATAGTTATGAGATCGTCTTCTCCGACTGTAAGGTCTGGCAATGAGAAAAAAATTGCAGTATTCATTTTATTATTTGCTTTGGAGTTCCAATGGATCCGGCCTGATTTTTGATTTACATCTTCCAGATCATTTAGAGAACGTAAAGACCATGGGGAAGTAGATTGTGTTAAAATTTCAATTCCCATAGTCAGAAATGCATGATCGCTTTCATGTGTATACTGTATGTTTAATTATTGAACTTTCACAAAAAGATCTATACTGCAAATTACGTAATCTAGGATGGAAGAACTACGACTGCCTATTCTTGTAAATGCAGCCGGAATATCTCCTTCTATCCTTCCGTTTAAGATGACGCCGTTGATTACTGCAATATGAGACAGGAGCGATTTCCCTCGTTTATCTGCTTTTATCTTGGATGGAAATATGGGAGTTGGAATAGAGCAAGCTACCTCTTGTGCTGAGTTCCCCCCGTTGTTCAATAGGGCATTCGAGATTTTTCCATTAAAGTCCCCAGCTATTATCATCGGTGGAAACCCCCTTGATTCTAGAGTTAATTCTATTTCTCAAAGGATTTTTCCAAGAGGAGATCATACGATGAGCCGGGTGGGATGCATATATTAAAAAGTAGCAGGTCTAGAACAGGCTCCGTTCTTTCTTTCCGGCACTTAATTTTAATGCATTGCACATTCGGGAGAGAGAAAGCTCTATTTCTTCGGGATCCCAGTCAATTTATTTTTTTAGGAGGATTGCGAGGCCTCCTTTTGTGTGGCCCCTTATTGTGGCCTCTTCTGCAGTGGCCAGCACAAAGTAATCTTTTCGGATAAAAGGTGCCAGAGACCATGTTTCTTGCAGCAACACTATTGGCGGGGAACTTTCCAGAATCAGAGCTATCTTTTCCGAAGTTTTTCCGGCTATATTCCATGATACTATTTTTAAAATGCTGCTAAAAGGGAAGCTTTTGATCTTTGCCTAATTTTTTACTGTTTAAGGAACCCGAGATCCACGCCCATAGATTTTCATCAGATTGGGACGCCTTTGGGAGAGCGGTTCCAGATTCGGCGCTCAGCGTCTTTAATTGAAATCATTAAAGATCCTTCAAATGTGCTCCCATATGTTTTGCGAACCGTAAGTTCCTGACTATTATTATTGCGGAGGACCTCGTTCCCATCCTTATCTTTTGAAAAATTGAATTGGAACTCGTTTTCTTTGACTTCGGATATGTCAAATCCATTTTTATGGAGAGTGTCTCTTTCTTTTATAATGATATTTGGAATTACGTTAGACCAAAACTCAACAGTTGCCACCGAAAGGAGGGATTTGTTTGGGAAGGAGACTAATTTTATTTCTGCAGTGGTGAGCGATTGAAGTGAACAGATTTTATGCAATAGATCTACTATTCTCCCACGATTTATTGGAACATTGTCGCTGGGGAATAAATCTGTTAATTCCAGGATACATGATATAGGTTGTTCCCCACTGCCCTCTTTGTTCTTGTTGGCAAAATGCTTTACTGTGTCAGGATTACCCGGATACTGAGCGTGTTTTACAAATTTTGTGACAAAATTTGGTGCAGAAGGGTTTAAATGTTTTTGATCTTCTTGGATTTCAAATGGTGAAGACAGCTGCACTGTAATTTGGGTTGCATCTAGAGCTTTTGTGGCATAACTGTTTTCTTGGTTTGCCTGCTCTGTAGGACAGAATTGTGGAAACATTACTTTTCTTGATGATCTTCTCAATATTCTGCGCTTAGCTCTTTTCTTCTTATTAATCTTTTTATTATTTTTCCCCTGGGTGTTTTTCCAAAGTCCAGCACGAAGATTTTGTTTGTGGTGTAGGGGCTGCGAGGAGCAGGGAGAGCATTGTGGATAGTCATTGATGTAGCATGAGGAGCAGGCTCGGCGTTGTGGATGGTGGTCGCTGTAGCACGAAGATCCTGTCCGGCGTGGCGGACGGTCTTAGCTGCAGCTTCGAGTTGGCAATCACTGAGG
The DNA here is from genome assembly GCA_963921515.1 of Calotriton arnoldi. NCBI lineage: Eukaryota > Metazoa > Chordata > Amphibia > Caudata > Salamandridae > Calotriton > Calotriton arnoldi. The sequence goes on from CAWUFW010013093.1 coordinate 425,383, forward strand.
TCTGTCAATGCTGTAGTTTGAAGTGCAGATCTCGCATTGCCGGGCAATACTGGTGGACCCTGTGGTGCAAAGAGTTGGGTTCACTGGAGCTTCGCGTTGGCGAGTGGCATGGGTGGCAAGATCTTGGCGCAAACAGGCCAGTTTGCGAAAAAAGCCCAAAACTTCAAGATTTCTCCTTTTCTTGAGGAGAGAACTCAACTGATGTCACACCAAGGGTCCAGGTCCAGAAGGTCATCTCTTGGCGATCAGAAACTTACTCCAGCAGAGGCTAGGTGGACTCAGGCAGATACAGTTGCAGGTCCAGGCATTCGGTCAACTGGGCAGATGCAGGAAGCCCTCTGGAGCTTGTTATGTTCCTGTAGCTCAGGACAGGAGGTCAGTCAGCTGACCCTTGGAGTCACTTCAGCTTGGTATGAAGGGTGCAGGTCCAGTCTTCCTTCTCAGCAAGCAGGGTAGTAGAGTAGAAGGATAGCAGTTTAGCAGTCCTTCTAGCAGCAGAGCAGTACAGCAGGCCTTCTTCTGTAGTATCCATAGGTCGAGTGGCATACTGAAGAGTGGGTCTGAAGGTCCTATTCTTATACCTGGCACCTTCTTTGAACTAGGAGAAGTTTCTAGAGAATTCCCCTAGAAGTCGTAGAAGTTTCATGCTTCTCCTGCACTGGCTCCAAACTGGCTGCTTGAACAATGCAGTGGTGACAAGTACTTTGTGTGAAGGCAGGGAACAGCCTATTCAGTTGCAAGTGGAGCTGTGCCCAGCTGAGCCTCCCATCCTGCCAGTTGATGGCTTATCCAGGCAGATCTAATTCCTCTATATTGTGGCTGTTTGGGAAAATAAACAGAGTACAACTGCCAACTACCCCATGTCATGTGACCCAGGAACAGGTTACAGGCACCAAAATAATTCGGGCAGGGAAATGCCAACTTTCTAAAAGTGCCATTTTCAAAATTGTAACTTAAAATCTGCCTTTACCATTAAAGAGGATTTTTTAATTATAGTTTCTCAGACAACAAACATGAAATGTTTACCTTTTCCAAATCAAACATTAGCACTTGTTAAATGTAACAAGGCAACCCAATGTTATCCTATGGGAGAGGTAGGCCTCATAGTAGTGAAAAAAGAATTTAGGAGTTTTTCAGAACCAGGATATGTAAAACTTAGGAGTACATGTCCAATGTTTTAAATGCACTGCACCCTGCCCTCTGGGCTGTTTATGGTCTACCCTAGCGGTCACTTATATGTATTAAAAAGGAAGGTTTCGGCCTGGAAAATGGTTTAATTTGCCAGGTCAAAATGGCAGTTTCATACCGCACACGCAGACTGCAGTGGCAGGCCCTAGACATGTTTAAAAGACTACTTAAGTGGGTAGCACCACTAGTGCTGCAGGCCCACTAGTAGCATTTAATTTACCCTGGGTAAATGCAGTACTACTTCGCTAAGAACATACAAGTAAATTAAATGTGCCAATGGGGTGAAAGACAATTTCACCATGTTTATGGAGAGTGCACAAGCACTTTAGCACTGGTTAGCAGTGGTAAAGTGTGCAGAGTCCTAAAAGTCAACAAAAATGGCTTCAGAAAACAGAAGGGTGAAGGCAAATATTTTGGTGATGACCCTGCAGAAAGGGCCAACAGGATTCTTGTACCAGGATTTCATACCTCTGCACCCATGTATTGTGGATATTGAGTAAATATTATGAACTTCTGAGCTTTTCAGAAAGGTGGATTGAAGCAATAGGTACTGCTACCAAACACCACAATTTCTGTTTCATTTATGTGGATAAACAAAATTGATGGAGTCACAAGTGTAACTTGCCTTGACCTTATCTGTTTACCTGTCCATAGGTGAGTGATGCTGTTCCCAGTTATGATGGTGTTGCAATGACCCCGTTGTAACAGAGCTTGGTTCCGCCACTGTTTGTTTCCTTATTCTCTGATGGTCTGGTTTAGATGCATAATTTTTCTTTCGTTTTTTTCCTTTGATAGATAAAGTTTTTTCTTTGAAAAGATTTTTTAAATCAAGTTCCTGCTGTAGAAAGGGCGCATATTTGATGATGATTTTTTATTTGTTTGCTCTGATGTGAATGCATAAAAGCGAACACTTGTCAGCTGTTTTTTTAGGATCTTTGGAAATCATTAATCCTTCTCTAGTCTTGGTATTCACAGCGTTTATAGCATTCTGAAGCACTTTTTCTGGATAACCCTACTCTCAATTTTGTACCTGATGGGGTACCCGACTATTGTTTTCTAACATACATAAACTGTGACAGCGGATTCTTTTTCAAAGGCCATTGGTGGAAGCTATTGTAGTGAAGAAGATTATTGTGGCCAGTTAATTTGGAAAACACTGTCATAATCAGCTGTTTGTCTTGTATAGTTATCAATACATCAAGAAAGGGCTCACTGGAAGTGAATTTTATTCTAGGGTGTCTTTTTTGCAGCTGACAAGTTCCAGTTCAGGCTCTTCCAGATGATGAAAATGTCATCATTGAATCAGAGTTAAAACATTTAAATTGTTCTAAATGTCAAGATTTGGATTTAATCGATTTTGAGTTCAGTCAGTTCTCTTACACTGTAAATAGTGTACTCCCTTGCTTTCAAAATAGCTGTGGTGTAAAGTAAAATAAACTAATTGCAGCAGAGACCTTTGCTGTACCCCTTAGGTCTTATTATTCAGCAGAAACCATTTGATTTATTCTATTCCATCTTGGTGATGTACAGGTGTATACAATGCTTGCACGCATAAGTTGACCAATATTGTGTGCCCTTGCTTCAGTTGACTTTATTTTTGATAGTTTTGTGAGGAGATCCATCATATCCTTTAAATATGATTTTTGTTTTTGAACAAGTGGTTGAAGGAAAGTGTGAATATGTTTGCTGGGAGTTTTTGTAATGATCCAAAAAAGTAACAACCAGTCTAAAGGGTGGATTTACTGGGTTTTTAGGGATATTAGCTAGCAATTATAATTGACGATTGTGAGGATGTTTTGTTGAACAAATAAATTCTGTTGTCTTAGTGTATCCAGTTCTGCTCTACTACATTGCCAAGAATAGATTTCAGAAAATGTATCAAACTCAAGTTTGATGTAGGTGTTGATATGTGTTCCAACAGTTTACTGTCATTAAATTCGGTGGCCTTTGCTACTAGACCTTCTACCTTGTTAGCTACTCTAAATGGGAAAGGTGTATTTAAAGTAAGTTTTTTCAGGGTGGCATTATGTTGGATAGACAGGTTGCTTCTTGTACTGTTCTTGTAGGAATGTTTAGATATTTTGTTACAAATCATCTTTTCCTAGGCATCAATACTTTTATGGCTGATGGCAGGTCAAGGTAATTTAAATTACTGAAACTCCTCTTCCTGATGTGTAAAATGCTCCACCACATTTTTACATATGCAACATAAGATAATGTTCCTTTTAAGTTTGAATAGAGAAATGTCTATTTCCAGTTCCTTACAGTGGCCGTTGTTACAAAAGATGTCTCCTTCTGCAGAACCTGAATGTCAATTTTAGTGATTTTTTTTCTTTGCAATGTTGATAATTAAGTTTTCTTCTTCTGACTTTTTAAAATATGCTGATCATCTTCACTGTCTGGTCTTTCATTTAAGGTGCCTGCCATGGCTAAAAAAGGCTGGTCTCTAGCTGTGAAACGTCGTGGTTCACAGTTAATTGGCTGTGTTAGTGAGTTACTGATTACTATGTTGTTGAAGGCTTGCTCATAGATTAAAATTGCAAATCTTTATCCAATGCACTGTAAATTTCAGTACTTGATTCTGCATGTCCAGGTTTACTTGCTTTTTGACTGCATGTAGGGGTAAGTGTTTTTTTTTATCTGTCCCTCACAGCAAGGTTGTCCCTGGCGATGATGGACAAAAACAGGGCATCATACTATCTTCCCTAAATATGGTGGGCAGTGTAATGCCTTTCCCCTGACATCCCTCAGAGGAAGCATTCTGTTGACAGAGCCAAATGGGGCTTGGTCTACAGAATACGGATCGTCCCCCAACTCTAATGAAGCAGGAGAATTGAGGGTATAGGAAGGCAGGGTGCTCCGCTGCATTTGTGCTGGAGCACCTTGTCCACCAAACTTTAAATCTAGCCTGGAATCTTGACATTGCCTTGTGTTACAGAGGCACAAATGACTTTGTGTCCTTCAGTTTCCAGAAAAAGTTACAGTGCGATTGACATGTCTTTGTTTTGCATTACGGGGTTGCCCCAACTGTAAACTTTGTAAAGGACTCTTTGAAGAAACGTAGTACAGGACATTTTGAAAACCTTGATCACTGAAACTGTTATTCATGATGTGCATTTGACTGTTTCTTATGAGTCGTCTCCTAATTATTTTCAGAGATGTAGTTATGCTTTACAAAGTGGGTGTTGCTTACATGAGATTAGTATTTGTTATTATCCACTGATAATATTGAACATTTACATAAGTATGAGAAGAAATAACAAAATGTCTCAATTGTTTACTTTGTGGAACATTGTAAAAACACTAGTACTTAGTTTTCCAACTACTGGTTTAATCATTTCCGTGATTTAATATTCATCTTATTTCTCTAAAGTCATTTGATAGGTCAAGCAAGGGCACTGCTAAGTTTTGGAGTGACAATTTCTAGCAGCTTGGCCTAATAATGCTTAATGAGATTTTCCTATCAAAGTCAAGAGAAGTAACAACATTTAAAAACACTAGGCATGGCTCAATATTTGATTATACTCTTATTTTGGAAGACTGGGCTACAAAAATTAATGATTACAAGGTAATTCCAAGAGCTGAAAATGACCATAACCCTTGGTCATTAACCTTAGATCTGCCAGTGTGCTGCAACCATAAAGCTAATGTGCTTCAACAACCAGTTTTATCGACTTACAGCTTGAAAAGATTGGTCTGGCATTCTGACAAACAGGCTGAAATATTGGACTTTGCTGGTTTTTAATTAATTACAGTGGCTTGATTATGATAAATGAAAAAAGTATGGTGGATAAGTGGAAGGTCGTTCATACAACGTTAGTGGATAAATTCACTGCAAGTAATTCACTTAAGGCTAACCCCCTTAATTCTACTGTCAATAAGTGGTATACGTCTAAGTTGTTCCAACAAAAGAAGGCTCTTAACAGGGCCACAAGGGCAGTTTTTAGTCAAAGACATTGGTCAACCAATCAATCCCTTGAAGAAAAGTTGAGGTCACTAAGGAGGTCATATAAACATGAAGTCTGGAATGCGAAGATGCAGTATCAACAGGTGGTATGGAATAGGTTACTAAGTGCAACCAAGACTAACCATTCTAAGGCCTTTTGGGGGATAATAATTTTGAAAAAGGAGGTAACAGGACCTATAGTGCTAACATCATGGAGAATGTATGGGTTGATTTTATCACCAATCTGAATGGCCTTAGTACTGTCAACTTAACTGGTACATCTATGAATCACCATACCTCTGAGAAACATGTGCCATCTCAAATGATTGTAAGCAGCCATAGTCCTGCATCACCTTTATATTGCTCTGAACCTCTAAATAAAGAAGAAATAGATTCTTTCCTTCACCGGATCAGAACAAATGGGGTCTGGGCCCAAATGGTCTCCCCAGTGCCTTTTTTTGAGCCAATTCTGACTTGTGGGCCGTGGTTCTGACTCCACTATTCAATGAGGTTCTATTAATTAATATTGTTCCCGAGTTCTGGCAAGGAAATATTCTGCAGCCAATTTACAAACGCTGCCCACTAGAAAATCAGTCAAATTATCGGTTAATTGCTTTAACTGATGTTGAGGCAAAGGTTTTTGCCTCCTGTCTATTGGTAGATTTAGAAGAATGGGCACAGGATCTAATACCAATCAATCAATCGGGATTTCGCAAGGGACAATCTACAATTACTAATTTACTGTCCCTCACTTTGCTGGTGGAGTGAGCTGTTTTAAAAAAGCAAAAATTATATATTTGCATTATTGCTCTAAAAGCTGCATTTGACCCACAAACTATATTATGGAGAAAACTAGCAGGATGGGGAATCTGTCAAAAATTGTTGGATGCAGTTGTTCTTTTGTATGCAAACACTTGGGTGCAGGTTAAGTTAGGAAATGGTTTTAGTTTGACTCAGAGAATTAAAACGTACTATGGCCTTAAACAAGGTTGTGTGTTGGCCCCATATCTGTTTAATTTTTTTCTGTCCGATTTGTTACGGTATATAGAAACCATTCATGCACATCCTCATAAACTCACCAACTGCCACCTAAAATATCTTCTGTGTGCAGATGATACGATGATACTTAGCTAGACTCCTATAGGATTACAACAGATAATTTCTTCTTTTGATGAATATATTACATCAAATTGTTTGGAACTGAACATTAAGAAAACTAAGACAATAGGACCATCGACTACCCAACTTTGAACTTGGCAAGCGAGAGGAAGTCCTATTGAAGTCGTAACGACTTATAAATATCTGGGAATTCTATTTGATAATAAATAAAGTTTCTTTTAAAAGCCATTTTAATGTTTAATGAACTAAAACATCATCCTTAATATTCACTTTTAGGTCATACATGATACACTAAGGTACCAATCTTATGAACATCTTCTTAAAGTCATGGGAGCCAAGCTGCTTTCTTCTTTTGCTTACAGCTCGCCTATCACTAAGGGAAAGGATACCAAATTATTAGATTTATTGATAATTAAGGCTTGTAAGTCAGTCTTCAGAATCCCAAAAGACATTGGCCAAACTGAAATAAGATTGGAATTCGGTCTTCGAAGACAAGTTTTAGTGACTCAGGTGACTTTTCTAAAATTCATTCACTCTATCAGATGTAGGCTCTTTAGCAAATAATTGCTGTACGAAATAAATCAATAAAAGTTACCTCATTTCTTGCTGACAAGGAGGCATTAGCTGTAAAGAAGCATGCCTGGACAGTGATAAACTCTTATCACAGATTGGAAACACACCCATATTTGTCGACTTATTTTCCATCATGTATGAGGGACATATTTTTAAAACTTCGATTTGGCAGATATCCTACTAAAGATGGCCCCCAAAATGGATCCAGCAACAGATATCTAGCAGTTGTAGATTGTGTGGGCTTTTGCAAGAAACTTTATTGCATATTGTATGTGTTTGCCCAAACCTGCTTAATGCACATTGTACTTTTTTAAAGCCATCATTTTTAGAAGCAGGGGTGAGGTCTGTTCATCAGGCCCTCATGCTATGTTTATTAGGTGACTCAATTACACTGATTTGTCAGTTGGTATAGTTTTTGACTATGGCAGAAAGGATGCTTGCATCTTTACAATGCGATACAAAAGGGGATGATGGACGGAACGTTTGAGCCAATCAAACACTCACCCCCAGTCAACTGATCTGGGTTTAATCCATCATCATTCTTTAGCTCACTCCACCACCCCAGTTCAGACATGGCCATATGCAAATCAGTCTGACCCTGTGCCTCATGGGAACAGTCCAGCACGAACTGCCAAGCCATGTCTTCCCTGGACCGGAAACAAGCATCCTAGGACCGGTTTCTGGCATTCCAGCCGTCATCAGCCAGGCTTGCTTGAATCCAGTGGCAAAGTGAGCAAGGGACCCACGTCTGGGCATACCCCGCCAACTTAGGGCGAACAAAGCGATACAAAAGGGGGATGATGGACGGAACGTTTGAGCCAATCAAACACTCACCCCCAGTCAACTGATCTGGGTTTAATCCATCATCATTCTTTAGCTCACTCCACCACCCCAGTTCAGACATGGCCATATGCAAATCAGTCTGACCCTGTGCCTCATGGGAACAGTCCAGCACGAACTGCCAAGCCATGTCTTCCCTGGACCGGAAACAAGCATCCTAGGACCGGTTTCTGGCATTCCAGCCGTCATCAGCCAGGCTTGCTTGAATCCAGTGGCAAAGTGAGCAAGGGACCCACGTCTGGGCATACCCCCGCCAACTTAGGGCGAACAAAGCGATACAAAAGGGGATGATGGACGGAACGTTTGAGCCAATCAAACACTCACCCCCAGTCAACTGATCTGGGTTTAATCCATCATCATTCTTTAGCTCACTCCACCACCCCAGTTCAGACATGGCCATATGCAAATCAGTCTGACCCTGTGCCTCATGGGAACAGTCCAGCACGAACTGCCAAGCCATGTCTTCCCTGGACCGGAAACAAGCATCCTAGGACCGGTTTCTGGCATTCCAGCCGTCATCAGCCAGGCTTGCTTGAATCCAGTGGCAAAGTGAGCAAGGGACCCACGTCTGGGCATACCCCGCCAACTTAGGGCGAACAAAGCGATACAAAGGGGATGATGGACGGAACGTTTGAGCCAATCAAACACTCACCCCCAGTCAACTGATCTGGGTTTAATCCATCATCATTCTTTAGCTCACTCCACCACCCCAGTTCAGACATGGCCATATGCAAATCAGTCTGACCCTGTGCCTCATGGGAACAGTCCAGCACGAACTGCCAAGCCATGTCTTCCCTGGACCGGAAACAAGCATCCTAGGACCGGTTTCTGGCATTCCAGCCGTCATCAGCCAGGCTTGCTTGAATCCAGTGGCAAAGTGAGCAAGGGACCCACGTCTGGGCATACCCCGCCAACTTAGGGCGAACAAAGCGATACAAAAGGGGATGATGGACGGAACGTTTGAGCCAATCAAACACTCACCCCCAGTCAACTGATCTGGGTTTAATCCATCATCATTCTTTAGCTCACTCCACCACCCCAGTTCAGACATGGCCATATGCAAATCAGTCTGACCCTGTGCCTCATGGGAACAGTCCAGCACGAACTGCCAAGCCATGTCTTCCCTGGACCGGAAACAAGCATCCTAGGACCGGTTTCTGGCATTCCAGCCGTCATCAGCCAGGCTTGCTTGAATCCAGTGGCAAAGTGAGCAAGGGACCCACGTCTGGGCATACCCCCGCCAACTTAGGGCGAACAAAGCGATACAAAAGGGGATGATGGACGGAACGTTTGAGCCAATCAAACACTCACCCCCAGTCAACTGATCTGGGTTTAATCCATCATCATTCTTTAGCTCACTCCACCACCCCAGTTCAGACATGGCCATATGCAAATCAGTCTGACCCTGTGCCTCATGGGAACAGTCCAGCACGAACTGCCAAGCCATGTCTTCCCTGGACCGGAAACAAGCATCCTAGGACCGGTTTCTGGCATTCCAGCCGTCATCAGCCAGGCTTGCTTGAATCCAGTGGCAAAGTGAGCAAGGGACCCACGTCTGGGCATACCCCGCCAACTTAGGGCGAACAAAGCGATACAAAGGGGATGATGGACGGAACGTTTGAGCCAATCAAACACTCACCCCCAGTCAACTGATCTGGGTTTAATCCATCATCATTCTTTAGCTCACTCCACCACCCCAGTTCAGACATGGCCATATGCAAATCAGTCTGACCCTGTGCCTCATGGGAACAGTCCAGCACGAACTGCCAAGCCATGTCTTCCCTGGACCGGAAACAAGCATCCTAGGACCGGTTTCTGGCATTCCAGCCGTCATCAGCCAGGCTTGCTTGAATCCAGTGGCAAAGTGAGCAAGGGACCCACGTCTGGGCATACCCCGCCAACTTAGGGCGAACAAAGCGATACAAAGGGGATGATGGACGGAACGTTTGAGCCAATCAAACACTCACCCCAGTCAACTGATCTGGGTTTAATCCATCATCATTCTTTAGCTCACTCCACCACCCCAGTTCAGACATGGCCATATGCAAATCAGTCTGACCCTGTGCCTCATGGGAACAGTCCAGCACGAACTGCCAAGCCATGTCTTCCCTGGACCGGAAACAAGCATCCTAGGACCGGTTTCTGGCATTCCAGCCGTCATCAGCCAGGCTTGCTTGAATCCAGTGGCAAAGTGAGCAAGGGACCCACGTCTGGGCATACCCCGCGAACTTAGGGCGAACAAAGCGATACAAAAGGGATGATGGACGGAACGTTTGAGCCAATCAAACACTCACCCCCAGTCAACTGATCTGGGTTTAATCCATCATCATTCTTTAGCTCACTCCACCACCCCAGTTCAGACATGGCCATATGCAAATCAGTCTGACCCTGTGCCTCATGGGAACAGTCCAGCACGAACTGCCAAGCCATGTCTTCCCTGGACCGGAAGTGAGTGTTTGATTTGCTCTAACGCTCCGTCCATCATCCCCTTTGGTATCGCTTTGTTCGCCCTAAGTTGGCAGGGTATGCCCAGACGTGGGTCCCTTGCTCACTTTGCCACTGGATTCAAGATAGCCTGGCTGATGAGGGTTTTGAACCCGAAACCGGTCCCAGGATGCTTGTTTCCGGTCCAGGGAAGACATGGCTTGGCAGTTCGGGCTGGACTGTTCCCATCAGGCACAGGGTCAGACTGATTTGCATATGGCCATGTCTGAACTGGGGTGGTGGAGTGAGCTAAAGAATGATGATGGATTAAACCCAGATCAGTTGACTGGGGGTGAGTGTTTGATTTGCTCTAACGCTCCGTCCATCATCCCCTTTGGTATCGCTTTGTTCGCCCTAAGTTGGCAGGGTATGCCCAGACGTGGGTCCCTTGCTCACTTTGCCACTGGATTCAAGATAGCCTGGCTGATGAGGGTTTTGAACCCGAAACCGGTCCCAGGATGCTTGTTTCCGGTCCAGGGAAGACATGGCTTGGCAGTTCGGGCTGGACTGTTCCCATAAGGCACAGGGTCAGACTGATTTGCATATGGCCATGTCTGAACTGGGGTGGTGGAGTGAGCTAAAGAATGATGATGGATTAAACCCAGATCAGTTGACTGGGGGTGAGTGTTTGATTTGCTCTAACGCTCCGTCCATCATCCCCTTTGGTATCGCTTTGTTCGCCCTAAGTTGGCAGGGTATGCCCAGACGTGGGTCCCTTGCTCACTTTGCCACTGGATTCAAGATAGCCTGGCTGATGAGGGTTTTGAACCCGAAACCGGTCCCAGGATGCTTGTTTCCGGTCCAGGGAAGACATGGCTTGGCAGTTCGGGCTGGACTGTTCCCATAAGGCACAGGGTCAGACTGATTTGCATATGGCCATGTCTGAACTGGGGTGGTGGAGTGAGCTAAAGAATGATGATGGATTAAACCCAGATCAGTTGACTGGGGGTGAGTGTTTGATTTGCTCTAACGCTCCGTCCATCATCCCCTTTGGTATCGCTTTGTTCGCCCTAAGTTGGCAGGGTATGCCCAGACGTGGGTCCCTTGCTCACTTTGCCACTGGATTCAAGATAGCCTGGCTGATGAGGGTTTTGAACCCGAAACCGGTCCCAGGATGCTTGTTTCCGGTCCAGGGAAGACATGGCTTGGCAGTTCGGGCTGGACTGTTCCCATAAGGCACAGGGTCAGACTGATTTGCATATGGCCATGTCTGAACTGGGGTGGTGGAGTGAGCTAAAGAATGGTGATGGATTAAACCCAGATCAGTTGACTGGGGGTGAGTGTTTGATTTGCTCTAACGCTCCGTCCATCATCCCTTTGGTATCGCTTTGTTCGCTCTAAGTTGGCAGGGTATGCCCAGACGTGGGTCCCTTGCTCACTTTGCCACTGGATTCAAGATAGCCTGGCTGATGAGGGTTTTGAACCCGAAACCGGTCCCAGGATGCTTGTTTCCGGTCCAGGGAAGACATGGCTTGGCAGTTCGGGCTGGACTGTTCCCATAAGGCACAGGGTCAGACTGATTTGCATATGGCCATGTCTGAACTGGGGTGGTGGAGTGAGCTAAAGAATGATGATGGATTAAACCCAGATCAGTTGACTGGGGGTGAGTGTTTGATTTGCTCTAACGCTCCGTCCATCATCCCCTTTGTATCGCTTTGTTCGCCCTAAGTTGGCAGGGTATGCCCAGACGTGGGTCCCTTGCTCACTTTGCCACTGGATTCAAGATAGCCTGGCTGATGAGGGTTTTGAACCCGAAACCGGTCCCAGGATGCTTGTTTCCGGTCCAGGGAAGACATGGCTTGGCAGTTCGGGCTGGACTGTTCCCATAAGGCACAGGGTCAGACTGATTTGCATATGGCCATGTCTGAACTGGGGTGGTGGAGTGAGCTAAAGAATGATGATGGATTAAACCCAGATCAGTTGACTGGGGTGAGTGTTTGATTTGCTCTAACGCTCCGTCCATCATCCCTTTGGTACGCTTTGTTCGCCTCTAAGTTGGCAGGGTATGCCCAGACGTGGGTCCCTTGCTCACTTTGCCACTGGATTCAAGATAGCCTGGCTGATGAGGGTTTTGAACCCGAAACCGGTCCCAGGATGCTTGTTTCCGGTCCAGGGAAGACATGGCTTGGCAGTTCGGGCTGGACTGTTCCCATAAGGCACAGGGTCAGACTGATTTGCATATGGCCATGTCTGAACTGGGGTGGTGGAGTGAGCTAAAGAATGATGATGGATTAAACCCAGATCAGTTGACTGGGGGTGAGTGTTTGATTTGCTCTAACGCTCCGTCCATCATCCCCTTTGGTATCGCTTGTTCGCCCTAAGTTGGCAGGGTATGCCCAGACGTGGGTCCCTTGCTCACTTTGCCACTGGATTCAAGATAGCCTGGCTGATGAGGGTTTTGAACCCGAAACCGGTCCCAGGATGCTTGTTTCCGGTCCAGGGAAGACATGGCTTGGCAGTTCGGGCTGGACTGTTCCCATAAGGCACAGGGTCAGACTGATTTGCATATGGCCATGTCTGAACTGGGGTGGTGGAGTGAGCTAAAGAATGATGATGGATTAAACCCAGATCAGTTGACTGGGGGTGAGTGTTTGATTTGCTCTAACGCTCCGTCCATCATCCCCTTTGGTATCGCTTTGCATCTTTACAATAAGCACTAGACACTTTGATACAATTTCTTGTCTCAATTGAGTGGGTTGATAACTATTCCTCTCCCCAATCCAGGCAGGCTCTCATGATTTATATAATCATAAAACACGGCACATTCGCAAATTAATGACATGAAAAGCTGGAAGTACACTTTGCACATGTTAGACACAGTGGCACCTGAAAATTAGACAAGTGTAGTAGAAGCACAGTAAAAGCGCGCTTTAAAACATTAAATGAAGAAAACTTGTATAAAAGATAATACTAACACATATAAATGAGTTGTACTAATGAATTTCTAATGAACACTTTGCTTATTAACGTATATGGATGGAATTTTCATGTTAAGTGAAGTGGCCTAGTGTTTCAAATGCTTTCTGTTGAGAATGCACCATTTGGAAAAGTTGGTGCAAAATCGTGTAGAAAATAGATAAAAGTTTGAGACCTTGCATAGTAATACTAGAGACTTTATAAGTTATGAAAATATAAAAAAATATTTTTGTGATATATGAATTTAGAAAAATGTGCACTTATATAAATATTGTGAAAATTTATGGTAGTAGGGTAATTCTAACATTAGCTATTTTCATGCAATAATGACTGGTAAAATTCTACATAATCTTTTTGTGAAATGATTTAATTTCACTATATGTGATATTGGTTTAGGATTTATATTCATTTAAATGTGCAATGCTAACTTAAAGGCCTTTTCGAAATGCTTTTTCTTAAACTGACGTTTCCTCTGACTTAATACAATGCTTAATTTTCTACTAGTGAAATGTTGCTTTATTTGTCCTGTACATGTGTACACCCGACATTCCTGCATGTTTCTTCAACGTTCACAGTGAAATATTCCTGTGAGAACAAGATTTCATCTGTCGTTATAAAATACAACTTTGCATTTCTTTTCCATCAATGTTAGTTAATGTTAATGTTAATGTTAAAAATAATTTGTAAAGCGCACGTACACCGGGTGGTTTCATGGCGCTGTAGAAGGCTCTATGTGCTATCAAAGAGAACATCAATTATAGGCTTGAGCAAAAAGCCATGTTGTAAGGGACTTCCTAAACTGCAGAAGGTTTGTGCAAGACCGTATTTCCAGCGGGAGTGAGTTCCACAGTTTGGGGGCGAGAGTAGCAAATCTCCAGCCTCCTTGACGTACCCGCTTGAATGTCAGAGTGGTGAGGAGTGAAAGGTGGGCAGAACGCAGGTTACGTGAGGGAGTATGCTTAGATATCAGGCTATTAATAAATACGGGACTATTGCCTTGCAAGGATTTAAAAATGAGGCAGCCTGTTTTGAAGGCACAGCGCTGGGAAATGGGGAGCCAGTGCAATTTCTTCAGCAAGGGAGTCGCCGATTGCCATTTAGGTTGTCGAAAGACCAGTCGGGCTGCATGATTTTGGGCCATCTGAAGCCGCCTGAACAGGTAGAGTGGCATGCCCAAGTACACAGAATTGGCATAGTCCAGATTTGACAGGACTGTAGCTATTATGACCTGGATCAGGGCTTCCTGAGTGAGAAGACGATGTATCTTCCTGATCTTGCGCATTTGAAAGAAACACTTAGAGATAACCGCACCGACCTGGGTTTTTAGTGAAAGGTCATTGTTGAGGGAAACTCCTAGTGTTTTGGCCGAGGGGGAAGGGGAGGGAGGGGATCCTAGCTCTGGTGGCCAGTAATGGGGACCCCAGTACTTGTGACTGTCCCCAGTAAGAACAAGCTCTGTCTTACCAGGGTTCAGTTCGAGATGGTTGAGGTCCATCCATTGTTGGATGTGCCGCATTGTAGCCTGAAAATCCGTGACCGAGTTATGTGAATTGTCAATCCTAAAGAGTAGTTGAAGGTCATCAGCATAGTTAAAAACAGTCACCTTCCTATCTTTAAGGGACTCAATCAAAGGGGCAATATAAAGATTAAACAGGTGGGGAGAAAGAGCCGAGCCCTGTGGAACGCCACAGGTAGTTTTGCGGACTTTCGAATCTCTCGTATCTCATGACTACCATGGGAAAGCATCTCAATGTTTCAAGTATCTCAGGAGACATTGTGTGATTCCTACCATACAATGGTCTTTCAATGGTGGTGTGATGCCACATCACTGGAAATGACTAGAGACTTTATAATAGAAGAAACCCAAAGGAGGGGCACCACCATTCTGATTTTCCTACTTGAGACCCGGATGCTATGCTGATCGATTTTTGATGAGCTTTTCTGTTACTTTTGAACTGCCTTGCTGAAGCTAAAGTCTTAGCTGATGGACTGAACCTTCTTTGCAGAACCTTTTCCACTTTTCATTCCTTTATTTCTTTGTTTATGCCAATGGACTCACACTTAATGAACTTTAAATTTGAACACTTTTCCAATCTTCGTGGGACTTGCGCTGTTAGACAACGAACTATCCTTCAGTCTTAATGGTGGTAGGACTCTGTAATTCGGTATTTGATTCTGATTATAACCATCCGAGAAAGCCAGCTTAAGTGTTTGGCATTGTTAGACAAGCTGTGATATTTTTAACTGAACTTCTCAAGAAATTGCTCGTGGCAATGAACTTTGAGTCTTTAATACAATAACCAAATTAAATCAATATCTGTTTGAGTCTATTATTGAGTCTTATTGGTTCTTCCATTCAAACTGTGCTGTTTATTAATGACTTAATGTGTTGTAGGGAGAATCATCGAGCTCTGACAGAACACCAGGTGTTACTTCTTTAGTTTTGCATTGCTGTTGCAGAGCTTTTGGTCTGCATAATCCTAACTCGACTTAACTTCTTTAAGCAGTTGTGTCTTCCTGTTGCTATCCTTTATTTCTACAGCATGGTTTTAAGAGCGGTGTACCTAAATTAAATCTCAGATTTGTGAGTTGGTTGTCAATTAATGTTTCTCATTGTTCAGCTAACGTGGTGTTTGGTTACCCTAATTTCCACCCCTCTTATCCGCAGAGAAAGATTCGTCAGAGCATCATTGCCTCTGTGGTAAAATGAAGTGCAGTAAATTGTCTAATTGTAAGAGGGCCAGTAGGATTAGAGTAGTAAATGAGAGAAAGTGTATAATCAAATTTTTTATCACGCTTACACTGCAACAATAACTATTCCTCTCCCCCAGTGTGGGCAGGCTCTCATGTTTTCAGGATCCATTATTGTACTGACTGTTAGTTTGCAAAGTTTTTTTATCATAGTCGGAAGAACGTTTACATTTTTACCATAATCACTATAATTTTTATACACTATTTTTCTGCCCTCGTTTGAGCAGGTTGAAACTCACCACATCATCCAATGTATGAATTACATTTTTTATCATAATGCACCTGGCAATTTTACATAATACATTTGTTTCTGTTTCAATAAGTTGCAAACCACCCCATCCATCCTATGTATACTGAAATATACAATCCTTCGGTTCTTAGGTATTGACAAATGTATTGTGTTGGCAGTCTATGAAGATGCTTTTTTTGATAATAATGGTCACATATTCTGTATAAGCACTACGCACTTTGATGAACTCTGTTTTTTTGTTGAGTAGGATCAAATCTGCTCTTTTTCATAATTGATAAATTCTCATGTGAATAGGTTTTTAATTGAATTATAGTATGTTTTTATAAAGCTACATGGTGCATGTAAGAATGCCAATTATGTTAAGTTTATATTATATTCTTGAATTTTAATGTTGTTTTTTAAGTTAATGTAGTAATAACAACCATGTATAGTGTCAATATTATGTGCCTCATTTGTTTTCATGCGAGATAACTATGGGACAGGTTCGATTGCACTTTCTAGATGGTATTGTTGTTCGCCAAACGTTTCTCTGAATGATAAGTATTGAAAATGTAGTGTGTTGTGAATGATTTTTATTAATAAGACAATAAACCTAATTAGTATTTGTTTGCATAGGTATTTGTAAATGGTATTTATTTGCTTGTATAGAATATTATCAGGGTACTACTTTCCATAATGTGAAGTGTAGGCAACATACAACTATTATCTGCCTCATGCTGTCAAGTATCATAAAGAGTGCGCTCTACTACTTGGTTTAAAAGGAGCTTGGGGCACTGCCCTCAGAGGTGATTGGAGAAGCAACCTCTTGTTACTGAAATACAGGTAGAGTGCCATATACTAATTCCAGTTATGTTGCTGTGCAGGAGGATGATGTAATTTAAGAGAAGTACATTGTTGGGCAGAAGGTCTTCAAGAGTAATGAAATACCAAAAAATGAGTGCAGCATTAGTCACTTGCTGTAGTTGCCTGACGAGGAAGGAAGTCCATAATATCGGCATATGGCTGCATTAACGTACTTTATTTCCACCAGTCCTGGGTGTACGGTTATCATTAAAGCAACCAATCAAGCAAAGAATCCAAGGTTCTCTTGTTGCTTGCCACACTTCTCACCTTTCAAAGAGCTGGTTGCATATCCCCTGTTCCTTTATTCCTGGTGCTCTGAATATCTTTGAATCAAGTGTGAAAGCAGGTTGTGGTAATGAATTAGGAGTATGATAACTAACAATAATTTGTTAAACGTTCTACTAATATTTTACACAATTTCAATTAAGAATTTTACATTTTGGCCCTAATAATCCAGGGTCAACCAACTACAATTACAAATGATTTCACAATAGCCCATTGTGCCTGCAGCCAGGCTGGAGCCAGGGCAGGGAGGCAAGACATTTCAAGCACTTCAAAGGGAACTCTAGAAACTACTCCTACTTCAAAGAAGGCGCCAGGTTTAAAAATTGGACCCCCAGTCCCTGGGACCCCAAAACTGCCCTGGGCAACAGGTTTATCCTGGGTTTGGTGGACCATGCCACTAGGGCCCATATGTACGAACACATTTTCCTATAGACACAGAATGGGTAAAACCCTTTGATACATCTGGCCCTAGATACCTAGAGGCAATACCACTAAGGACTGTGACTGCTCCTGCAGTGACTAGGGCCCTGATGGGGATCTTCACATGAGTAGGATTCCCCAAGGAAGTGGTGTCTGGCAGGAGCATGAACTTCATGTCTGCCTACATGAAGTCCATGTGGGAAGAGTATGGAGTAACATGCACGTTTTCCCTATCCAAACTAATATACTTGTTGAAAGGGTGAACAGGACCATAAAAGGCACAATCATGGGCCTGTCTGAGCCCTTAAAGTGGAAGTGGGGTGTCCTTTTACCATGCCTGCTCTTTGCCTACAGGGAGGTGCCACAGAAAGCATTTGAGTTTAGCCCATTTCAGCTTCTCTATGGTCACCCTGTCAGGGGACCTCTCATTCTGGTTAAGAAGGGGTGGGAACAAGCTCCCAAGAAACCCTCTCAAGATGTGGTTAGTCACATGCTAGCCCTCAGGAACCAGATGAACAAACTCTGGAAAAAGGCTTCTGAGAACTTGGAAGTTAGCCAGGAGGTCACGAAGCTCTGGTGTGTCTAGAAGGCCACTCTGGTAGAGTTTCAACCTGGCCGGAAAGTGTGGGTTAAGGAGGCAGTAGAGCCCAGGGCCCTCCAAGATGATTGGACAGGGCCCTATGAGTGGAAAGAGAGGAAGGGAGAGGCCACTTACTTGGTGGACATCAAGATCCCCAGAAATCTCTTAAGGGTACTCCATATCAATCACTTCAAACCCCACTACGAGAGGTCAAATGTCACCATACTGTTGGTAACAGATGATGGAGTGGTGGAGGAGAGTGAACCTCTCCCTGACCTCCTTTCATCTAAAGAAAAAAATGGGTCAGTGGAAGATGTTAACCTCTCTCCAACCTTGACCTCGGAACAGCAGAGGGGCTGCCACCAGTTGTTGGGACCGTTTGCCTCACTGTTTCCCCTCACTCCTGGGCATACACACTTGTGTACACATGATATAGATACTGGGGACAGCCTGCCTGTCAAAAATAAAATATACAGGCTGTCAGAAAGATTGAGGGCCAGCATTAAGGAGGAATTCTCTAAAATATTAGAATTGGGAGTGATTGAGCACTCCAGTAGTCCCTGGTCTAGCCCAGTGGTGCTGGTACCCAAAGATGCCCCACCGTGCAACATTTCAGAACTCAGATTCTTTGTGGACTATGGGGGCTCAACTCAGTCACCATAACTGATACGCTCCTCATTCCCAGAGCTGATTAGCTCATTCTGCTGAACGAGAGCCGTGTTAAGACTCGGGGCATCTTTTAGTTGTCTTTATTCTGTTTTTAACCATTTTAAAATAGCACCTGGCACTTTATTTTATTGCTAACAGCAGGGGAGCTGTGTTAAAGCTCCGGGGGCATCTTAGTTGTACTTTGCACAAGGCACGGATCTTTAGGTCAGCGGTCCACTAGTTGGACGCTGACGCGCACGCCCTAGGTATAAAGGGGCTGATGATGCGACCGCGCAGCGGCGCATTCTGCTGAACGAGAGCTGTGTTAAGGCTCGGGAGCATCTTTTAGTTGTCTTTATTCTGTTTTTAACCATTTTAAAATAGCACCTGGCACTTTATTTTATTGCTAACAGCGGGTGAGCTGTGTTAAAGCTCCAGGGGGGCATCTTTTTTAAACAATTTATATTAGTCTTTTTCAAAGGAAACACAAAAGGATAAGCATTTCTTAACAGGAGCCATACATTCCATTGTGTTACTATGTCATTCTTAATACATATCCCCAAGGGATAACTTGCACTCACTATCTAACTTGTGTTACAAATCATTGTACCAAGTCCCTTAACACACATTCTACTAATCTTAAAGATAAACTTAAACGGTTAACACAGTCCCGCCTCCCCTCCCCCCCCCCCGGGTCATGTTAATCTGCAATGTCAATCCCGGAGTCTGAAAGCTCAGTCTCTATGTATGTATTCTACACAATCGGATCATCCTCAGGTGTCAGGGAGCCTCCTGCATTCCTCTATCCCTGATCCATCCGTGCCTGCCAGTAGTTCATCCGTTTCTTCCAAAGATTGGTCGTCTGTCAGTGTTAAATCAGTGATCATTGTGTACCATGCCCTCGCATCCTCCTCCAACCTATCATCTCTCCTGACTCTCTTCATTCTTATTAACTCCGCCGTGGCCCATTCGCGCAAATCTTTAGTCCAATTCTCTACCGCAGGGGGGGGTTGGACTCATCCATCTAATGGCTATCCGTCGTTTGGCCAACACTAGTCCCAATTGAAGGAACCTCCTAGTAAGTTTCTTAGTTGTGGGCGCAGGGAGAAGCCCAAGCAACACCCCCTAACATCATGCGGCACCGTCCAGCCCGCGACCCTCTGCAGACATTGTACCACTTGCCCCCAGAAGGGTGTCAACTCAGGGCAGTCCCAAATCATGTGAAGGAAATGAGCTTCCACAGATCTACATCTGGGGCAACAGGAGGAATGATCTGGAAATATTTTGTGAAGCACTCTAGGGGTCAAATACGTCTGGTGCACTATTTTATATTGCGTGAGTTTAAATCGAGCGTTAGAGCTGATCTGTTTAACCCCCTCGTGTACTCTCCTCCACTCCGCCTCCGTCAAAGGTTCCCCCAGTATCTCGTCCCATTTAGCCTGAACGGGGAGGGGGCCAGTGGGGAGGTCCTCCCTAAGTGCCCTATAGATGTGGGAGACCAGTCTACGTCCTCCTGCCAGGGAGGTCAGTGCCTGAAGGGTTGCCGTAACCTGTGGTTCTTGAGGAAATGTCAGCCACAGCTCACGAGCCACTGCAGAAATTTTGGCATACTGCAAATATTGCCCCCTGCCCAGCTCAAACATAGTTTCCGCCTCTTCCCTCGTCAAGAACTGTTGAGCGGTGCTTAGATCCCCCATCGTTTGACATCCCACCTCCGTCCATTTACCAATAGACATATTCTGTCCTATTCTTTTGAAGGGCTGCACCGCCCACAACGGTGCCTCGGGGGTACGCAGACATAATATCGAGTTGTAAATATCGATATGCTATAATATCGATGTTTAAATTTCGATATGACAGAATATCGACCTGCAAGAATATCGACTACAAGAATATCGACATGCAGGTAAGAAATATCGTTTTACTTAATATCGAAGTTAGTAATATCGTAAGTCAAAATATCGTTGTTAATAATATCCCCCCCAAAAATTGTGTTTTTTATGTTAGTACATGTTACAAGTATAGGTTATTTTTTTAATGTATGTTTGAATTTTTTATAAGTAATTAATTTTATGTTACATTTTTTTTGCGTATTTACGTTCCGTAGCGGGTTGTGGGTTTATAGGGGAATAGGGTGGGAAGTAATGTAATTATAATATATTAATTCATAATTTTTTTTAAGTTATTAATTTTTAAAATAAATAAATATTGCGTTTTAGTTCCGTAGCGGGTTGTGGGTTTATAAAGGAATAGGGTGGGAAGTAATTTAATTTCAATTAATTAATTAATACATTTATTAATTAATATTAATGTATTTAATAATTTATAATGTTAATTGTGTTAATTAATTGGCTATTAATTAAATTGTAATTGATTATTAATTATTAATAATTAATTGGTAAATATGTTAATTGTGTAATTTTTTTAGGTGTGGGTTGTGGGTTGATAGGGGATTAGGGTGGGAAGTAATTTAATTGTAATACATTTTGTAATATTTTTATATATAATATTTATTTAAAGTTATTTTAAAGTGTTAATTGTGTGATCTAATTTATTTTTGATGGTTTTTAATTTGCTTGTTAATTGTTATTAATTAATTAATTAATTAATTGATATTTAATTATGTTAATTGTGTAATATTTTATAATGTTGGTGTTGTTGTTTATAGGGGAATATGGTGGGAGGTTAATTATTTTTGAGAAATTAATTATTTGTTAATTAATGGTAATTATTTTGCAGGAGTGGGAATACTAAATTATTCCCCTCCGCTATCCAACACTTTCCCTACTGTTGCATTTGCTGGAGTGGGAATAGTAAATTATTCCCTACGCTATCCAACATTTACCCTACTGTTACACTTGGTGGAGTGGGAATAGTAAATTATTCCCACTCGCTATCCAACACTTTCACTACTGTTGCACTCGCTGGAGTGGGAATAGTAATTTTTACCCCCCGCTATCCAACACTTTCCCTACTGTTGCATTTGCTGGAGTGGGAATAGTACATTATTCCCCTACGCTATCCAACATTTTCCCTACTGTTACACTTGGTGAAATGGGAATAGAAAATTATTCCCACCCGCTATCCAACACTTTCCCTACTGTTGCACTCACTGGAGTGGGAATAGTAATTTTTACCCCCCGCTATCCAACACTTTCCCTACTGTTGCACTCGCTGGAGTGGGAATAGTAATTTTTACATACCCGCTATCCAACACTTTCCCTAGTGTTGCACTCATTGGAGTGGGAATAGTAATTTTTACCCACCCGCTATCCAACACTTTCCCTACTGTTGCACTCGCTGGAGTAGGAATAGTAAATTTTACCACTTCCCTATCCAACACTTTCCCTACTGTTACACTCGTTGGAGTGGGAATATTAATTTTTACCTCTCAGCTATCCAACACTTTCCCTACTGTTGCACTCAGTGGAGTGGGAATAGTAATTTTTACCCACCGGCTATCCAACACTTACCCTACTGTTGCATTTGCTGGAGTGGGAACAGTAATTTTTACCCTACGGTATCCAACACTTTCCCTACTGTTGCAATAACTGGAGTGGGAATAGTAATTTTAACCCCTCCGCTATCCAACACTTTCCCTACTGTTACACTTTGTGGAGTGGGAATAGTAAATTATTCCGTTCCGCTAGCCAACACTTTCCCTACTGTTGAACTTGCTGGAGTGGGAATAGTAAATTATTCCCCTCCGCTATCCAAAACTTTCCCTACTGTTGCAGTTTTTGGAGTAGGAATAGTAATTTTATTCCCTACGCTATCCAAAATTTTCCTATTGTTATAGTTAATGTAGTGTAAAATATTTTTTTAGAAATAAATATAAATTTTAATATTTTAATTTATTATATATATAATTTATTTTTATATTTATATTACAGTTTTATGTATATATATATATGTATTTATACTTTTTATTGTTTCTGACATTTTATAATTAAATAAAATAATTATTTATTAATATTTTTAAGTTAATATATATATAATTTTTTTTAAATATGTGTTTTATTTTTATATATATTACATTTATTGTTTATCATTTTTAACAATTTTAAATAATTGTAACTATGTTTTTATTAATTATATTTATTTTTGAATTAATTTTACATTATTTTAAGACATTTAAAAAGAACGATATTTTATACAACGATATTTTAAGCAACGATATTTTGGTTTCGATATTTTTGTACTTACCTTTGTAGAGATAGGATGTCGATATTCTGTCCATCGATATTCTTGACTCAATATTGTTGTAGGTCGATATTCGGTCCGTCGATATTATGTCAGTGATCCGCCTCGGGAGCATACGGGGCCCTCTTTACTACAGTTTTTATTGCCGTTTCCCAGACTGCGGCTACGTGCCGAACAATATACAGGAAACGCTCCGGTACTCCGGCCCCCAACATGAAAAGCTCTGGAAGCGACATATCATGATGTGTGCCCGCTAACAGCCTCTTCTCCCAGTTGTCCTGATCATCCAACCAATGCACCGCGTGTTGGAGTTGCGATGCCATGTAATAGAACCCCAGTCTGGAGACCTCAAGTCCCCCCCGCTCCCATTGCCACTGTAACGTATCTAGCTTAACTCGTTTCCTCTTGGACCCCCACAACAGCTCCACGAGTATATGTTCCAATCGCCGGAAATATGTGTGCAGGATTCGATAGAGTGAATTCTGCATGACGTACAGGCATCGTGGCAAGATCACCATCCTGGAAAGCGCAACCCTACCCATCAGTGATAAGGGGAGCTCCTTCCAAAAAGCCACAGACCTCTGGATACCTGCCACGCACCTCCCCATATTACTCTCCAGAAATGCCAATTGCGTGTGTACTAACTTAATCCCAAGAAATCTTACCTCGTCGCGCACCCATCGCATCCCCACCGGTGGCAGCTCCTGCTCTCCTCTTCCAGAAAGAACTCCCATAGGGAAGAGTTTAGATTTCCCTGGGTTGAGTCGCAGTCCCGATACCTCCCCAAACTTTGCAAGCTCCCCAGTAAGCATTGGGACAGATTTTTCAGGGTGCCGAAGATATACTAGTGTGTCATCGGCGTATAGAGACACCACATGATTGTTGGCCCCCAGCTGGACACCCCATTGCCCCATCCGTAACCTGAGGGTGATCGCTAAGGGTTCCATCGCAATGGCAAACACCAGCGGGGACAAGGGGCACCCCTGCCGTGTGCCCCTCCGTAGCCCAAAGCTATCTGACACCTGACCACGAAGGCGCACCCTAGCAGTGGGTCCAGTGTACAGGAGTTTAATCCACGCAATGTATGGGTCACCCAATACCATCCTTTGAAGAACCTCCCACATATAACTCCACTGCACGGAGTCGAAGGCCTGTTGTATATCCAGCAGGCACAGTGCCCAGGTTTCTGCTTCCAGGTGCGGCGCATGCCAGACATGCGCCAGGCGACGCAAGTTATGATTAGTGTTCCGCCCCAGGATAAACCCGGCCTGGTCCGGGTGGATCAACCCTGACATGTATGGTAGGAGGCGAGCTGCCAGTATACCGCTTAGAATTTTAGCATCGATATTCAAGAGAGAGATGGGCCTGTAGGCCCACAAGGAGAGTGGGTCCCTATCCGGCTTAGGGATCATAGACACCGTTGCTTCCAGCATAGTCTTGGGGAGTTTCCCTTGATCTAAGGCTTCATTCTATACTTCAAGGAGGTGTGTAGCTAATTCTGGGGGGCATCTTAGTTGTACTTTTGCACAAGGCACGGATCTTTAGGTCAGCGGTCCACTAGTTGGACGCTGACACGCACGCCCTAGGTATAAAAGGGGCGGATGACGCGACCGCACAGCAGTGCATTCTGCTGAACGAGAGCCGTGTTAAGGCTCGGGGGCATCTTTTAGTTGTCTTTATTCTGTTTTTAACCATTTTAAAATAGCACCTGGCACTTTACTTTATTGCTAACAGTGGGGGAGCTGTGTTAAAGCTCCGGGGGACATCTTAGTTGTACTTTGCACAAGGCACGGATCTTTAGGTCAGCGGTCCACTAGTTGGATGCTGACGCGCACGCCCTAGGTATAAAAGGGGAGGATGACGCGACCGCGCAGCGGCGCATTCTGCTGAACAAGAGCCGTGTTAAGGCTCAGGGGCATCTTTTAGTTGTCTTTATTCTGTTTTTAACCATTTTAAAATAGTACCTGGCACTTTACTTTATTGCTAACAGCGGGGAGCTGTGTTAAAGCTCCGGGGGGCATCTTAGTTGTACTTTGCACAAGGCACTGATCTTTAGGTCAGCGGTCCACTAGTTGGACGCTGACGCGCATGCCCTAGGTATAAAAGGGGCGGATGACGCTACCGTGCAGTGGCGCATTCTGCTGAACGAGAGCCGTGTTAAGGCTCGGGCATCTTTTAGTTGTCTTTATTCTGTTTTTAACCATTTTAAAATAGCACCTGGCACTTTATTTTATTGCTAACAGCGGGGGAGCTGTGTTAAAGCTCCGGGGGGGCAACTTAGGTGTACTTTGCACAAGGCACGGATCTTTAGGTCAGCGGTCCACTAGTTGGACGCTGACGCGCATGCCCTATGTATAAAAGGGGCGCGGGCTCGCCAAAGGCGTGCCAAAGGCAAGCCCGTCTGCGCCCGACCGGGGCCAGGGGCCACAACCCCTGCCGGTTTGTCCAGGTATAAGTATGTATACACCTCGGTCCAGCTTGATAATCTCAGAGGGATAACTACTACTAGTAAGTGTCTTCATTCCATCTCTCCCCTTAGCCATGATAGTCACTGCTCCCACTGTCCTTTTAAACTTCGCCCCCTTCCAAGCCCCAAACTGTTTGGCCTGCTCAAGAAGCACTTAAAATGCTCCTGCTTAATTGCAGGTCAATTCCTAAACATTCGACAGAAATCCTGATATTATTGGAGGCTCCCATCTTGCCGGCCTCCACGGCCAAAAGACGGACACGTCTATGGTCAAAACTTCCAGTGGAACTCTGGGCAACAACCTTGTAAAATACCAGACCAATATCTGACCCCAATCCTATTAGTGCCAACGTCAAATTCAATGAATGGATTGAATCATCTTTAGATCATGTCCTTCCAAAAAAATGGACTAGGAATACGGTTGGAGTTAACCGAACTGCATGGTACTCCCCTAAGCTCCGCGAGCTTAAACAAACCTGCAAAAAATTGGAGAGAATATGGAGAAAGGATTTTTCCCCTGTCAATAAAGTTAAATACAGGGAAGCTATCAAAATCTATAAAGAAGAAATTAAATCCGCTCAAGCTTTATACTATGAAGAAAAAATTACGCAGGCGGCTAACTCCCCCGCAAAATCTTTCGCATTGCAAAAACACTCCTTAAATTGTCCTCTCCTCCTGTTGGGTCTGATGATGCTTCTTCGCGCTGCAACCGATTGGCAGAGTTTTTTCTTAATAAAATTCAAGATATTTACACCTCCTTCCCCCAGATGGCAGACCAGCAGAACTCAAAATCTCTGGATAACGTGGCTCAAATCTGTGAACACTCCCTGGAGGAAATTCCACCGTTGAACTTGGAATCACTACGAAACATCTCAGACCGATTAAAATCCGGCTCTCCTACAGACTTATCCCCCCTACCATCCTGAATCAAGTCTTTGAAACAATTTCCCCAGTGATACTGGAACTGATTAATGCCTCGATCTCAATGGGAGTGGTCTCCGCCCCTTGGAAATGCGCCATGGTAAAGGTGCTGCTAAAAAAACCTAACCTCGACCCTGATCTTCTGGGGAACTATCGTCTCATCTCACTGCTGCCAGGGATAAGTAAGATTGCTGAGAAGCATGTTAACTCAGCTCTCTCTATATTCTTGGAGTCTCATAGTTATCTCCATCCTTCACTGACTGGATTTCGGCCCCAACAAGGTACTGAAACTGCTCTTCTAGCAGTAGAGGAAGAGTCTAGGAAAATCTTAGATGGCGGAGGCTGTGCTGCTATTATCCTTTTGGATCTCAGTGCAGCGTTTGACACTGTTAACCCTCACACTCTGGTCCAGAGACTCAGGGACGAAGGAGTATCCGGAGGGGCCCTAAAATGGCTGCAATCCTTTCTGGAAGGTAGGTCTTTCCAGGTCTTTGAAGGAGACGCTATTTCAGAACATATGCCCCTCAGCTGTGGGGTCCCACAGGGGTCCTCCCTGAGCCCCACGTTATTTAATGTCTATATGAGATCCTTAGCGGAGATAGTGAGGCCTTTTGAAGTTCAGATTGTGACCTACGCTGATGATACACAGCTTGTTGTCTCTCTCAACCACTCTGACAATGCTTCGCCTGGTTTAGGTCTGTGTTTGGAGAAGGTAGCAAACTGGATGGAACGCTCATATCTGAAACTGAATGGGGCCAAGACGGAGCTGATGCTCCTAGGTAACCCTCCTGTTTTTAACGTGGGAACACTATAGCCAGTCTGCCTTGGTCCAGCTCCCATCCCTAAGGACCAAATCAAAAGTCTGGGCATCTGGCTTGACCGTAACTTGGACTTTAAGGAGCAGGCTTGGAAGGTGGCAGCCAGCTGTTATGGAATCCTTAGGATGTTGCGAACAATTCTCCCTCTTTTACCATTCTCAGACAGGAGACTTATGGTCCAGGCATTGATCTTGTCTCGTCTTGACTACGCGAATGCTCTCTATTTAGGAGCACCTCTTGAAACCATTACCAAACTACAGATTGTACAAAACTGTGCAGCACGTATGCTCCTGCGGATTCCCAATCGGCAATCTGGAAGCCAGCTCTTGCCACTCTCCATTGGCTTCCCATACAGGAGAGAATCAAGTTTAAGGCTCTCTGTATTGTACACAAGACATTAGCAGGGAAGGGACCGCCTATTATTTGGTCCATCATTATGCCTTATTCTTCAAACAGGGGCCTGCGTTCGGACAAGCGTCGTCTTGCCGTAGTTCCTAAAATAAGAAAGGCAAGAAGTGGAGGCCGTCGTTTTTCCTATAATGCCTCCAGGTTATGGAATACCCTCCCCCTCCATATCCGTTTTGAAACTAACCATGTGACCTTTTGGAAATCGCTTAAAACACTGCTCTTTCCCTAATGCTGCTGTAGTTCTTTTGGATGCGCTGGGATGCCCTCGGGTAGCTATGCGCTTAAGAAATGCTTTACTCATTCATTCATTCATTCATAGATAGGTTAGGGGCTGCCAAGTTACAGAGTACTTTTGATCTTACTTCAGGGTACTGACAGATAGCCCTAACTGAGGGGGTAAAAGAGGAGACAGCATTCTCTACTCCAGAAGGCCACCTCCAGTTTAGGGTGATGCCCTTTGGACTCAAGAATGCCCTTGCCACCTTCCAGAGGTTGGTGTACCAAGTCCTTGCTGGGTTGGAGGCCATCAGTGCTGCCTACTTGGATGACATAGCTGTCTACAGCAGCAGCTGGGAGGACCACTTGGTTCACCCCCAGGAAGTGCTTCAGGCTCTGCAACAGGCAGGCCTGGCCATCAAGGCTAGCAAGTGCCAAATAGGACAGGGTACTGTGGTGTACTTGAGACACCTGATTGGCAGGGGTAAGGTGCAGCCCTTCCAGGCCAAAATATAGACCATCCTAGCCTTGGAGCCCCCCAACCCCCAAACAGAAGTGAGGGCCTTCCTGTGCCTCACTGGATATTACAGGAGGATTGTTAAGGGATATGGCCCCCTCAACTGAGAAGACTTCCAAGAAGCAGACCAGGAAGATGATCTGGAGAGAGGCTTATCAGAAAGCCTTTGACACCATCAAACAAACATGTGTACAGCCCCTCTACTCAAGGCCCCTGACTTTTCCTAGTAATTCATTGTACAAACTGATGCCTCAGAGCATGGCATAGGGGCAGTGTTATCACAGTTGAATTGGGAGGGCCTAGACCAACCTGTAGCCTTCATCAGCAGGAGGTTATGTGCCAAGGAACAGAGGTGGAATGCTCTTGAAAGAGAAGACTTTGCTGTGGTCTGGGGACCAAAGAAGCAGAGATCAGACTTGTTTGGGACTCACTTCCGAGTTCAAACAGACCACAGGCCCCTCAGATGGCTCAAGAACATGAGAAGTGAGTATCCTAAACTGTTGATGTGGTTTGTATCCCTACAGGGAATGGTTTTTACTGGGTCAGACCACCCCAATGCTGATGATCTGTCCAGGTTTGTCCGCCTTAGTGATGAGAACTCCAAGGATATTGTGTAGTTCTCATGACTTTTGGCTTGGGGGGGGGGGGCGACACATGTTAGACCTGCAAGCCTTAGGGCATTCTTCCTCCAAACATTTTGCCTTCACCATCCTATTTTTCCGAATTTGTTTGCGCTGGCCTTAGGACTCTGCACTTTGCCACTGCTAACCAGTGCTAAGGTGCTTGTGCTCACTCCCTAAAACATGGTAAAACTGGCTTACACCTGATTGACATATTTAATTCACTTATAAGTCCCTAGTACAGTAGTATTCAAGCTGGTAAATTAAAAGCTAATAGTGGGCCTGCTGCACTTGTTGTACAACCCACTTAAGTAGCTCCTTAAAATAAGTCTCAGGTCTGCCATTGCAGCCTGCTGGCAACCTTAACCTGCCAATTCGACTAGGCAAAATAACCCCCTTGCCAAGCCTTAAACTCCCCTTGTATTACATATGTCAGTCCCAAGGTAGGCTCTAGACAGCCCATAGTACAGGGTGCATTGTATTTAAAAGGCTGAACATATACTCTTAAGTTCTACATGTTCTGGTAGTAAAAACTCATAAATTTGTTTTTCACTACTGTGATGTCTACCTCGCCCATAGGATAACATTGGGTTGCCTTATTACATTTCATAAGAACTAACATTTGAGTGGGAGCAGGTAGGAATTTCAATTTTGGTGTACGAGAAATTGCTATTTTAAAACTCTCTTTGATGGTAAAGTCGGATTTTAAGTTACAATTTTGAAAATATTACTTTTAGAAAGTTAGTTTTCCTGTCTTAACCATTTGATGCCTGCAGCCTGTTCCTGGGTCACATAACTGGGTGTTGTTAGACTTTGTATATTCCTCCCAGACAGCCTAAAATAGAAGGATTAGGTGTGCCTGGGTGGGCCATCACTACAGGATAGGATCGGCGGAGCTGGTCACAGCCCCACTTACAAGTAAATAGACTGTGCCCTGCCTTCATCCAAAGGACTTCACGCTAGCACATTGGGTCTGCAACCAGGCTGGAGTCAGGGCAGGGAGGCTGGAAATTCTAAGCACATCAAAGGGAATCTCTAGAACCGCATCCTACTTCAAACAAGGCACTGGGTATAAAGATAAGACCTTCAAACCCACTCTTCAGTACACTTCTGGACCTGTGGAAGACTGAGAAGGACTGCAGAGCTGCTCAGCTACAAGAAGGACTGCTACTTCGCTACCTAGCTGCCCTCCTGCCTGAGTGAGAAGAACTAGACTGGCATCTTGAACCCAGGACCACCAGAGTGACTCCAAGGACTAGTAGCTGGTCTCCTGTTCAGAGCCTGAGGGACAGAGAAGGCTCCAACAATCAATCAAACAATCAGGATTCCTTTAGAGCGCTGCTAATCACCCATTAGGGTCTGTAGGCACTGGGAATAAAAATAGGACCTTGAACCCTGAACCTTTGACCCTGCTACTGGACTCTGCCTGCTGTGAGTCATGCCTCCAAGTCATGCCACCCAGGTCTGGACACTTAGAAGTGAGCGTGAAGGTGCTCTGCCAGCCCATCTGTGGTCCTAGCAGAACTAATGTAGGGCGACACTTTGCCCCGTAGCTCATCGGAACCTCCAAAGCGTGCCGCATCTTGACACAGGACCTCGCATCACAGCTCTCCAGAACTGCCACTGTGTGCTGCATCCTAAACGTAAGACCTTGCATCGCAGCCCCACAGCTCCTCAGAACCGCTGCTGCGCGACACAATCTCAACGTGGGACCTCGAAACACTGCGCAACCAGGATTTAAGACACTTTGTTCTGCTGGTCTAACTCGGTCACCCTTTACTAAATATTTCTACATTCATGTGTGATTTTCTTGTGTTGTGTTCTCACTTTATTACTGTTTGTGTGCTACATAAATACTTTACACACTGCCTCTAAGTTAAGCCTGGCTGCTTTTGTGCCATGCTAGCAGAGGGTTGCTTTCGTGCCATGCTACCAGGGGTTTGAGCACAGGTTAATTTAGCAACTTTAGTGGTTCACCCTGTCAGGGATTGTGGCTGTTGCATGAGCAGGGTCCACTCCCCACTCAACCAACAACCCAATTTCCGACAGTCACAGAGTGGCATATCAAGGAGAAGAATGAGAGCAGGGTCACCAAAGTAAGAGTTAGAGGAAGGAGAAAGTGAAGACAGAGTGGTAGAGATAAAGGGCGAGAGGCGAGAAGTGGCGTTGAAGGCAAGTAAGTACATTGAGATGATAGAGTTTAAAAGATACATTAGAGAGTCTAGTGAGGAACAGTAGAGATCTGGAAGAAAACGGATAGAAATCAGGATGAGGTGGAAGTGAAGATTAAAAAGAGGAGGAGAAGAGAGGAGAAAATAGAGGAGATAAAGTGAGAATACAATGATCATATAATTGCAAGAGCAAAACATTGATAGCTTCTCTAAAGTACTCAAAATAATGTTTGTACAGATGTGGGGCAGGGGCTGGTGCAAACAGAATTTCTAATAAAACAGCTGCCATGGCTGCTGTAGATGATTTTGAGTACTCAATTTAAAAAGAAGATGGTGTTTACGCAAGGTCACATTGTAGGACACATTGTAGGGCTTAGCAAAATGGCCACCACGTATGAATCTGGGACTGATTCACAAAGGCCCTCCACAATTGTAGCTGAGGCCCCGCAGTTGTGGGGGAGTCTCTGCAGCCATGGGGGAGTCTCCACACTCGGGGTGGAATCTTCGCAATGAGAATTTTCACTGTGGAGATTCTGCCCTGAGTGCGAAGGCTCCCCCATGACTGCACAGCCTCCACCATGAGTGAGGAGGCCCTTTGTGAATCAGGCCCTCTGTAAGCCGCTAATGTGGCTGCCTCTTTGTTGCCTGCCCAACCTCCTTTGCTCTAACGCACACTGCCATACCTTCCCTTCAGACACGAGAGTGCATGGCTCCAATTTGAGGGCTCTCCTGGTATCCTTTGTATGCCTCGGAAATCCCAGTTTCAACTGTTATCAGCACTCAAATAAGGTAGTGTCAAACACATAGACAGTTCTTTGTACCACACAGCGTTTTCCACCATGCCCACAAAGTCAACAGTGTAGCAGACCAGGTAACACACCTCTTTTGGATCCTTATGGACGTTTGGCACCCTAGGCATAAAGGAGGTATGGTTCCTCAATAAAAGGGATAAGGTGACCGTTCAAGACTGTGCAGAACTTGACCCTCGTCACAAAATTTGTGATGATTTCTGAATGCACCAATTAAAGTCTTCAAGTAGATTTATTCTGTTCTGATACACATTCCTTACCTCCTACTCCATCAACTCTTGGGCAACAACTTCCCTGTGCTCCAGAATGGAGTCTACATCAACAGTGCTTAGCAGTAAAATTCGACACTAGACTAGCTGAGGGAATTTAAAAGATACCTGAAACAGCTCCGCCTAAAGACCTGTGCTCGCTTAATGTATATGGTGTCCACATGACACCGCTTTTTGCTTGTTCACTGTAATTTCTATGCCATTGTCTGTAAAGCATTCTCCCACGTTTGGATGGGGTCTTGACGATCTAGATCCAGTACCTCAACAAATAAAAATAAATATATAATCCCTTTCAGACCCTATTGAATCCGGACCCATTCCATGTAAAAAGACGACAATGTAGACACACACGCTTCTTTATAAAAGTATTTATTAAGCACCCTCTTTTAGTGAAGGATGGTAGATTTATAATAGGTTTATATCAATACTAGTAGTGGGGATTTTAAAGCACACTTTGCTTTAAATGTAGAATAACTTGGGGAAACGGAGCTGGTGTGCGTTGCTTTGTATTTAAAAGTGCAAATGGTGCTAGCAGGCAAGACTTCCTTATTTAATGTACTGCAGATTATAGTACCACTCTGACTAGGCTGCAGGACTCTTTGATGGTGATAGGCAGCTGTGAGACCATTTTGATGTGCATGGTGGAAGTATTTGGGTTTGTAGTGTGTATTTAATTGGAAGCGTTGGGTGCAGCACGCGTGCAATGTTTCCGAGACTGAGCCTGGGCCGAGTTCGCGGAGTTGCGCTACCCAGAACTCAAAAGTGACAAAAAAACTCCACCAAGCTACGCAGAGTTCCGCGAGCGGCAGAGTGTGTTACCTCGTGCCGTTCGCACTGATTTTTAGTGCCGGGTGTTTGTCCCGCACTGTAAAATCAGTGCGAAGGGCATCTCGCACAGTGCAAGAGGGCACTGCTTCTTTCTGCTGCTCAAGTAGAAGTTCTACTCAAGCACGAACGGAAGGTTTCTCAACGCGAGCGGTAGCAACCATCCGCGACCGCCCTTGTTGAGGAATTCTCGCTGAGATGTGGTCTAGCGTTGGATTTTTCTTGCTCGCGCTCGCCAACTTCCTGTTGGCGAGCGAGGAAAAAACTCTGGAGTTCACCACTCAGGCTTCTCCGACACATGATCAATCAATCAAGTCGTGGCAACCTGTAGAAATGTTGTGTTAAGTCTGTGGTAACCTGTTAACGCACGTTCAACACAACTTTTTACACTTCCCAGTCTTCCCTGCATGGGGGACACAGTGTCCTTCACCATTCAGTCAAGGCAAATAGCAAAGGAAACAGGGAAAATTAACACAACCGTCACACATAATTTGAAGCACTGAACATCCATTTAGATAAATGTAACACTTGAAAAATGAAATAAAAAATAATATGACTAAAGCTGTTGTTTTAAACAGAACTACTGCAATTGGACCTCTGTAATTAGTGGCTGAAAAGATATTTAGAAACCTTAAGAAAAATTATGGATGTAACATATAAGCAATAAGACATATGCTTTCTCGTTCAACGTAAATAAAATAAGCTAGAATAACTTTAACAACAAAGGCACAAGTTAAAGGGTTAATTCTTAAAAGTGGTTTACCATTGAGCCCCTTGGCAATACGATTCAGATAGGTGTAATCCCAGAATGTGCGGCTGTGTTCTGTCCAGCGTAAATTATTACACAAGTTTTGCTTTGAATGGCCCAGATTGAGAGGCAGCGCAATCACAAATTGCCCTCAGTGTGTGTTTGTATGGCAAATCATTGCACTATGTGTGAGTGTGAATGCGTGAAATAAAGTGTCGGATTTTATACTTCATTGTCAAGAAAGTGCTGGAAATGAAGATGTGTGCATTGTACAGAAATAAGAGGAGACACCAAAGCTTTCCTGGCAACACAGTTCCCGAAGTAAAGTCAATTAAACATGAAACTGATTGATTGATTTCAGTTACTATAAAGCGCACAAAATATCCCAAAAGGGGTGTCTTGGCACCGAAAGAAACCTACCTAAGTGCAGCACTTCTCAAGAGAACAAATGAGATACAATTGACAAAGTTTGATGAGACATTTTTCAGCTGGATTAGGTAAAGTAAGATCCCACCGGCGAGCGAGCGGCTGAGGGCAGGTATCAGTTCTGTTTCCGAAGAGGTCAATGTAACCTCACGAGCCGCTTTCCCCGCTGCTGAGGCTTCCCTGAACAAAATTTGGGGTTGGACACAGATACAAAGGTGGTCGATATCGAATGGGTGCAGAGCCGCCCTGACCACATACCTTAATCTGGGTAATATTACAGGGCGTATTGAGTGTCGCCGTCTCGAACCCTTGTGTCACAAATCCATTTTTTTGAAAACCTTCATGGTCCTGACGAAACGCCATTGGATCCACTAGGGATCACACAGGCATGAACCATGTCGACCTGATTAGACCATTCTCACTACTTATCAACCTTTTTATTATCACTATCTATCACTGAGAATCGCAGAAGGGTAATACTCTCGAAATTGACAACTAGGTCATGAGTACCCAACTCTGATTTATTTTAACCATATCGCACGGACCCAAGAATAAAATCCTCTGAGGGTACCAGTAAGATATTTTTAACTCACTTGCACCATTTCCCACACACCCACAATCACCACTGCGGCGTTCCTCTAAAAAGATCTCCGTCAAAGAGTCATCTCGCGGAGCCCGTCAGGGACAGCAGCGCCACCCCCACGAGGAACATATGCCCAATGATGAAGCATGACACCCTTATGGGTGTGGGAGGGCACTTCTCCAATTAAGAGGAATCCCCCCCTTTTTTTTCTATTTGTATCCAACCTTTAACTAATATAGAAGTTAGGTATCCCTTCACCTACACTTCAGGCGGCCGAATGGGCAAGCAACCCTATTAGGAACAGTTACCCTCCAGTGATAGATAAAGTAAGATAATTCCAAGAGGGAGTAACCACAGAAAAAGAACGTCCGCCAATGTGGACTTTCTTAAATGTAAGGATGTTAACGTAGTGTAAGGAATTGGAAGGGGGGTGGGGATTGTAGCAATATAAAAAGGGAAAAAGAGAAGCCATGTAACTGTCAGTAGGCAGGCTACATTAGAGTATAAGACAAAAGCGTAGCGCCTTGAAAAGATAGCGCTACCAACACTTTGTGCTTCACATTCCATGATCATTGTATTCTCATTTTAACTCCTCTGATTCCTCCTCTCCTTTCCACTCTCCTGGTTCATCTTCCACCTAAGCCTAATTTTCTGTCCTCCGTCTCACTATTTCCTTGTATTCATGTGAAAATTACAAATAGATCGTTTGCCACCAAAAATGTATTTACAAATAAAAATGAAAAGCTAGTATTTCAAGGAGCAATTGCGTTGATGTCATGACAATGATAAGCTTTTGCTTGGAGTACTAATTAACAATCATATATTTGGGGACAAAATAATGGCCTTCCAAATATGAATTTAAATCTGACGTTTAGGTGGTAATCACTAATGCTGCCTGAGACATTAATATGCCAGACTGATTTAACTTGTCTGCTCTCAGAACCTGTCTAGCTTTGGTATGTACTGCCTCAGATTATGGTATTTGTGTATTTTTTTTAGTTTTTTCATCCTGCTCTTTCTTAAGAGATTGTCAGTCACAACAAATGGTTGAGACTGTACTTGGAAGATACAAGATGAAAAATATATGAGGGTCAAATGCTGAATGTGGAAAGATGCTATGAAAACTGGCTGGGCCTTGTGAAATTGCATCAATAATCTATGGCTTTTCATGCATTTTTCATGGAAAGGGTGGTAAAAAGTACATCATTGTGACAACGTTTTCTCATGTTGTCTTGGGGCGGTTAAACCTCCAACACTTCTAGGGGTGGTCAAAGCAGTTTAGCACAACACAAACATTCTGGATTATTTCATGAGTGCCTTTTCAGAAACTATGAAATTTTAGCAAATTTAAGTCAATATTGTTCTGTAAAATGGGATATAGGCTCCAATTTTTTTAAAACATTTTCTAGAAGTTGAGTTTGCTGCCTTCGCTCGCTTGCTGCAATTCCGCATGGGTAATTTCATCCCACTACTTTCAAAATATTACCAGCCACCACTGGAGCGGATAGCCAGTTTTGGATAGAAAGGAGAAAAAGGTGCGGAATACCAGAAGAAATGTACGTTTCTACGGTTTCTGTTGTAAACAGAAGAGGGAGATCCAATCCTGAACAGCCATCAGGCATTTAGGGTTATTCATGAATTGTCATTCAAGGAGGATGCAATTTACTTTTAATGGGACTGAGGTGGTGTCACTCCAATTACTACTGTGGTATTGTCATTGGTGTTAATCATTTGGGTCAAAGCTTTGCTGAAGAGACATATTGTCTTGGTTTTAGAAATGGGGTTTCGGGTTGGCTAAGGTATACACCCAAGTCAGGCAGAACCCACCAATCTAGTCAGGGTAAGCTAGATACACATCTAATATAACCTGTGCTCACCCTCGGATAGCTTGGCACAGAGCAGTCAGGCTTATCTCAAGAGGCAATGTGTAAAGTATTTGTGCAACACACACACACACAGTAACACAATGAATACACCACAAAAAGCCTCCACGCTGGTTTATAAAAATAGTTTTTATTATTATATACAAAACAAGACGAAAACGTCAAAAATACAATGTATACTTTTCAAGTTAGCACATTAAATGCCCACGGTAATCACAGTGCTGAACAAAACACGTTTTGCAGTCATTAAGGTAATCCCCGTGCTAGTAGCATGTATGATCGTGTGGCTACTAAGAAGTATTACTTCATCACCGTGGCAGGGCAAAGCAGTGCGCAAAACGGTACCAAAGGTTCTTTTCTATATGTGCATCTCCACCCCAGGGAAATTCAATAAAAGGCGAACCGCCCATGAATATGTGGGTCGGTGACTTGAACCTCGCGGGTCTGACTCCTCAGTACAGTACCTTTCAATCTAGTTGTCTGCAGGCCTCATGAGCGGGGCCCACGTCGTTGCTGATCTGGGTCACAAAAGCGTGCATGTCAATGGCTGACAAACTTCGCGCCCTTGGACACGCCCCTTGTCACCCAAGCAACGTGGCACAGTAGAGCCTGCTGGGAGTGCTGTGTTTTTTTTAGATCGGCACAAGCAGAGCCAGAACAGCTTGAGCCTTGTAGACAGCGCCGGTCGTAGAAAAGCGGAGCGCTGAGTCCTCGGCAAAGGGGAAGCGCTGGTCTTTGTGCCAAGATCGAGGCAGTGATCAGCTCACAAGCTGATCCGTGTCAAAACCCACTCTCTTGACTCACCAGTTATGGAGTCCCACAGCAGTGGAAGGGGGTGGGGTCTATGATGATCCTGAGACCTCCTGAACAGGGGGCAAGCCAGCAAACCCTTAGAGAACACGTGTAGTTCAGCACAGCACAAAGGTAGCAGGCAGCAGACCAGCACATCAAGGCAGATTGCAAAGTGGCAGTCCCTCCTGCAGCTCAGCAAGCAGCAGGCCACCACAGCAGAGAAGTTAGCAAAGTGGAAGCCCCTCCTGGCAGCACAGAAGTCCTTCTGGCAATGTGCAGATGTAGAGCCAGCAGTGTTTGGTTACAGGTCTAACAAAGTTTCTACCAAGAGGGGATCAGAGACCCAGTACTTATACCCAAAAGTGCCATTGATGTAGAGGGAGACTTCAAAAGAACTCTCTTGAAGTGCACAAGGATCCCTTTCAACCCAGTCCTGCCTGCCAGGCTAACCCTGAGAGGTAGAGCAGTGCTTTGTGTATGGGCAGGACACTACCTATTGAAGTGTGAGTGTCAGCCTCTCCCAGACCTTCCCTGCCCAGGAAGACCCATCAGAATGCAGATGAATGTAGATGAGGGCTCAGAATGCAGATGAGTCTCCCCTTCCTGTGTTTGTGGCTGTGTAGAGGGAATGCACAAAGTATAGGTGTCACACAACCCAGATATGTATTGGAGACAGGCTGTCAGGTACAAAGAGCAGTAAGTACAGACAAATGCCCACTTTCTAAAAGTGGCATTTCTAAAACAGTAATGTTAAAGCCAACTTCACCAGTAAGGAGAATTTATCATTACCATTCCAAACATATCAAACATGAAAAAGCTACTCCTCTCTGATCAGGAATTACAGCTTAAAGTTGTATTAAGGAATTCCCACTGCTAGCCTATGAGAGGAATAGGCCTCACAGTCGTAAAAAACGAAATCGCTGTTTGTCACTACCAGGACATGCAAAGCATAAAAGTACATGTCCTACCTTTCAGTTCCACTGCACCCTGCCCCTTAGGGCTACCTAGTGCCTGCCTGAGGGGTGACATATATATATTAAAAGGGGAGTTTAGACTTGGAAAGTAGTTTTAAATGCCAAGTTGAAGTGGCAGTAAACTGCACACATAGGTACTACAGTGGCAGGCCTGAGACAGGTTTGAAAGGCTACTTCTGTGGGTGGCACAATTAGTGATGCAGGCCCACTAGTAGTATTTAATTTACAAGCCCTGGGTATATGGTATACCACATTACAAGGGGCTTACAAGTAAATCAAATATACCAAATAGGTTTAAACCAATTATATCATGTTTAGAGGAGAGAGCGCATGCAATTTAGCATTGGTCAGCAGTGGTAAAGTACCCAGAGTCCTAAAGCCCACAAAAAAAGGTCAGAAAATGAGGAGGAGGAAGGCAAAATGTTTGGGGTGACCCTTCAGGGAGGACCATTTTCCAACACTTGGTTTTGTTGAAGTGAGCAGCGAACAATACAGCAGTTCACTGACATTGTTTTATGTGTAACTGCTGGCACACTGGAGATGATGACTGCTCCTTGGACAGATGAGACCTCACACAACCTCACAGATACACTTGTGAGCAGCAGAAGTTCATTAAATGTCTTTGTTGAAACTCTGAATCTCCCTGTTGTAATTACAGGTTAAATGGTGATAAACACTCTCCTGTTCTTCCACCCGGCAGTGATCTCCAATTTGGCAGACGGTCTTAACTCCTCATAGAGGAGCCAGAAGCACGTATACCAATTAGTATCAAACCGTACATTATTGGGGAAAGGTGTGGAGTTGCCTTACAATTCATCTGAATGTCATTATTGCCTGGTATCAGTTGCTTATGCCTACCAGTCTGACGTCTGCCTGATTGCAGCACAGAAACACATACTCTGAAAATCTTGGAAGATGTTTATCACATATTCGATGAGGAAAACTCCTGTTTACCAATACTTTTGGATGTGTCATTTCTCATAGCAGGCTCATCCATACACTAGAAAATCAAATTGGCTTCTGTGATGATATCCTGAGCTGGCTTTCCCCCTTTTTGCTATCATGTAGTAAAGATGGTGAGCTTCATCTCAGGAAGAACTCCAATGTCTAGTGGTGGCCTCTCTCTGGACTCAGTCCTAGCCCCTGCTCTGGTCAACCTAGAAATGGAGTGTCTGGTGCTTATCAAAACATATAACAGAATGTGAATGATATATATACATATATGTATACATACATATATATATATATATATATTCACTGAAAAAACCATAGGTTTTAGGGACAGTTATAGTTAGTTGGACATTGCACTCGTACAAAACTCGTGAAATTCCCCCGTTATAGTTAGTTCAGGTAACTATAACTCGCGCCCCGCAATGCACTGCTGATGACATCACATATTACATCACTCATGACATGGTCAGTGACATCACTGATGACATCACTGATGACATCTCAAATGACATCACTGATGACATCATCCAGTGACTGTGTGTTTCTGTAAAGTTTAAATATGTTTAATATATATAGGGAAAGGCGTATTGAAGAATGAGTGGGTGTATAAGTGTCTGAATGGATGATTTAGTAGGTGCATGACTAACTCTATAAGTGAGTGATTAAATGTATCTTATTGAATGCATGCGTTAGTGACTAAACTGGGTGAATGTCTGTATCCGTCTGTCTGTTGCTGTGTAAGTGGCTGCATGGGTTTGTGAATAGCTACATGAGTGTCTATATGAGTTATTGATTGGTTGTCTGAGTATCTGTATGGGTGCCTGAGTGTTTGTGTGGGTGGGGTGTGTGCGACTCTGTGCATAGATGTGTGAGTGGGTGATTCACTGGGTGGATGGTTTCAAGAGTGCATCTGTGATAGACTGTATGGGTGGGTAAGTGTGTGTAAGAGTGTGTTAGTGAGTGAATGTATGTCCCAGTGGTACATGTGTGAGTAACTACATATGTGAAAGGCAGTATATATGTGTGTTGGAGTATATAAATAGCTATAAGCGAGAGTGTGTGATTGTGAGAGTGACTGTATGGATGAGTGTGTGCTTGTATCAGAGATTGTATAAGAGCGTAAGAATGTGCTAGTATTTGTATGAGTAAGTGAGCTGGTGTGTGTATAACTGTATAGGTGAGTAAATGGGTGTGTGCTTAATTTTTTGCATGACTGACTAGGTGTGTGAGTACCTCTATGGATGAGTGGCGGTGTGTGAGTGTTTATATAGGTGTATGAGTGCATATAATAGTCCTGTACTGAGTGACTATAAGTATGAGTGACTGTACGGGTGAGTGAGTAGATGTGTGTGTGTAGACCTAAGAATCAGTGAGTGTGTATATAGTAATTGGTGTTGGAGTGTCTATGGTTTTGACAATGGCAGTCTGTAATTTACAGTGGGTGTATCAAAAGTTATATTAGGGTGTGAGAAGATGCATCAAATTATCACATGGATGATGTCATCAGTGATGTCATCAGTGATGTCATTTGAGATGTCATCAGTGATGTCATCAGTGATGTCACTGACCATGTCATGAGTGATGTAATATGTGACGTCATCAGCAGTGCATTGCGGGGCGCGAGTTATAGTTACCTGAACTAACTATAACGGGGAATTTCACGGGTTTTGTACGAGTGCAATGTCCAACTAACTATAACTGTCCCTAAAACCTATGGTTTTTTCAGTGAATTTGTAAGGTTTTTTAAATGCTAATTTCTAACTATAACGTGCCTGAAACCTATGGTTTTTTCAGTGAATTTCAAAGGTTTTTTAAATGCTAATTCCTAAGTATAACATGTCGGAAACCTATGGTTTTTTTCAGTGAATTTCAAAGGTTTTGTAAATGACAATTTTTAAATGTATTAATTGTTATATTTATTTTTTTGATACTGATTTACTACATTTTTTAAACTATTTATTTTTAGATATTTTATTTTTTAAATACATTGTAATTACATTATACATTACATTACAAAATATACTTTCTCAGAATGAATTACTTTAGTTTAAATACTTTGCAAATAGGCAAAAAAACTTTTAAGTACAGTAGTTACAGTTGTTGCAATGGGCAACACAATTTCAAACACAATGCAACATTGAGCTCAATGTGAATTTCAAGTTAAATGCAATTAGTTACTTTATGGATTACTTTTCTAACCACAGGACTGGATCCTAGATTCAGTCCTGGGACATCTCCTGTAAACAGTTGAGTAAAAGCGTTTTGGTTACAGTAGTGATTTTTAAGGAATATTATTATATTTTAAAAGTTGACACTTGGAAACTTTTTCACATAGAATCACCAATGTTATCCTATGGGAGGAAATTCACTTAGCAGGTAAGTAGTGTTATCGTTACTTTTTCTTACTCAGTGGTGGATCCTGGATCCAGCACTGGTGCATCTCCTGTAAACAGTTGAAAGAATGCGTTGAAGTCATACAGGCGATTTTAAGGAATATTTGTAGTTTGTGAAAATCGACACTTTGAAACTTTTCTGCTGAAAACCAGACAATGGATTCCTATGGAAGGAAATACAAGTTACTGGTAAATACGGTTAGAATTACTTTTCAGGGTCAGTGCTGGGCTAAAAGATGCAGCACTGGGTTCTCTCCTGATAACAGGTGAGTAAATCGGAATTCGTAGTTCGGCTGATTTTAGAGGAATATTATAAAGTTCCAAAACTCCACACTTAGAAGAATTTCCAAGTGAAACCAGTCAATGTTAGCCTATGGAAGGAAATTCAAGTTACTGGTAAGTACGGTTAGAATTACTTTTCAAGGTCAGTGCTGGGCTAAAAGATGCAGCACTGGGTTCTCTCCTGATAACAGGTGAGTAAATCGGAATTCGTAGTTCGGCTAATTTTAGAGGAATATTATAAAGTTCCAAAACTCCACACTTAGAAGAATTTCCAAGTGAAACCAGTCAATGTTAGCCTATGGAAGGAAATTCAAGTTACTGGTAAGTACGGTTAAAATTACTTTTGAGGATCAGTACTGGGCTCAAAGATGCAGCACTGAGGTCTCTCCTGATAACAGGTGAGTAAATCGGAATTCGTAGTTCGGCTGATTTTAGAGGAATATTTGTATGTTACAAAAATCGACACTTAGAAACTTTTTCAGCAAAAAGCAGGCAATGATATCCTATGGAAGGAAATTCAAGTTACTGGTAAGTACGGTTAAAATTACTTTTCAGGATCAGTACTGGGCTCAAAGATGCAGCACTGTGGTCTCGCCTGATAACAGGTGAGTAAATCGGAATTCGTAGTTCGGCTGATTTTAGAGGAATATTATAAACTTCCAAAACTCCACACTTAGAAGAATTTCCAAGTGAAACCAGTCAATGTTAGCCTATGGAAGGAAATTCAAGTTACTGGTAAGTACGGTTAGAATTACTTTTCAGGATCAGTACTGGGCTCAAAGATGCAGCACTGAGGTCTCTCCTGATAACAGGTGAGTAAATCGGAATTCGTAGTTCGGCTGATTTTAGAGGAATATTTGCACAATGGTGAAGGAAGGGGGTGGGGCCTGAGGTGACATGTCTGCAAACACGCCCTGTGGCGCGTTTTAAGTTGGAGAATTAATTCCTCCTCAATCCCGAGGGTCCCTAGGGGCCAACTAGCCCACCAGGAACCTCCAGTATGCGCCAGGGGCTGCGTTGCAGAGAGGTGTACAGAGGCCATGCCCCTTTTACAACACTCTGCAACGCAGCTCTGTGGCGGTTACTGGAGGTACCTGGTGGGCTAGTTGGCCCCAGGGACCCTCAGGATTGAAGAGGATTTAATTCCCCATCTTAAAACGCGCCACGGGGCCTGTTTGCACACATGTCACCTGAAGCCCCGCCCCTCCCTTCACCACTGTGCAAACGCGCCCGTGGCGCGTTTTAAGTTGGGGGATTAAGTCCCTTGAATCCTGAGGGTCCCTGGAGTCCAACTAGCCCACCATGTACCTCCAAAAAGCGCCACAGAGCTGCGTTGCAGAGAGGTGTAAAAGGGGCGTGGCCTCTGTACACCTCTCTGCAACGCAGCCCCTGGCGCATACTGGAGGTTCCTGGTGGGCTAGTTAGCCCAGAGACCCCCAGTATTCAAGGGGAATTCGTTCCCCATCTGCAAACGCGCCAGGGCGCGTTTGCAGACTGCTGCAGAGAGGGGGCGGGGCCTCCGGCAGGATGCCGGTCTTCTTTATAATTTATTTTTTTGTATGGGAGGGGCTGCGTGGCCCCCATCCCTTGGCCACTTTTGGCCCCGGGGACCCCATCCCCCGGGGCCTGATGATTTTTTTTTTCTTTTTTTAAACGGGAAGGGGGCCGCGTGGCCCCATTCCCTGGGCCTCTATTGGCCCCGGGGACCCCATCCCCGGGGCATGCCCTCTTTTTTATAATTAAAATCTTTGGAGGGGGCTGCGTGGCCCCCCTCCTCAGGCCATTTAAGGCCCGGGGACACCATCCCCGGGGCCGGCCTTAACCTTTTTTGCCAATTTTTTTATTTTTTGGGAGGGGGCTGCGTGGCCCCCTCCCAGGCCACTAATAGCCCGGGGACCCCATCCCCTGGGGCCTGGCCACTAGTTGGGGACCGTGGGGGGTCCCCAATCCCTGCACGGTCCCGCCGGCTCCCCGCGTCCTGCGGGAGCCGGCATTGCTTTTCCATAAGGGGAGCTGCTGACATGCAGCTCCCCTTGTGGAAAAGCAATCTGCTTTGCTTCATTGAAGTGAGAGCAGGTTTCCCTGCCCTCGCTTCAATGAAGCAAAGCAGTTTGCAATGACAGGACAGGAGCCGCGAGGCTCCCGTCCTGCCATTGCAAACAGCAGTGTCCCGGGGGTAGGCACCCCGGGACACTGCAGGAGCCGGCCCTGGGGGTGGCGGTCCCCAGGGCCACCACAGGCTCCAGGAGGGGGCCGCGCAGCCCCCTCCCATCCTGTGCACAGCCCCGGGGAGGTGGTGGTCCCCGGGGCTTCGAGGGTCT
Organism: Calotriton arnoldi; assembly: GCA_963921515.1. Lineage (NCBI taxonomy): Eukaryota > Metazoa > Chordata > Amphibia > Caudata > Salamandridae > Calotriton > Calotriton arnoldi. Next base: position 469,823 of record CAWUFW010013093.1, read on the forward strand.
GAAACGGACCCCCACATTTATTTTGTTAGTGCCCCGGGGAGGTGGCGGTCCCGGGCGTGTGGGGGCTCGGGCCCCCCACACAGGTACTATTAATTTAAAAAAAGAAGCCCTGGGGGGTGGCGGTCCCCGGGGCTGCGGGAGGGCCGAGAGCCCTCCCGCACCATTTTTTTTAAAGCCCCGGGGGGTGGCGGTCCCCGGAGCTTGGGGGGGCCTTAGAAGCCCCCCCACATATTATAAATAAACCCCCGCATGCCCCCGGGACTTGGCCCACCCGGGGGCCAATTAACAACGAATCGCGGGAGACCGCGCTTTGTTTTTTTTTTTTCTCGGCGGGATCCGCGCACCCTAAGCGCATCCCGCTGATTTAAAAAAAAAAAGCTTTTTTCTGCCCAGGGGGTCCTTGTGGGACCCCCTGAGCAGACCTAGGGGGTCAGGGTGTCTCTACCCTGCCCCCTTTGTGCGTTTTGCGCACTTGTTTCTTTTTTTTTTCTCGGCGGGATCCGCGCACCCTAAGCGCATCCCGCCGATTTTTTTTTTTTAAATGCTTTTTTCTGCCCAGGGGGTCCTTGTGGGACCCCTGAGCAGACCCTAGGAGGTCAGGGTGTTTCTACCCTGCCCCCTTTTGCGCTTTGCGCACTTGTTTCTGTCCCTCGGTTCTACCGAGGGACAAAATGGCTGCCAACACTTCCTGATTTGGAGTGTTGACAGCCACTTGACAGCCAATTAGCATGCAGCTCGTGATCGGGAGGGTACGCAGACCCTACTCGGCCATAGATATATATGTGACTTTACTTTTGATTTTCTCAGGAACTACTGAACGGATTTACACCATTTAAGCAAAAGGCACGACACTGAACCAAGGGCTACCTCTTTGCCAAACTTGGTGTAATTCCGTTCTGCAGTTCGGGCTGTAGCTGCGACTAAACGTTCCTATGGAAAAATGAATGGGGAAAACGCGTTTTGGGAACCCCCTTTTTTCTCGGCCCCCGCTTGACGAATCACCCCGAGACTTTCAGGATAGGAGCGGACCGGAGTGCCCCAACAAGTTGGAAACTTTCGCGAAGATTCGTCAACCGGCGCCGAAGTTATTTTAAATAGAATGTTGCAGATTTCCTATGGAAAATAGGTCCTAACTATAACTATCTACTGGCGACCGCCAGTAGATAATATACACATACATATTTATATATACATACATATATATACATACATATATGTATGTATATATATGTATATATATATATATATATATTCACAGAAAAAACCACAGGTTTCAGGGACGTTATAGTTAGTAGGGCATTTCACTCGTACAAAACTTATGTCTTTCAGCATAGCACTGGCTCTGGGCCTGGTTAGTCAGAGTCAGTTACCACCAGTACCAGTCAGCAAAAAGTTGGGGGCACAGGATGACTTTGGAACAAGGCCTCTTTCTGCACCTCTGTTGGTTCTTTCTGCATATCTCTTGCTTCTTTCTGCACCTTTCTTCGTCTTTCTGGACTTCTGTTGCCTCTTTCTGCATTTCTCTTGCTTCTTTCTGCGCTTTTCTTCCTCTTTCTGCACATGTCCTACCTCTGTAGGAATAGTTAGAAATTAGCATTTAAAAAACCTTCGAAATTCACTGAAAAAACCATAGGTTTCAGGGGCATTATAGTTAGGAATTAGCATTTAAAAAACCTTAGAAATTCACTGAAAAAGACCATAGGTTTCAGGGACGTTATAGTTAGAAATTATCATTTAAAAACCTTTGAAATTCACTGAAAAAACCATAGGTTTCAGGGACGTTATAGTTAGAAATTAGCATTTAAAAAACCTTTGAAATTCACTGAAAAAACCATAGGTTTCAGGGACGTTATAGTTAGTTGGACATTTCACTCATACAAAACCAGAGAAATTCGTCCGTTATAGTTAGTTGAGCTAACTATAACTCACGCCCCACAATGCACTGCTGATGATGTCACATATTACATCATTCATGACATGGTCAGTGACATCACTGATGACATCACTGATGACATCTCAAATGACATCACTGATGACATCACTGATGACATCATCCAGTGACTGTGTGTTTCTGTAAAGTTTAAATATGTTTTATATATATAAATGCCAAGGTGTATTGAAGAATGAATTGGTGTATGAGTGTCTGAATGGATGATTTAGTAGGTGCATGACTGACTGTATAAGTGAGTGATTAAACCTGTCTTACTGAATGCATGGGTTAGTGACTAAACTGTGTGAATGTCTGTATCAGTCTGTTAGTTGGTGTGTAAGAGGCTGCATGGGTTGGTGAGTAGCTACATGAGTGTCTATATGGGTTATTGATTGGTTGTCTGAGTATCTGTATGGGTGCCTGAGTGTCTGTGTGGGTGGGTGTGGAGTGTGTGACTGTGCATAGATGTGTGAGTGGGTGATTCACTGGGTGTATGGGTTCAAGACTGCATGTGTGAAGGGCTGTATGGGTGGGTGAGTGTGTGTATGGGTATATTGGTGGGTGAATAGATGTCTCAGTGGTACATGTGTGAGTAACTACATATGTGAAAGGCAGTATATGTGAGTGTTGGAGTATATAAATGACTATATGTGAGAGTGAGTGATTGTGAGAGTGGCTGTATGGATGAGTGTGTGCTTGTATCAGTGATTGTATAAGAGAGTAAGTATGTGTTAGTATCTGTATGAATAAGTGAGGTGGTGTGTGCATAACTGTATAGGTGAGTAAATGGGAGTGTGATTGATTATTTGCATGACTGACTAGGTGTGTGAGTAACTCTTTGGATGAGTGGCGGTGTGTGAGTGTCTGTATAGGTGTATGAGTGCATATGATAGTGCTGTATTGATGAGTAACTGGATGTATGAGTGACTGTATGGGTGAATGAGTGGATGGGTGTGTAGACCTTGGAATCAGTGAGTGGTTATGTAGTAACTGGTATTGGTGTGTCTATGGTTTTGAAAATTGTAGTCTGTATTTTAGAGTGGGTGTATCAAAGGTTATATTAGGGTATGAGGAGGTACATCAGATTATCACGTGGATGGTGTCATCAGTGATGTCATCAGTGATGTCATTTGAGATGTCATCAGTGATGTCACTGACCATGTCATGAATGATGTAATATGTGACTTCATCAGCAGCGCATTGCGGTTGCGCAAGTTATAGTTAGCTCAACTAACTATAACGGCTGAATTTCTCTGGTTTTTTACGAGTGAAATGTCCAACTAACTATAACGTCCCTGAAACCTATGTTTTTTTAGTGAATTTCAAAGGTTTTTTAAATGCTAATTTCTAACTATAACATCCCTGAAACCTATGGTTTTTTCAGTGAATTTCAAAGGTTTTTTAAATGCTAATTTCTAACTATAACAACCCTGAAACCTATGGTCTTTTCAGTGAATTTCTAAGGTTTTTTAAATGCTAATTCCTAACTATAACGCACCTGAAACCTATTGTTTTTTCAGTGAATTTCGAAGGTTTTTTAAATGCTAATTTCTAACTATTTCTACAGAGGTAGGACATGTGCAGAAAGAGGAGGAAAAGTACAGAAAGAAGCAAGAGAAATGCAGAAAGAGGCAACAGAAGTCCAGAAAGACGAAGAAAGGTGCAGAAAGAAGCAAGAGATATGCAGAAAGAAACAACAGAGGTGCAGAAAGAGGCCTTGTTGCAAAGTCATCCTGTGCCCCCAACTTTTTGCTGACTGGTACTGGTGGTAACTGACTCTGACTAACCAGGCCCGGAGTCAGTGCTATGCTGAAAGACACTTAGAATACAGTGAAAACTCCTACATACAATAGGGTAGACTATGGGTTGGGGTACCCCTGTGAATCGCATGACCTCCCCTGTAAGGGCAGGGGGATTAAAGCTACCTCTAAGTCAGAGGTGCAGAAAGAGGAAAAAGAAGTGCAGAAAGAAGCAACAGAGGTACTGAAAGAGGCAAAAGAGGTGCAGAAAGAAGCAAGTGAAGTGCAGAAAGAGGCAACAGAGGTGCAGAAAGATGCAAGAAAGGTGCAGAAACAAGCAAGAGAAGTGCAGAAGGAGGCAAGAGAATTGCTGAAAGAAGCAACAGAGGTATAGAAAGAAGCAAGAGAAGTGCAGAAAGAGGCAAGTGAGGTGCAGAAAGAAGCAAGAGCAGTGCAGAAAGAACCAACAGAGGTGCAAAAAGAGGCAAGAGGGGTGCAGAAAGAGGTAGGAAAGGTGCACAGAGGCAAGAGAGGTACAGAAAGATGCAGGAGGGGTGCAGAAAGAAGGAAGAGAAGTGCAGAAAGAGGCAAGAGAATTGCTGAAAGAAACAACAGAGGTGTAGAAAGAAGCAAGAGAAGTGCAGAAAGAGGCAAGTGAGGTGCAGAAAGAAGCAAGAGCAGTGCAGAAAGAACCAACAGAGGTGCAAAAAGAGGCAAGAGGGGTGCAGAAAAAGTTCGGAGGGGTGCACAAAGAGGCAAGAGAGGTACAGAAAGAAGCAGGAGGGGTGCAGAAAAAAGCAACAGAGGTGCAGAAAGAAGCAAGAGAGTTGCAGAAAGAGGCAATAGAAGTGCAGAAAGAAGCAACAGAGGTGCAGAAAGAGGCAAGAAGGGTGCAGAAAGAGGCAAGAGAAGTGCAGAAAGAGGCAAGAGAGGTGCAGAAAGAGGGAACATGGGTGCAGAAAGAGGCAAGAGAGGTGCAGAAAGAGAAAAGAGGGATGCAGAAAGAGGCAAGAGTTCTGCAGAAAAAAGCAACAGAGGTGCTGAAAGAGGCAAGTGAGGTGCAGAAAGAAGGAAGAGAAGTGCAGAAAGAAGTAACAAAGGTGCTGAAAGAGGCGCGAAGGGTGCGGGAAGAGCAAGAGAAGTGCAGAAAGAGGCAACAGAGGTACAGAAAGAGGCAAGAGAGGTGTAGAAACAGGCAGGAAAGGTGCAGAAAGAGGGAACAGGGGTGCAGAAAGAGGCAAGAGAGGTGCAGAAAGAGAAAAGAGGGGTGCAGAAAGAGGCAAGAGATCTGCAGTAAAAAGCAACAGAGGTGCTGAAAGAGGCAAGTGAGGTGCAGAAAGAGGCAAGAGATCTGCAGAAAAAAGCAACCGAGGTGCTGAAAGAGGCAAGTGAGGTGCAGAAAGAAGCAAGAGAGGTGCAGAAAGAAGCAATAGAAGTGCAGAAAGAAGCAACAGATGTGCATAAAGAGGCAAGATGGGTGCAGAAAGAGGAGAGAGAAGTACAGAAAGTAGCAAAAGAGGTGCTCAAAGAGGCAAGAGGGATGCAGAAAGAGGCAAGAGCAGTGCAGAAAGAACCAAGAGAAGTGCAGAAAGAAGCAACAGAGGTGCAGATAGAGGCACGAGGGGTGCAGAAAGAAGGAAGAGAAGTGCAGAAAGAAGCAACAGAGGTGTTGAAAGAGGCACGAAGGGTGCAGAAAGAGGCAAGAGAAGTGCAGAAAGAAGCAACAGAGGTACAGAAAGAGGCAAGAGTGGTGCAGAAAGAAGGAAGAGAGGTGTAGAAAGAGGCAAGAGAGTTGCACAAAGAGGGAAGAGGGGTGTAGAAAGAGGAAAGAGGGGTGTAGAAAGAAGCAACAGAGGTGCTGAAAGAGGCAAGAGAGGTGCAGAAAGAAGCAAGTAAAGTACAGAAAGAGGCAACAGAGGTACAGAAAGACGCAAGAGAGGTGCAGAAACAAGCAAGAAAAGTGCAGAAAGAGGCAAGAGAATTGCTGAAAGAAGCAACAGAGGTGTAGAAAGAAGCAAGAGAAGTGCAGAAAGAGCCAAGTGAGGTGCAGAAAGATGCAAGAGCAGTGCAGTAAAAGGCAATAGAGGTGCAGAAAGAAGCAAGAGAAGTGCAGAAAGAGCCAAGTGAGGTGCAGAAAGATGCAAGAGCAGTGCAGTAAGAACCAACAGAGGTGCAAAAAGAGGCAAGAGGGGTGCAGAAAGGGGTAGGAGAGGTGCACAAAGAGGTAAGAGGGGTACAGCAAGAAGCAGGAGGGGTGCAGAAAGAGGAAGAGAACTGCACAAAGAAGTAACAGAGGTGCTGAAAGAGGCACGAAGGGTGCAGAAAGAGACAAGACAGGTGAAGAAAGAAGGAACAGAGGTACAGAAAGAGGCAAGAGTGGTGCAGAAAGAGAGGTGTAGAAAGAGGCAAGAGAGTTGCACAAAGAGGAAAGAGGGGTGCATAAACAGGCAAAAGGGGTGCAGAAAGAAGCAAGTGAGGTGCAGATAGAGGCAAGAGAGGTGCAGAAAGAAGCAAGAGAGTTACAGAAAGAGGCAAGTGAAGTGCAGAAGGAGGTAAGAGAACTGCAGTAAAAGGCAATAGAGGTGCAGAAAGAAGCAAGATAAGTGCAGAAAAAAGCAACAGAAGTGCAGAAAGAGGGAAGAGGGTGGAGAGAGAGGCAAGAGGGGTGCAGAAAGAAGGAAGACAGGTGCATAAAGAAACAAAAGAAGTGCAGAAAGAAGGAACAGAGGTGCAGAAAGAGGCAAAACGTGTGCAGAAAGACATAAGAGGGGTACAGAAAAAGGCAGGAGAGGTGCAGAAAGAGGGAAGAAGGGTGCAGAAAGAGGCAAGAGGGGTACAGAAAGAAGCAAATGAGGTGCAGAAAGAGGCAACAGACGTGCAGAAAGAGGGAAGAGAAGTTCAGAAAGTAGAAGAGATTTGCAGAAAGAGGCAAGAGAAATGCAGAAAAAGAAAGAAATGTGCAGAAAGAAGCAACAGAAATGCAGAAAGAGGCAAGAGAGGCGCAGAAGAAAGCAAGAGTGGCTTGCACACCAGTGTGAGAAGTTGGCCTGGTATATGCTGTCCACTAATTATAGTGGGCACCTTGCACCAGTCCAAACAACCCCTTATTGGAGATAGGTTAAAGACAACCTTATTGAAAGCTATCCTAGTGGTAGCTATGGAGAGCAGCCTTCAGGCTAAGTCTTGAAGGAATGTAAAGCAGCTTGTTTTACCAGTCTATAATCTCTTGAGTGATCAAATGAAAGAGCACCACACCAGGTATATATTCAAAATATATGTATTTATTACTAAACACACCCCTCTAGTCTCTTTATGAGGCTAGAGTTCGAAGTACATAAGTTAGAAGTTATTTAAACACAGTAATAGCACAAATACACGTTTGGGCCCTAGGGGCGTACCAAACCATATACCAATAAAGTGGTATAAGAACCACGACTGAACTAGACACTAGGCCTAGAGCCTCTAGAAGTGCTTGGACCACAAGGAACCACCCAAGGTAGTGACACAGGGGACCCACGGGAGACGCGTGCAGTGTAAATACACAACCGCGATACGCCGTTGACTTCTATGGAGAAAGTCGTGATCGGGAAATTAGAGAAAAGGGACACTTAAAAGAGGACTTGGACCAAACCCTTTGAGATCTAGGACTTTGAAGAGTCTCTACCCACGGGAGCACCGGAGTATTCGTGTTACCTCACCCAGGGAAGCCGGGTGCATAGGTGCCTTTCAGGGTCGGGTTTCGTCGTCGATTTGAATGGCGATCTGCTGCAAAGTGCTGCTGGCGACCAAGTGAAAAGTGTCCGGGTGGATCCAGGAGTGGATCGGAGTTCTGAAGAACCTGAAAGCAGAGGGGACAGAGTCTGGGTCACTAGCCAGTGACCAGGAAGGCGATGGACAGATGCCCACCGATGTCGAGTGCTTCAGGTGCGTTGACGGTCGTCTTGACTCTTCAGCCACGAGGTCCAGGAGGCGTTGTCGGCGACCAGGAGCAGGATTCGGGCTGGTACACAATGTTTGTCGAGTGCTGAGGTGTCGGCGACCGGATTGGACCCAACAAGCCTTGGCAACGGCAAGTCTCGATGCAGAGGAAGATCGTCAATGGTGCAGACCAGCAAGGTCTGGGGAACTCACCCAGCGAGGGTAAGTGAGGGCAGGCCTGGAGCAATCAGGATGCCAAGCTAGAAAAAGATTGGCCTTCGTTAAGGGCTACTAGCTAACGGGCTAGCGACCGCGAAGGAGCCTCGTGACGACGCACGTGGATCTGGCTCACAGGACATTCGTGGAGTGGAGGCCAGTGGTCTTCGGTGCAGTTGGTGCTGGAGGCTAGGGCTACTCGGAGCGCAAAGCACGACTTCTTGGGAGACCCAGAAGAGGATGCACTTGCAAATGTGCTCGGTGTCCAGGGGTCACGGTCTCAAGTCACCCACGATAGCCACGGGCCTCAGCTTTGCTGGGGACTCAGGGTAGCCTCGGCGAAGTCTGAGAATCCACCTCTGGTGATGCGATGACTTCGGCGTCCGACAGGAGCTTCAGAAATGCGAACTGGACAGATGCTTCTTTGGTGCCTGCCAAGCAGGGGAGTCACTCCTTGACCCCAAGGGAGATTCTTCTGTCCTCTAATCGTGAGTAGAGCATCGAAGGTCCAGGATTCAGTTTCAGAGTTTCGTCCAGGGATAATCTAAAGTCCTAAGGACTGGGTTCCTATACTTATACTAAGGATAGGGGTTGGACTACTCTGTGGCCCCACCTATGGGTGGGTCAGGGCAGAGGGGTGGCTACACCCCTTTCCCTTTGTCCAGTTCGCGCCAAAGCAGGGGCTGCAAGTCCCTGATCCGGTTTGAACTGGGGTATGCACAGGGACACCAAATGTGCCCCCAGTGCAGGACTTCAAAGCACCCGAAAGTGCTCCCGCCCAGCCCCAATACACATTATCCTGTCTGGGGAGGTGGTCACACCTCCCTGGGACAGGAAACCTATTGTCCAGGCCTCCCCTGCCGGAGTTTCATCCAGCAGCAGGAGGCCAGACTCGTGTCTGTGGCAGCAGCATCCATTTTGTGATGCCAGGGCTTTGGAAAGAAGTTACCGGCCAGGCCAGGGTTAACATGTCTCTCCCTCTAGAAGGGTGGAATGCTACCCCCGCCGCCAGAATTGGCGGGGGGGTAGTATTCCAAGATGTTTGACACCAAACACGACATGTTTAGGTGCAGCCATTCCAAAGTTAGCATTTAACGTGAGGTTATAATGCACTTAAGAGTATATGGTCAGGCTGCACTACAAACAGCATCAGAGAAGGGTCTCCGAACGCTGCAGAGGGGCCCCGCTCATGCAGGGGCACCCTCTCACATAGGAACCATGCACTCTGCCTTTAGGAGTGACTTATAGGTTTATATGTGTGTATGTATTTAGTGATATAGGTAACCTATATCACACTAAGGGGTGCATGCACCACCTTACCCAGGCTGCAGTAGCAGACCTGTGGTGTCAGTTTGGATGGCCTCCCAGGGGTGGCATAATACATGCTGCAGCCCCTGGCAGGCCTCTGAGGTACCTATGCCCTTGGTACATAGTATACCATATACTAGGGACTTATAAGGGCACTCCAGATTCCAATCAGTGATGTGCCTAAGGCACATGGAAACCATTTTAGAGAGGAAGCAGCTAGGCTGGGGTTCTGATTAGCAGGGCCCCAGCCAGACTAATGTCGAAAAACAGTGAAGCATCAGCAAAAAGTGGGGGTACCCATGTGAAGCAGATCCTACTCTCCTACACAACCCCCCCAAACGTAGGGACATTAAACTAACCTTGCCCAGTTAAGTCTTCATGTTCTAAGTGGAAGTACCTAGAGAGTCCATCTGCATTGGCATGGTTACTCCCAGGTCTATGTTCCACTGTAAAGTCCATCCCCTGTAGGGAAATGGACCACCTAAGCAGTTTGGGGTTTTCACCCTTCATTTGTTTTAGCCATAAGAGGGGCTTATGGTCTGTCTGAACCAGGAAGTGTGTACCAAACAAGTATGGCCTCAACTTCTTCAGAGCCCAGACCACAGCAAAGGCCTCCCTCTCTATGGCTGACCAACGTTTCTCTCTAGGGGTCAGCCTTCTGCTAATGAAAGCTACTGGCTGATCCTGACCTTCTTCATTCAATTGTGACAGTACAGCCCCTACTCCCAATTCAGATGCATCAGTTTGAACAATGAACTTCTTGGAGTAATCAGGACTCTGTAGAATGGGAGCAGTGCACATGGCCTGCTTCAGGTCATCAAATGCCTTTTGACAGCTAACTGTCCACTGAACCTTTTGGGCATTTTCTTAGAAGTTAAGTCATTCAGGGGTGTCACTATTGATCCATACCCCTTGACAAATCTCCTATAGTACCCAGTCAGGCCTAAGAAGGCTCTCACCTGAGTCTGGGTAGTGGGAGCAGTCCAGTCCATGATACTCTGGATCTTGCTCTGCAAAGGTTGAACCTGGCCTCCATCCACCAGGTGGCCCAGGTACACAACCTGACTCTGCCCTATCTGGCACTTAGTGGCCTTGATAGTCAGGCCTGCCTTTTGCAGGGCCTGTAAAACATTCCTGAGGTGGACCAGGTGATCCTCCCAGGTGGAGCTAAAGACAGCAATATCATCTAGATATGCTGCACTATAGGCTTCAGACCTGTGAGAACTGTATTCACCAGCCTCTGGAAAGTGGCAGGTGCATTCTTCAGACCAAAGGGCATTACCACAAATTGATAATGCCCACTAGGGGTTGAGAATGCTGTTTTGGGCTTTGCAGTATCAGCTAGTCTGATCTGCCAGTAGCCAGCTGTCAAGTCAAATGTGCTGAGATATTTGGCTGAGGCCAAAGTATCTATGAGCTCATCTGCCCTTGGTATTGGATGGGCATCAGTCCTAGTGACTGCATTGAGACCCCTGTAGTCCACACAAAACCTCATCTCTCTTTTTCCACCACTGGTGTGAGGTTTTGGTACAAGGACCACTGGACTAGCCCAAGGGCTATCTGAGGGTTCAATAACTCCCAATTCCAACATTTTCTGGACTTCAGTCCTGATACAGTCCCTGACATGGTCAGGTTGCCTATAAATCTTATTTTTAATAGGCAGACTGTCCCCAGTGTCCACTTCATGAGTGCACCAGGTGGTCTGACTGGGTGTCAGTGAAAACATATGTCTAAACTGATTGAGAACTTGTCTACAATCAGTTTGTTGCTGGGTAGTGAGGCTGCCTGCCAAGGCTACACCATCTACTGACCCATCGTCAGGGTTCTGTGAGAGCAGGTCAGGGAGTGGGTCACTCTCTTCCTCCTGCCCTTCATCAGTAGCCATGAGCAAGCCCATGTCTGCCCTGTCCACATATGGTTTTAACCTGTTGACATGGAGAACCCTGTGGGGACTCCTGGGTGTTCCTAGGTCTACTAAGTAGGTAACCTCACCCTTCTGCTCAACAATAGTGTGGGGTCCACTCCATTTGTCTTGGAGAGCTGCTGGGGCCACTGGCTCCAACACCCACACCTTCTGTCCTGGCTGGTAAACAGTCAGAACAGCCTTTTGGTCATGCCAGGCCTTTTGAAGTTCCTGGCTAGCCTCAAGGTTTTTGGTTGCCTTTTTCATGTACTCAGCCATCCTGGAGCGGAGACCAAGTACATAGTCCACTATATCTTGCTTTGGGGGCTTGAGAGGTAACTCCCATCCTTATTCACCAAGCACAGTGGACCCCTCACAGGGTGGCCAAACAGAAGTTCAAAAGGGCTGTAACCAACCCCCTTCTGAGGCACCTCCCTATATGCGAATAAAAGGCAGGGCAAGAGTATGTCCCATCTACGCCTAAGCTTTTCTGGGAGCCCTTTAATCATGCCCTTCAAGGTTTTGTTGAATCTCTCAACTAAACCATTGCATTGTGGGTGATAGGGTGTGGTGAACTTATAAGTCACTCCACACTCCTTCCACATTGCTTTTAAGTACCCAGACATGAAGTTAGCACCCCTGTCTGATACTACCTCCTTAGGAAAGCCCACTCTTGAGAAAATTCCCAGGAGGGCCCTTGCCACCACAGGTGCTGTAGTGGTCCTGAGGGGAATAGCTTCTGGGTACCTGGTGGCATGATCCACTACCACCAGGATAAACCTGTGCCCAGAGGCTGTTTGGGGATCCATGGGACCAACAATGTCAATCCCTACCCTTTCAAAGGGCACCCCCACCACAGGTAGTGGTATCAGGGGGCCTTTGTAGTGCCACCTGCCTTGCCACTGGCTTGGCAGGTTACACAAGAGCGACAAAACTCCTTGCTGTCTTCAGACATGTGGGGCCAGTGAATGTGAGGGACAATTCTGTCCCAAGTCTTGTTCTGGCCCAGGTGACCTGCTAGGGGAATATCATGGGCTAGGGTCAATAGGAAGCCCCTGAACTTCAGAGGTATAACCAACCTCCTGGTAGCACCAGGCTTGGGGTCTCTACTCTCTGAGTACAGGAGTCCATCATCCCAATACACTGTATGGGGACCACTAGCTTTCCCAGCAGCCTCAGCAGCAGCTTGCTGTCTGAGGGGTTCAAGGGAGGGGCAGCTCTGCTGCTCCTGGCTCAGATCTGCCCTAGAAGGTCCCCCTGTCCCCAAGAACTCAACCTGGTCAGGTTCAAGTTCCTCTGGGACAGTTCCTTCTTCAGGGCTGAGATCATCCCCCTCAAGGGACTGATCTTCCTCCTGAGCCAAGGGGAAGGCACTGCCTTAACCCTACTACTCCTCCTCTTGGAAGGCACTTGGTCCATTCTTCCAGAATCCAAGGCCTGTTCAGTGCTAGACATTTTGGCTTGTGACCTGGTCACAGCAAACACATCTGCAGGGATCCCCAGCATTTCTGTATGGGTCCTGAGCTCCACTTCTGCCCAAGCAGAAGTCTCTAAGTCATTGCCAAGCAAGCATTCGACTGGTAGGTTTGCACTTACCACAACCTTCTTAAGGCCAGTTACCCCTCCCCAGGAGAAGTTAACAACTGCCAGAGTATGGTCTGTTCTGACATTGCTAGCATTGGTCACTTGGTACATTTTGTGAGAAGTTGGCCTGGCATATGCTGTCCACTAATTATAGTGGGCACCTTGCACCAGTCCAAATCGACTCTTATGGTAGATAGGTTAAAGACAACCTTATTGAAAGCTATCCTAGTGGTAGCTATGGAGAGCAGCCTTCAGGCTAAGTCTTGAAGGAATGTAAAGCAGCTTGTTTTACCAGTCTATAATCTCTTGAGTGACCAAATGAAAGAGCACCACACCAGGTATATATTCAAAATATATGTATTTATTACTAAACACACCCCTCTAGTCTCTTTATGAGGCTAGAGTTCGAAATACATAGGTTATAAGATCTTAAATCACAGTAATAGCACAAATACACGTTTGGGCCCTAGGGGCGTACCAAACCATATACCAATAAAGTGGTATGCGAACCACGACTGAACTAGACACTAGGCCTAGAGCCTCTAGAAGTGCTTGGACCACAAGGAACCACCCAAGGTAGTGACACAGGGGACCCACGGGAGACGCGTGCAGTGTAAATACACAACCGCGATACGCCGTTAACTTCTATGGAGAAAGTCGGGATCGGGAAAATAGAGGAAAGGGACACTTAAAAGAGGACTAGGACAAAACCCTTTGAGATCTAGGACTTTGAAGAGTCTCTACCCACGGGAGCACCGGAGTACTCGTGTTACCTCACCCAGGGAAGCCGGGTGCATAGGTGCCTTTCGGGGTCGGGTTTCGTCGTCGATTCGAATGGCGATCTGCTGCAAAGTGCTGCTGGCGGCCAAGAGAAAAGTGTCCGGGTGGATCCAAGAGTGGATCGGAGTTCTGGTGAACCTGAAAGCAGAGGGGACAGAGTCTGGGTCACTAGCCAGTGACCAGGAAGGCGATGGACAGATGCCCACCGATGTCGAGTGCTTCAGGTGCGTTGACGGTCGTCTTGACTCTTCAGCCACGAGGTCCGGGAGGCGTTGTCGGCGACCAGGAGCAGGATTCGGGCTGGTGCTCGATGTCTGTCGAGTGCTGAGGTGTCGGCGACCGGATTGGACCCAACAAGCCTTGGCAACGGCAAGTCTCGAGTAAGATGTAGATCGTCGATGGTGCAGACCAGCAAGGTCTGTGGAACTCACCCAGCGAGGGTAAGTGAGGGCAGGCCTGGAGCAACCAGGATGCCAAGTAAGGAAAAGATTGGCCTTCGTTAAGGGCTACTAGCCAACGGGCTAGCGACCGCGAAGGAGCCTCGTGACGCCGCACGTGGAGCTGGCTTACAGGACACTCGTGGAGTGGAGGCCAGTGATCTTCGGTGCAGGTGGTGCTGGAGGCTAGGGCTACTCGGAGCCCAAAGCACGACTTCTTGGGAGACCTAGAAGATGGTGCACTTGCAAATGTGCTCGGTGTCCAGGGGTCACGGTCTCAAGTCACCCACGATAGCCACGGGCCTCAGCTTTGCTGGGGACTCAGGGTAGCCTCGGGGAAGTCTGAGAATCCACCTCTGGTGATGCGATGACTTCGGCGTCCGACGGGAGCTTCAGTAATGCGAACCGGACAGATGCTTCTTTGGTGCCTGCCAAGCAGGGGAGTCACTCCTTGACCCCAAGGGAGATTCTTCAGTCCTCTAATCGTGAGTAGAGCGTCGAAGGTCCAGGATTCAGTTTCAGAGTTTCGTCCAGGTATAATCTAAAGTCCTAAGGACTGGGTTCCTACCTTTATTCTAAAAATAGGGGTTGGACTACTCTGTGGCCCCACCTATGGGTGGGTCAGGGCAGAGGGGTGGCTACACCCCTTTCCCTTTGTCCAGTTCGCGCCAAAGCAGGGGCTGCAAGCCCCTGATCCGGTTTGAACTGGGGTATGCACTAGGGACACCAAATGTGCCCCCAGTGCAGGACTTCAAAGCACCCGAAAGTGCTCCCGCCCAGCCCCAATACACATTATCCTGTCTGGGGAGGTGGTCACACCTCCCTGGGACAGGAAACCTATTGTCCAGGCCTCCCCTGCCGGAGTTTCGTCCAGCAGCAGGAGGCCAGACTCGTGTCTGTGGCAGCAGCATCCATTTTGTGATGCCAGGGCTCTGGAAAGAAGTTACCGGACTCGTCAGAGTTAACATGTCTTTCCCTCTAGAAGGGTGGAATGCTACCCCCACCGCCAGGATTGGCGGGGGGTAGTATTCCAAGATGTTTGACACCAAACACGACATGTTTAGGTGCAGCCATTCCAAAGTTAGCATTTTACCGCGAGGATATAATGCGCTTAAGAGTATATGGTCAGGCTGCACTACAAACAGCATCAGAGATGGTCTCCGAACGCTGCAGAGGGGCCCTGCTCATGCAGGGGCACCCTCTCACATAGGAACCATGCACTCTGCCTTTAGGATTGATAAGGCCTGCCTTAGGAGTGACTTATAGGTTTCTATGTGTGTATGTATTTCGTGATATAGGTAACCTATATCACAGTAAGGGGTGCATGCACCACCTTACCCAGGCTGCAGTAGCAGACCTGTGGTGTCAGTTTGGATGGCCTTCCAGGGGTGGCATAATACATGCTGCAGCCCCTGGCAGGCCTCTGAGGTACCTATGCCCTTGGTACATAGTATACCATATACTAGGGACTTATAAGGGCACTCCAGATCCCAATCAGAGATGTGCCTAAGGCACATGGAAACCATTTTAGAGAGGAAGCAGCTAGGCTGGGGTTCTGATTAGCAGGGCCCCAGCCAGACTAATGTCGAAAAACAGTGAAGCATCAGCAAAAAGTGGGGGTACCCATGTGAAGCAGATCCTACTCTCCTACACAACCCCCCCCAAACGTAGGGACATTAAACTAACCTTGCCCAGTTAAGTCTTCATGTTCTAAGTGGAAATACCTAGAGAGTCCATCTGCATTCGCATGGTTACTCCCAGGCCTATGTTCCACTGTAAAGTCCATCCCCTGTAGGGAAATGGACCACCTAAGCAGTTTGGGGTTTTCACCCTTCATTTGTTTTAGCCATAAGAGGGGCTTATGGTCTGTCTGAACCAGGAAGTGTGTACCAAACAAGTATGGCCTCAACTTCTTCAGAGCCCAGACCACAGCAAAGGCCTCCCTCTCTATGGCTGACCAACGTTTCTCTCTAGGGGTCAGCCTTCTGCTAATAAAAGCTACTGGCTGATCCTGACCTTCTTCATTCAATTGTGACAGTACAGCCCCTACCCCCAATTCAGATGCATCTGTTTGAACAATGAACTTCTTGGAGTAATCAGGACTCTGCAGAATTGGAGCAGTGCACATGGCCTGCTTGAGGTCATCAAATGCCTTTTGACAGCTAACTGTCCACTGAACCTTTTTGGGCATTTTCTTAGAAGTTAAGTCATTCAAGGGTGTCACTATTGATCCATACCCCTTGACAAATCTCCTATAGTACCCAGTCAGGCCTAAGAAGGCTCTCACCTGAGTCTGGGTAGTGGGAGCAGTCCAGTCCATGATGGTCTGGATCTTGCTCTGCAAAGGTTGAACCTGGCCTCCACCCACAAGGTGGCCCAGGTACACAACCTGACTCTGCCCTATCTGGCACTTAGTGGCCTTGATAGTCAGGCCTGCCTTTTGCAGGGCCTGTAAAACATTCCTGAGGTGGACCAGGTGATCCTCCCAGGTGGAGCTAAAGACAGCAATATCATCTAGATAAGCTGCACTATAGGCTTCCAGTCCTGTGAGAACTGTGTTCACCAACCTCTGGAAAGTGGCAGGTGCATTCTTCAGACCAAAGGGCATTACCACAAATTGATAATGCCCACTAGGGGTTGAGAATGCTGTCTTGGGCTTTGCAGTATCAGCTAGTCTGATCTGCCAGTAGCCAGCTGTTAGGTCAAATGTGCTGAGATATTTGGCAGAGGCCAAAGTATCTATGAGCTCATCTGCCCTGGGTATTGGATGGGCATCAGTCCTAGTGACTGCATTGAGACCCCTGTAGTCTACACAAAACCTCATCTCTCTTTTTCCACCACTGGTGTGAGGTTTCGGTACTAGGACTACTGGACTAGCCCAAGGGCTATCTGAGGGCTCAATTACTCCCAATTCCAACATTTTCTGGACTTCAGTCCTGATACAGTCCCTGACATGGTCAGGTTGCCTATAAATCTTGTTTTTAATAGGCAGACTGTCCCCAGTGTCCACTTCATGAGTGCACCAGGTGGTCTGACTGGGTGTCAGTGAAAACATATGTCGAAACTGATTGAGGACTTGCCTGCAATCAGTTTGTTGCTGGGTAGTGAGGCTGCCTGCCAAGGCTGCACCATCAACTGACCCATCGTCAGGGTTCTGTGAGAGCAGGTCAGGGAGTGGGTCACTCTCTTCCTCCTGCCCTTCATCAGTAGCCATGAGCAAGCCCATGTCTGCCCTGTCCACATATGGTTTTAACCTGTTGACATGGAGAACCCTGTGGGGACTCCTGGGTGTTCCTAGGTCCACTAAATAAGTGACCTCACCCTTCTGCTCAACAATAGTGTGGGGTCCACTCCATTTATCTTGGAGAGCTGCTGGGGCCACTGGCTCCAACACCCACACCTTCTGTCCTGGCTGGTAAACAGTCAGAACAGCCTTTTGGTCATGCCAGGCCTTCTGAAGTTCCTGGCTAGCCTCAAGGTTTTTGGTTGCCTTTTTCATGTACTCAGCCATCCTGGAGCGGAGACCAAGTACATAGTCCACTATATCTTGCTTTGGGGGCTTGAGAGGTAACTCCCATCCTTCCTTCACCAAGCACAGTGGACCCCTCACAGGGTGGCCAAACAGAAGTTCAAAAGGGCTGTAACCAACCCCCTTCTGAGGCACCTCCCTATATGCGAATAAAAGGCAGGGCAAGAGTATGTCCCATCTACGCCTAAGCTTTTCTGGGAGCCCTTTAATCATGCCCTTCAAGGTTTTGTTGAATCTCTCAACTAAACCATTGCATTGTGGGTGATAGGGTGTGGTGAACTTATAAGTCACTCCACACTCCTTCCACATTGCTTTTAAGTACCCAGACATGAAGTTAGCACCCCTGTCTGATACTACCTCCTTAGGAAAGCCCACTCTTGAGAAGATTCCCAGGAGGGCCCTTGCCACCACAGGTGCTGTAGTGGTCCTGAGGGGAATAGCTTCTGGGTACCTGGTGGCATGATCCACTACCACCAGGATAAACCTGTGCCCAGAGGCTGTTTGGGGATCCATGGGACCAACAATGTCAATCCCTACCCTTTCAAAGGGCACCCCCACCACAGGTAGTGGTATCAGGGGGCCTTTGTAGTGCCACCTGCTTTGCCACTGGCTTGGCAGGTTACACAGGAGCGACAAAACTCCTTACTGTCTTCAGACATGTGGGGCCAGTGAAAGTGAGGGACAATTCTGTCCCAAGTCTTGTTCTGGCCCAGGTGTCCTGCTAAGGGAATATCATGGGCTAGGGTCAATAGGAAGCCCCTGAACTTCAAAGGTATTACCAACCTCCTGGTAGCACCAGGCTTGGGGTCTCTACTCTCTGAGTACAGGAGTCCATCATCCCAATACACTGTATGGGGACCACTAGCTTTCCCAGCAGCCTCAGCAGCAGCTTGCTGTCTGAGGGGTTCAAGGGAGGGGCAGCTCTGCTGCTCCTGGCTCAGATCTGCCCTAGAAGGTCCCCCTGTCCCCAAGAACTCAACCTGGTCAGGTTCAAGTTCCTCTGGGACAGTTCCTTCTTCAGGGCTGAGATCATCCCCCTCAAGGGACTGATCTTCCTCCTGAGCCAAGGGGAAGGCACTGCCTTAACCCTACTACTCCTCCTCTTGGAAGGCACTTGGTCCATTCTTCCAGAATCCAAGGCCTGTTCAGTGCTAGACATTTTGGCTTGTGACCTGGTCACAGCAAACACATCTGCAGGGATCCCCAGCATTTCTGCATGGGTCCTGAGCTCCACTTCTGCCCAAGCAGAAGTCTCTAAGTCATTGCCAAGCAAGCATTCGACTGGTAGGTTTGCACTTACCACAACCTTCTTAAGGCCAGTTACCCCTCCCCAGGAGAAGTTAACAACTGCCAGAGTATGGTCTGTTCTGACATTGCTAGCATTGGTCACTTGGTACATTTCACCAAGCATAACTTGCCCAGGTAGCACAAGGTCTTGTGTCACCATTGTGACACTTGCCCCTGTGTCCCTAAATGCCAAAGCCTCACGTCCATTGATTAAAGGCTGTTGTCTGTACTTGCCCAGATTACTGGGACTCACAGTGGAGGTCACATCCATGCCTCCATCACAGACTAACACAGCCTGAGTCAGTTCTCTGACTAAGTCAGAGCCCAACTCAGTTCCCAGGGTGAACCCTACTAAACCCTTTGCTGGAGCACTTCCACCAACTGTACTAGGGGGAACAGGTGCCTTAGGGGCATTGGTGGGTGCTGGACTGGAGTCTTTGGACTTGGTGCAATCACTGGTCCAGTGGGTCTTTTGCTTACAGACCTTGCACCATGGTTTTCTTTGGCCTTTACCCTTGGTAGACTGGGAATCCCCACCAGAAGAAGATTTTTGGGGGCCTGATGAAGACTTTTGATCTTTACCCTTCTCCCCACCCTTGTCAGAGTTCTTAGCATCTTGCTTCTTGGTTTCCCCACCTTGGTTCTGTACCTTCTGCTTCACCCTGGTTCTGACCCATTTGTCTGCCTTCTTTCCCAATTCTTGGGGAGAGGTCAGATCAGAGTCAACCAGGTATTGATGCAACAGCTGATTTTGACAGTTATTAAGAATCTGCTCCCTCATTATCAGATTATACAATCCTGAGAAGTCACACACCTTACTGCCCATCAACCAGCCTTCCAGAGCCTTGGCAGAACAATCCACATAGTCTACCCAGTCTTGAGTCTGTGCTTTTTGGGTGTCTCTGAACTTCAACCTGTACTGTTCAGTGGTTAGGCCAAACCCATCAATAAGAGCACTCTTCAAGACCTTGTAATTGTCAGCATCCTCCTCTCTAACAGTGAGGAGCTTGTCTCTACCTTTGTCAGCAAAGGAGAGCCACAAGATTGCTGCCCACTGCTCCTGAGGGACCTTCTGTACTTTACAGGCCCTCTCTAAAGCAGTTATCCATTTGTGGATATCATCCCCACTCTGGTAGGGAGGGACAATCTTGCTCAGGTTCCTATGGTCATAGGACCTTTCCCTATCTCTAGGGACATGGCTGCCACCATGGGACTCTAGTCCCAACTTTCTTCTCTCTCTAAGGAGATCTAGGGATTCTCTATCTAAAGCTAATTGCTTTTTTCTGAGTTCCAGCTGAGTTTCCTCATACTGGACTAGCCTCTTTCTTCTCTCATGAGAGGATTCTCTCCTATGAGATGAGACAGAGCTCCCTATAGAGGTGCCAGAGTGGTTAGACTCCTGAGAAGGAGACCTAGACCTTCTGGGCACACTCTTAATCCTTCCTGGGGGGACAAAGAGGGCATCATTTTGATCATCCTCATCATCATCCACAGGAGGGATTGGGTTTTCCAGGTCAGGGTCATTGTCACCCTCCTGGCCAGTTTCAGAGGGGGGCTGGGGGTACTGGTACCCCTAGCGTCCTCCTCTTCTTCTGCCCCACCCTCAGCTCCTACCCCTTCAGTCCCTACAGGCTTACTAAGGTCATAAGCCACCAACAACTCCTTGAGGTGTTGGGTGGTGGGGCTTTGGCCTGTCCTTATTTTTCTCAAGTTACATAAAGCTCTCAATTCCAAGAATGGGAGTGTATCATACTTGGAGGGTGGAAGCTCAATGGCTTCCTGCAAGGATTCTTTGGATCCTGCCCTTAAAGACATTACTAGTGTGGTGTGGTGTATGCACTACCTACTCTAGTGTGGCCTACTAAACTCTCTTGAGTTGTAGAAAGGGTTGTGCTATCCCTTAACACACAACTCTAAGTTCAGTAGAACTTACTGTTATTCTAAGCTTAAATTATATGTACCTTAGGTACCTTTAGTGGTTTTCAGTTGATCAATTCAATTGAGATTATCTGGTAAAACAATAGCAAGCTGGAATCCCACACGCTGCACACCAATGTGAGAAGTTGGCCTGGCATATGCTGTCCACTAATTATAGTGGGCACCTTGCACCAGTCCAAATCGACTCTTATGGTAGATAGGTTAAAGACAACCTTATTGAAAGCTATCCTAGTGGTAGCTATGGAGAGCAGCCTTCAGGCTAAGTCTTGAAGGAATGTAAAGCAGCTTGTTTTACCAGTCTATAATCTCTTGAGTGACCAAATGAAAGAGCACCACACCAGGTATATATTCAAAATATATGTATTTATTACTAAACACACCCCTCTAGTCTCTTTATGAGGCTAGAGTTCGAAATACATAGGTTATAAGATCTTAAATCACAGTAATAGCACAAATACACGTTTGGGCCCTAGGGGCGTACCAAACCATATACCAATAAAGTGGTATGCGAACCACGACTGAACTAGACACTAGGCCTAGAGCCTCTAGAAGTGCTTGGACCACAAGGAACCACCCAAGGTAGTGACACAGGGGACCCACGGGAGACGCGTGCAGTGTAAATACACAACCGCGATACGCCGTTAACTTCTATGGAGAAAGTCGGGATCGGGAAAATAGAGGAAAGGGACACTTAAAAGAGGACTAGGACAAAACCCTTTGAGATCTAGGACTTTGAAGAGTCTCTACCCACGGGAGCACCGGAGTACTCGTGTTACCTCACCCAGGGAAGCCGGGTGCATAGGTGCCTTTCGGGGTCGGGTTTCGTCGTCGATTCGAATGGCGATCTGCTGCAAAGTGCTGCTGGCGGCCAAGAGAAAAGTGTCCGGGTGGATCCAAGAGTGGATCGGAGTTCTGGTGAACCTGAAAGCAGAGGGGACAGAGTCTGGGTCACTAGCCAGTGACCAGGAAGGCGATGGACAGATGCCCACCGATGTCGAGTGCTTCAGGTGCGTTGACGGTCGTCTTGACTCTTCAGCCACGAGGTCCGGGAGGCGTTGTCGGCGACCAGGAGCAGGATTCGGGCTGGTGCTCGATGTCTGTCGAGTGCTGAGGTGTCGGCGACCGGATTGGACCCAACAAGCCTTGGCAACGGCAAGTCTCGAGTAAGATGTAGATCGTCGATGGTGCAGACCAGCAAGGTCTGTGGAACTCACCCAGCGAAGGTAAGTGAGGGCAGGCCTGGAGCAACCAGGATGCCAAGTAAGGAAAAGATTGGCCTTCGTTAAGGGCTACTAGCCAACGGGCTAGCGACCGCGAAGGAGCCTCGTGACGCTGCACGTGGAGCTGGCTTACAGGACACTCGTGGAGTGGAGGCCAGTGATCTTCGGTGCAGGTGGTGCTGGAGGCTAGGGCTACTCGGAGCCCAAAGCACGACTTCTTGGGAGACCTAGAAGATGGTGCACTTGCAAATGTGCTCGGTGTCCAGGGGTCACGGTATCAAGTCACCCACGATAGCCACGGGCCTCAGCTTTGCTGGGGACTCAGGGTAGCCTCGGGAAGTCTGAGAATCCACCTCTGGTGATGCGATGACTTCGGCGTCCGACGGGAGCTTCAGTAATGCGAACCGGACAGATGCTTCTTTGGTGCCTGCCAAGCAGGGGAGTCACTCCTTGACCCCAAGGGAGATTCTTCAGTCCTCTAATCGTGAGTAGAGCGTCGAAGGTCCAGGATTCAGTTTCAGAGTTTCGTCCAGGTATAATCTAAAGTCCTAAGGACTGGGTTCCTACCTTTATTCTAAAAATAGGGGTTGGACTACTCTGTGGCCCCACCTATGGGTGGGTCAGGGCAGAGGGGTGGCTACACCCCTTTCCCTTTGTCCAGTTCGCGCCAAAGCAGGGGCTGCAAGCCCCTGATCCGGTTTGAACTGGGGTATGCACAGGGACACCAAATGTGCCCCCAGTGCAGGACTTCAAAGCACCCGAAAGTGCTCCCGCCCAGCCCCAATACACATTATCCTGTCTGGGGAGGTGGTCACACCTCCCTGGGACAGGAAACCTATTGTCCAGGCCTCCCCTGCCGGAGTTTCGTCCAGCAGCAGGAGGCCAGACTCGTGTCTGTGGCAGCAGCATCCATTTTGTGATGCCAGGGCTCTGGAAAGAAGTTACCGGACTCGTCAGAGTTAACATGTCTTTCCCTCTAGAAGGGTGGAATGCTACCCCCGCCGCCAGGATTGGCGGGGGGTAGTATTCCAAGATGTTTGACACCAAACACGACATGTTTAGGTGCAGCCATTCCAAAGTTAGCATTTTACCGCGAGGATATAATGCGCTTAAGAGTATATGGTCAGGCTGCACTACAAACAGCATCAGAGATGGTCTCCGAACGCTGCAGAGGGGCCCTGCTCATGCAGGGGCACCCTCTCACATAGGAACCATGCACTCTGCCTTTAGGATTGATAAGGCCTGCCTTAGGAGTGACTTATAGGTTTCTATGTGTGTATGTATTTCGTGATATAGGTAACCTATATCACAGTAAGGGGTGCATGCACCACCTTACCCAGGCTGCAGTAGCAGACCTGTGGTGTCAGTTTGGATGGCCTTCCAGGGGTGGCATAATACATGCTGCAGCCCCTGGCAGGCCTCTGAGGTACCTATGCCCTTGGTACATAGTATACCATATACTAGGGACTTATAAGGGCACTCCAGATCCCAATCAGAGATGTGCCTAAGGCACATGGAAACCATTTTAGAGAGGAAGCAGCTAGGCTGGGGTTCTGATTAGCAGGGCCCCAGCCAGACTAATGTCGAAAAACAGTGAAGCATCAGCAAAAAGTGGGGGTACCCATGTGAAGCAGATCCTACTCTCCTACACATTTCACCAAGTATAACTTGCCCAGGATTCACAAGGTCTTGTGTCACCATTGTGACACTTGCCCCTGTGTCCCTAAATGCCAAAGCCTCACGTCCATTGATTAAAGGCTGTTGTCTGTACTTGCCCAGATTACTGGGACTCACAGTGGAGGTCACATCCATGCCTCCATCACAGACTAACACAGCCTGAGTCAGTTCTCTGACTAGGTCAGAGCCCAACTCAGTACCCAGGGTGAACCCTACTAAACCCTTGGCTGGAGCACTCCCACCAACTGTACTAGGGGGAACAGGTGCCTTAGGGGCATTGGTGGGTGCTGGACTGGAGTCTTTGGACTTGGTGCAATCACTGGTCCAGTGGGTCTTCTGCTTACAGACCTTGCACCATGGTTTTCTTTGGCCTTTCCCTTTGGTAGACTGTGAATCCCCACCAGAAGAAGATTTTTGGGGGCCTGATGAAGACTTTTGATCTTTACCCTTCTCCCCACCCTTTTCAGAGTTCTTAGCATCTTGCTTCTTGGTTTCCCCACCTTGGTTCTGTACCTTCTGCTTCACCCTGGTTCTGACCCATTTGTCTGCCTTCTTTCCCAATTCTTGGGGAGAGGTCAGATCAGAGTCTACCAGGTATTGATGCAACAGCTGATTTTGACAGTTATTAAGAATCTGCTCCCTCATTATCAGATTGTACAATCCTGAGAAGTCACACACCTTACTGCCCATCAACCAGCCTTCCAGAGCCTTGGCAGAACAATCCACATAGTCTACTCAGTCTTGAGTCTGTGCTTTTTGGGTATCTCTGAACTTCAACCTGTACTGTTCAGTGGTTAGGCCAAACCCATCAATAAGAGCACTCTTCAAGACCTTGTAATTATCAGCATCCTCCTCTCTAACAGTGAGGAGCTTATCTCTACCTTTGTCAGAAAAGGAGAGCCACAAGATTGCTGCCCACTGCTCCTGAGGGACCTTCTGTACCTTACAGGCCCTCTCTAGAGCAGTTATCCACTTGTGGATGTCATCCCCATTCTGATAGGGAGGGACAATCTTGCTCAGGTTCCTATGGTCATAGGACCTTTCCCTATCTCTAGGGACATGGCTGCCACCATGGGACTCTAGTCCCAACTTTCTTCTCTCTCTAAAGAGATCTAGGGACTCCCTGTCTATGGCCAGTTGCTTCTTTTTGATTTCAAGCTGAGCTTCCTCATATTGAACCAGCCTCTTTCTTCTCTCATGAGAGGATTCCCTCCTATGAGATGAGACAGAGCTCCCTATTGAGGTGCCAGAGTGGTTAGACTCCTGAGAAGAAGACCTAGACCTTCTGGGCACACTCACAATCCTTCCTGGGGGGACAAAGAGGGCATCATTCTGATCATCCTCTTCATCTTCCTCAGGAGGGGTTGGATTATCCAGGTCAGGGCCATTGTCGCCCTCCTGGCCAGTTTCAGAGGGGGGCTGGGGGTATTGGTACCCCTGGTCCCATCCTCATCTTCTGCCCCACCCTCAGCTCCTACCCCTTCAGTCCCCAAGGGCTTACTAAGGTCATAAGCCACCAACAACTCCTTGAGGTGTTGGGTGGTGGGGCTTTGGCCTGTCCTTATTTTTCTCAAGTTGCATAAAGCTCTCAATTCCAAGAATGGGAGTGTATCATACTTGGAGGGTGGAAGCTCAATGGCTTCCTGCAAGGATTCTTTAGATCCTACCCTTAAAGACATTACTAGTGTGGTGTGGTGTATGCACTACCTACTCTAGTGTGGCCTACTAAACTCTCTTGAGTTGTAGAAAGGGTTGTGCTATCCCTTATCACACAACTCTAAGTTCAGTAGAACTTACTGTATTCTAAGCTTAAATTATATGTACCTTAGGTACCTTTAGTGGTTTTCAGTTGATCAATTCAATTGAGATCATCTGGTAAAACAATAGCAAGCTGGAATCCCACACGCTGCACACCAATGTGAGAAGTTGGCCTGGTATATGCTGTCCACTAATTATAGTGGGCACCTTGCACCAGTCCAAACAACCCCTTATTGGAGATAGGTTAAAGACAACCTTATTGAAAGCTATCCTAGTGGTAGCTATGGAGAGCAGCCTTCAGGCTAAGTCTTGAAGGAATGTAAAGCAGCTTGTTTTACCAGTCTATAATCTCTTGAGTGATCAAATGAAAGAGTACCACACCAGGTATATATTCAAAATATATGTATTTATTACTAAACACACCCCTCTAGCCTCTTTATGAGGCTAGAGTTCAAGTACATAAGTTAGAAGTTATTTAAACACAGTAATAGCACAAATACACGTTTGGGCCCTAGGGGCGTACCAAACCATATACCAATAAAGTGGTAAAAGAACCACGACTGAACTAGACACTAGGCCTAGAGCCTCTAGAAGTGCTTGGACCACAAGGAACCACCCAAGGTAGTGACACAGGGGACCCACGGGAGACGCGTGCAGTGTAAATACACAACCGCGATACGCCGTTGACTTCTATGGAGAAAGTCGTGATCGGGAAATTAGAGAAAAGGGACACTTAAAAGAGGACTTGGACCAAACCCTTTGAGATCTAGGACTTTGAAGAGTCTCTACCCACGGGAGCACCGGAGTACTCGTGTTACCTCACCCAGGGAAGCCGGGTGCATAGGTGCATTTCGGGGTCGGGTTTCGTCGTCGATTTGAATGGCGATCTGCTGCAAAGTGCTGCTGGCGACCAAGTGAAAAGTGTCCGGGTGGTTCCAGGAGTGGATCGGAGTTCTGAAGAACCTGAAAGCAGAGGGGACAGAGTCTGGGTCACTAGCCAGTGACCAGGAAGGCGATGGACAGATGCCCACCGATGTCGAGTGCTTCAGGTGCGTTGACGGTCGTCTTGACTCTTCAGCCACGAGGTCCAGGAGGCGTTGTCGGCGACCAGGAGCAGGATTCGGGCTGGTACACGATGTCTGTCGAGTACTGAGGTGTCGGCGACCGGATTGGACCCAACAAGCCTTGGCAACGGCAAGTCTCGATGCAGAGGACGATCGTCGATGGTGCAGACCAGCAAGGTCCGGGGAACTCACCCAGCGAGGGTAAGTGAGGACAGGCCTGGAACAACCAGGATGCCAAGTTAGAAAAAGATTGGCCTTCGTTAAGGGCTACTAGCCAACGGACTAGCGACCGCGAAGGAGCCTCATGACGCCGCACGTGGATCTGGCTCACAGGACATTCGTGGAGTGGAGGCCAGTGGTCTTCGGTGCAGTTGGTGCTGGAGGCTAGGGCTACTCGGAGCCCAAAGCACGACTTCTTGGGAGACCCAGAAGAGGATGCACTTGCAAATGTGCTCGGTGTCCAGGGGTCACGGTCTCAAGTCACCCACGATAGCCACGGGCCTCAGCTTTGCTGGGGACTCAGGGTAGCCTCGGGGAAGTCTGAGAATCCACCTCTGGTGATGCGATGACTTCGGCGTCCGACGGGAGCTTCAGAAATGCGAACTGGAAAGATGCTTCTTTGGTGCCTGCCAAGCAGGGGAGTCACTCCTTGACCCCAAGGGAGATTCTTCTGTCCTCTAATCGTGAGTAGAGCGTCGAAGGTCCAGGATTCAGTTTCAGAGTTTCGTCCAGGGATAATCTAAAGTCCTAAGGACTGGGTTCCTATACTTATACTAAGGATAGGGGTTGGACTACTCTGTGGCCCCACCTATGGGTGGGTCAGGGCAGAGGGGTGGCTACACCCCTTTCCTTTGTCCAGTTCGCGCCAAAGCAGGGGCTGCAAGTCCCTGATCCGGTTTGAACTGGGGTATGCACAGGGACACCAAATGTGCCCCCAGTGCAAGACTTCAAAGCACCCGAAAGTGCTCCCGCCCAGCACCAATACACATTATCCTGTCTGGGGAGGGTCACACCTCCCTGGGACAGGAAACCTATTGTCCAGGCCTCCCCTGCCGGAGTTTCGTCCAGCAGCAGGAGGCCAGACTCGTGTCTGTGGCAGCAGCATCCATTTTGTGATGCCAGGGCTTTGGAAAGAAGTTACCGGCCAGGCCAGGGTTAACATGTCTCTCCCTCTAGAAGGGTGGAATGCTACCCCCGCCACCAGAATTGGCGGGGGGTAGTATTCCAAGATGTTTGACACCAAACACGACATGTTTAGGTGCAGCCATTCCAAAGTTAGCATTTAACGCGAGGTTATAATGCGCTTAAGAGTATATGGTCAGGCTGCACTACAAACAGCATCAGAGAAGGGTCTCCGAACGCTGCAGAGGGGCCCCGCTCATGCAGGGGCACCCTCTCACATAGGAACCATGCACTCTGCCTTTAGGAGTGACTTATAGGTTTATATCTGTGTATGTATTTAGTGATATAGGTAACCTATATCACAGTAAGGGGTGCATGCACCACCTTACCCAGGCTGCAGTAGCAGACCTGTGGTGTCAGTTTGGATGGCCTCCCAGGGGTGGCATAATACATGCTGCAGCCCCTGGCAGGCCTCTGAGGTACCTATGCCCTTGGTACATAGTATACCATATACTAGGGACTTATAAGGGCACTCCAGATTCCAATCAGTGATGTGCCTAAGGCACATGGAAACCATTTTAGAGAGGAAGCAGCTAGGCTGGGGTTCTGATTAGCAGGGCCCCAGCCAGACTAATGTCGAAAAACAGTGAAGCATCAGCAAAAAGTGGGGGTACCCATGTGAAGCAGATCCTACTCTCCTACA